>CM029534.1:37701635-38301635 GCA_017141395.1 Laodelphax striatellus | reverse complement strand
AGCATGAAGAAACCAACTTTATATCTAAAGTTATCGGTGAGAAGTTGAACAACCAATACAATCAAAACATGAAATAAGCGAAATGCAAATACCCTTCTCTCCATTAACCCTCGATGTTTCAAGAATTTGTATTCAAGCCATTCAACATGATCATAATAATGCATGCACTTGCAATAAATGAGTATGAAGTAAGATATTTATTCCAAACAGAAGAAATAATGTAACCCTCAATCTACCTGTGTGTCACTCCAAACGAATCATTCAATAACGATGAGCACAGACGTTTCTAACTTAGTCTTGATTTTAAATTGTTCAGAAGATTACACTGCTATAAAATTCATAACTGTCTTTAAAGAAAACACAAAATAACAGCAATATCAACAAAATTGCTACACTTGTGTATACTTTTGTTTGTCTTACGAAGGTCTTCCAGATAGGCTAAGCAGAGCGAGTATCATAGAATTAACGAATGTTCTAGACATTTTCCGATAAAATATTCACAAAATAACAGAAATATTTCAATGTTATTACAGGTCTAACGCGTTATCATTGACAAATAAATAGCATCATAAACGAACGACACTATATTGATTAATCACTTCGGATTTATACAATCCTCACGTATCGGCCATACTGAAAGACAAACGCCATTGAACGCAAAGGGGTTTACATTAATAGGTTGACGGAACACTGTCACAATTCTTTTTCTCATTTTGACCTCTACCTCTCTTTATAAAATTTTATTCATCCTCTAAATCAGTAAATTGTGAATTTTTTCCATATTTCACCTCTGTTCCAAATAAAGCAGAGTTTTTATGGAACTTATGTATATAAACAAAGTGTGCACTAAAATGATGATGCAATTATAAGGATTTTAATTTATTATTTAAAGAAATTATTTATTATTTATGAATTAAAAATTTTTTTCTTATTTTATTTCAATAATAATGATACAAGGCACATTTTAAAAATATTCAATAATTCATTAAGATACGAAAAATATAAGATATCAAGTATCCAGCGTACGCGGGATTTTCAAACTCAAGCTCAATTCAAATTAATAATCTTCAAGTCTGTTGATCTGATAGTTTTTTAATTCAAATTATCAATATATATTATGATCTCTGTTTTTATGAATCTATTGTTATTGCGAATCTGCTCAATCCAAAGACTTAGCCGAAACACTCAATTATCATACATTAGAAAACTTTAATAATCTTTTATTTTTTGGAACTTTGACCTTCAGCACAATATTATCTTCCTCTCTTTCAGTACCATTCCTTATTATCATTTCACAAGTTTAATGAAACGTGTCTTGCTCAAGATAATACTGGCTTTATTGTAGTGGTTAGGTTAGTCTTCACTTTTTATCTTACATTTATTTCCTATTGCTTCAGTAAATTTTAAAACTGATAATACTGTAGGGTGTATTGTTTTTGCGTTCCGCGTAGTGCCCTACTTTGAATACCCGTTTAGCTAATTTTTCAATTTATCGAGTGGACATTCATTTTTAAACGTACAATAGACTGTTGTGAATCAATCCAAAACGGTTTAAGTTTGTTGGAATAAACTGAATGGGCTGGAGTGAAGAAAGTACCTACACAAAAAAACTTTACTGTCTGTGAGAGAAGACAATGTACGCCAAACTATTAATAGTGAAAATTATTTTTGTAGCATTTTATTCGTCAAGTAGGACTATCTCATCACGTAAGTGTTCAAAAATTGAAATTAATATTTAATATTATGGTACCCTCAAAAACTATAGGCCTAACTTTATCGTCATATCTCTAATTTTATGTTTGGATCTCAACAAACCTTATATACGGTATTTCTCATATTATTCTTTGTTTGATGAATTAGAATAACCTAAGGTTCCCTTCAATTCATACAGAACAAAATTAATTCAATAGTGAAAATAAAATTCCAGCTATAATTCCTACAATCATACTAAATTAAATTGACTTTATAATTGAATAATTATTTTGAATTGGATCCTGACAAAATATATATGCTAATCATTTTATTTTTATGACGAAATATTTATATTTGAAATATAATTATAACTTACTAAATCAATATTTTCTGTATTGTTGTTGAACAGAAGGGTCACCAAAGAGACTATCAAAAAGCAGGTTCGCATATTGATGAAAATATATATTGGTTATTGTCTGCGTTTCATTTGGTAGCCAAGTGTTCAGTTTAAACCAGTTCGACCTCACAGATGACAGGACCATTTTGAAGGTGGATCAGCCCAGTGGATTGAAGAGCGAGCAGGCCTGTATGAGCAAGGCTCTATAGATATTGAATCACCATCAAAAACAGAATAATAAACCAACTTTCAATATCTATAGAAACCATAACAGATACGCTCATACATAATACATCCAATCATCCACCACAACACAAACATGCAGCCTTCAACTCCATGATCCACAGGTTAATAAGCATCCCAATGTCAAAGAAAAACTATGAAATAGAACTGAACACAATAAAATATCTGGCCCAAAGCAATGGATACAACACCAATATAATAGATACAATTTTACAGAGAATGAAAACCGAAAAACAGACCCCCCCTCCAAATCCCAACAAGTACATCACACTCACCTATTTCAACAGAACATCACAAAAAATAGCACATATTTTCAAAAAATCAGGGTACAAAACAGCATTCAAAACAACAAATAGTTTAAAAAATCATCTACAACAGAAAAAACGAAGAACTCAAATGAACCGCACACAACAAGAATTCAACAAACCAGGAATTTACAAACTAAAATGCAATACATGCCCCAAATACTACATTGGGCAAACAGGCCGTAGCTTCAGTATAAGATACAAAGAACATATAAAAGCATTAAAGTCTAACACTGAATCCTCATTTGCTGAACACCTGACAACAACAGGGCACAGTAATAAAAACATCCAAACAGATATGGAAATATTGCACACTCACCACAAAAGCCAGAAACTCAACACATTAGAACAATATGAAATATTCAAACACTACAAGCAAGACAAACCTAACATAATAAATGAACAAATCAATTTTAAATCTAGTACCATTTTTTCTTACATCATGGCCACACAGTCCAACCCCTAAAAACTAGCGCCCCTGGCGGCTGGCTGATGAAGCTCCTCATCAGGAGTGAAATGCATCCCAATAGTGTCCAAAAATGTAAGTAATATTATTAATTATTTACAGTGAAATACAAGTCGTTACTTTAACTGAAAATATATAAGGTCACGTTCACATCAATAATACCGTATGCTATTGCTACCTGTATAATCCTTTGTTACAATAATTATTTCAGATGCTCAGAGTGTTTCGAGTATTTCTGATAGAGATCTTGAGACATTTTCAGAAGATCTTTTGAAGACGGATAACAGTGGGCTATCTACTCATGTAACTTATGATAGACAAGGAAAGACTAATGCTGCATCTGCAATTGATAGAGCTGCGAAACCGTAAGTGCAGAAAACTTACTCAAATTAAAATTAAATTAATATCAAGATAAATTATTCATTTTGTTTATTATACTGTCCATCATTAACTCACTCTTAATAAAGAGTTCAAACATAATTAATCAATATGCTGAATTAATATAGAGGAATTTTATTGCTCAAATATTTAAAAACAAAACAAAGAAGATACATGAATAATAATAATAATGTTATTAACAAAACAAAGTGGGTACTGCGTAATACTCGTAAGAGTGTAATTGAGTGCAACTTGGCATCGTGAATAGGATATGGTCGGTGAACATTTTTTATATTCATCTTTATAAATTATAATGATCTTGATAATATAAATATTTGCGTTACCAGTGAGAAATTTATTGTATTTGTATTGAATTATGTCATGAATTTTGAAAAAAGTGTCCAATATATTCCAAAAAGTAACATTGATGTTTTTTTCAACTTGATAATTAATTCTGTCAAACTGAACTTAAGAATATTATTGATACATTTGACACTGAATGACAGCAACTTGATCAATATGATATTTTTTCAAATTTAATAAAGAGTTATATTAAAAATAGTTATTTAGAAGTGCCTAATTTAAAATTTGAAAATTTTCAAGCAAGAAATGAATGGCGAATGAAATTATTGTTCATTTGTTAAAAGTAACATTTACAAGTAAGAAACTATCATAAATTTAATATAATAATTATTTTCTCCCTTTTTTGAAGGCTTCTCAGTGTAGACAAGAAAGCACTGCAACACCCTACAGTAGCTGCTTTGTTGGCTCTCTACGACAATTATGATCCTGATGTCAAAAATGCTGAAGTTGTCACGAATGCTGAAAAAACGGAAGAATCCAAATTTCTTGATGCTATAATGGGAACACCAGCTATGAACTTCACCTATAACTATATGAAGCAAAAAGGTACAACTTACGTCTCATATTTTACAATTTTATATTTGTACATGAAATTGCCCTTGAGTAAAATTACTTATTGAAATATATGCAAGGTGTAAATCCAAGTTCCAGAATGATAAGTTCATTTTTTGCTTGATTTGGAAATTAAAAAACCGATACAACGATGAATCCAAGGACCCATTATGGTATAGTGTGTTCACAAATAAAATTTTAATTTTACAGTTGAAATCAAATTTAATTTTAAATATAATAATTTAATAAAAATTGAATAACATAAAAAAAAAAAGTAGCCAAGATCGAGATTCGAACCTCTGGACCTGATGCTCCATATAGCATGCATAGTATATGCATGCTTTTTTAAAATTCAACCCTCAATGTTCAAAATCAATAGGCTTCTTGATCTATGAAGCTATAATTATATTCCAAAGTTCATAACTTTACGATCTTCCGTTCGTTAGATAATACATCTTGCATGAGAACGGACGGACACCAGAACGATTGCATTAAGGCCATATAAGTTAGGGTCCTTAATAGTAAAAGTGTATTTATGTTCAATAAATTAGCAAACAGTTCAGAATAAATAAATTTAAGCAATTTTTTATTATCATTTATGCTTCCTCAATAGTTCCTTTGAGTCACAGTGTCCATCTAGATGGACATGCCATAAAATGGTGACCTTGAAGTTTAAAATTGAAAAAATTATGTGAAAAATCTTAGAAAAAATAGTTATAAAGGATATTATCATTGTTTGAATTTTTGCATGCAGAGTAAAAATTCGTGACTGAATGGGTTAATAATTAGTTTGAAATGCCCAAGTAGTAGTAAATTATTATTATTACAAAGACTGCACTTCTAGTAGAGGGCATTAATTTGTTTATACTGTATAAAAATTATTATTATAGTTGCAATGTACCACTCGACTTACTTATTCTAACAATATTACAATAAATTGATAGGCTCAAACAAGCCTACTAATATTAGTGGAGCATTTTTTAATGAAATTCAATTTTAAATTTTTTTTGAGAGGTGATATCCACTTGGTTAATTGGAGGGGCGATGATAGAGAGATTTCCGCTGCTATTTAGGTAGACGGGACTGACAGCTCAACATGTCTCCTCCGAATTGATATAAAAATTCAAGCAATTTCCATTTTTATAAATATTTCAATATTTTTTGGTACAACTCCAACAAATACGGTACTTCGTTGCATCATATGTGCATCATATCTTATCACCAACAGATAATGGAATGCCTATAATTTTTCATTAATGGCTATTTATAGCTATGCCGTAATTATTATTTATGAAATTGTTTCAGGTTTATTCAACGAGGATAGGCAAGCTTTCAAGGAATGGCTGGCAAAAACCTGGTTCACTCTCTATTCTAGAGGTTTTCGCACGAAAAGTTCATCAGCTTTCGAGCATGTTTTCCTGGGCGAACTCAAGCAAAACCAAGTGTCAGGACTACATAATTGGCTGTTCTTCAACGATCAAGAAAAAAATAACAACTTAAACTACATGGGATGGATGCGTTATGAAGATTTTGGAAAGGTACGATATTCTGCTCACCTCAAAAACTACCTACGGTACTTGAATGTTCTTTATTTTCGTAGGTCACTTCACAATACAATAATACATTGTAATAACACTCTTGCATTAAGCCAAGTGATTAATCTGAGATAAATGATAAATACTAAAATGTGTGGATGAAAATTTCTCTATTTATGTACGGTATGCTATAATAGGTACCGTAGTGGATGTGTTTACTGCCGGCTAGTAGTAAATGAATAAAATGGAGAATTTGCGTGAATTTTCTCAAAGAAATCAAAGTTATTTTTATTATTTTGATTGGATATACACTTCTAAATAATTACTGATCATTACCTCAAAAAAAGTTCTTAATTTATTCATCATTTTATTGGGGTCCAAATTTTTTACCTTTTCAATCAACACCTGTATAAAAATGAAATTTTCAATATGTTATTACAGGGAAGTCTCCTGAAACTTCATTACACATGGAAGAATGTTGACAAACCAGTTGGTACTCTGTTTGTTGGAACAAGTCCTGAATTGGAACTGTCCCTGTACAGCATCTGTTACTTGGCCAGACCTGGAGAAAAGTGCAACTTCAAACTCAATGGAAAACCGCTTTTCATTCAATCCTACACATTCACCGGACCTAAGTCTCAGAAACTAATTGGAAGTATCTATCCTGGTGTGTGATTGGTGGTAATGATTGATGAACGACGTCGAATTCTAGAAATATTTCAACTCAGAATGATTTGCATGTTTTAGAGTTTTAATTCCAAATTATTTCTTTCGATTAATTTTTAGAACAAATTAGAGCATTATTTATTTACACATAATATATATAATATTGATATATTTGTCTTCACATTCAAAATATACAGGTATATATTCAAATATTACCTAGATATTTACAATAACTATAGTACCTACTACCTAGTACAATACCTAGTGTATATTGTATTTATAACAGTATACAGGTACGGTATGTAATATTTGAATACCTACATACCTATTATATTTTGAATGTGAGGAAGAAGTATATCAATAATTTATCTTCATTAGAGCTCTCTATATTATTATAATCTTCTAGCCTAATTTTCTGATTTTTGATTTAGGAAAAAATTACGGGTACCACTACCGTAAGCTACTCTAATATTGAATTTTAAACAATTCTTAGAATTTCATCTTTTCATTCTAGGAAGATTCAATAATACATAGACTATAAATTCTATAAAACAAACCTTACAATACAGACTCGATATAATTTTGTCGTGTGATTTTAGCTTAGGCCTATTCTCTTAAATCAAACCTGATTATGACAAAACAGGTATAGAATGTATTGCTGACCATAATACAGATACTAGTGAAATAATGCTGTATGTGTTTAAAGAATCTCATTTTAAGACAAAATGATAAAAATAATGTGTTGTTTTAGGTATGTTTTTCTAGAATCTGGGGATGGACATTAAGGTTTCAGTAAAGAGGATAACTCTCCTTCTAACTTCTTGACCTCCTATTGAAGATATTATCAATTATTCAATTTCATAGATGATTCAATAACTTACAAAATAATCTATTCGTAGGCTATATTTAATCTAAAGCGTTCAGTTCAACATCATACAATTTTTTATCATACAATATATGACACTGTATTTCACTTTATGATCACAACTAAATACTTATTCTTTTATTCTACCTACTAAAGTTTGTGGAAATGAAATATTTTTGATGGAAATAATGCATGTGGATGGCTGAAAAAATCATGGTTAATTAGCTCAATATTCACTTGTACTACTTATTTTATTATAGTTGTTGTTATTATTATGTATGAATACCTTATTGTTGTCAATCAATTATCAAATTATTGTTACGGTATTTGTATCAAAACAATATTCTAGACATCTAGACAATCATGTATAATGAGTACCTCTTGGAATAACTATATAGTTTATAATCTGTTGAATCATTAAACTATTTTTGAAAGATTGCATTGAATTGAATTATTTTTCATAAGTAGCCTGCTGTGCGTATGATGAATTCCAATATCATAAAACTGAAAATTACACCTTTTGGGTTGCAGGCCCACATTATTAATAGACTATAATTCGCAAGTTATGATGGTAAATTATTTTCAGGCCATACTAAGAATTACTCATGTATGAAATAGTTCAATTTAGATATGCATCACAACTTATACCGTACTTTCCGTCTGTAGACTTTTTTAGTCTAGACACAAGAAGTGCGTAAGATTTCATTTATTGAAAAAATCTGTTCGAACCTACTGAAGGATAATTTGCTGTAAAATGAGAAAAGTTGAATATTTTATGGATTTACAAAGTATTGTACTTTATAGAATGCATGTTTAGAACTTGAATTGTTTTCAGATTGATATCAATCTACTTGTCGCAGATTTGACGTCTGGTAGAATTTATGGTAGGCCTGCAGCGGAACAATAATTGCAATGTTCATCTCACGAGCAAGATAATATATATGACTGATGATAAATATCAGCATTTGTCAAAAACTGAGCAATTGAATAAACAATACAAGATGATAAGTTACTGGTTCAGTATTCATATCGCTGCAGTGCTGTCAACAGATATACGTAGTTTGATGTATGCTACTTTGAAATTACACCCATTAATTTATCATGAGTTTCAATCACAGAATTGACTGTGTATCTTTCAATGAGAAAATAAAACATTATATTTACATCATAAATAGTTGATCAGTCGTATGAAATTTCACCCAATTGAAAATATCCAAAAATGTCAAAATTATCTGTAAATATGTTGAGTGATTGTTTTCTGACGGTTCTGTTGTGGTGTCTTTTTGGTAAGTATAATCATCACTTTCCCCAAACCATCTTTTAAAAAACTAACGGATAATAATTGAATAATTTATATTATGTACTTGATCTTGATCCTGTCGTCAAGCAAAGTTATATTGGGTATCTATTTATGAGTACAGATAAAAATTCAAATAGCTTCTAGCAGGTATACCGATTTGGAAAATAATATTCTTTGCAAAAAACAAATTTCAAAAGTTATTAGATAGCCCAGGCAAATTAGACTATTGCTTGCCAAAAAATAAGGTAAGGCTGGGAATGATCTTAAACCACTTTGGGCATCCCAAATAAGACAGTCTACTGTACGCTAATATGAGTTTGCGAGTTTCTGAGTATAGGGTGCCCAAAAAAACACAAAATTTCTGTTCTGTTTCTAGTTTTTTGCAATTCACGTCAAAACAGAAAAAATATTTCTAACCTTTTTTTAGTAAATAAAATTTTCAAAAGATTGATGCCCAGCGCGTTCCTCTGCGTTCAATAATAAATACCGAGTTATGATTTTTCAAAAAAGGAGTAATTTTTCGAGAAAAACAAAAATTCAAGTAGTCTCAGTTTTTGATTAAAAAATTTCAATTAATTGCTTAATTAATTAAAATAGTTTCAAATTACTCAGTAACAGAAAATTTATGAAAAAACATGGAAACATTTTTTCTCATTTTTTAAATTTGTGTGCAACTTTTTTCACAAATTACCTATTTGATCGCATAAATTACTTTTACAATTATTTTGTTCGCAAATGATAGAGGGGATTCAAAAAAAAGGGGTGGTTTTTCAAGAGAACGAAAATTCAAGTATTCTCAGTTTTTGATTGTTCATATTTGCTGGCTATGTATTAGAAATGTGTGAATCAAAACACATCATGTAGAATCTATGGTTAACGGCTGATACAACCTTGGTGGGACACTCTGTATGGGAGTCTTGCAGTGGAATTCACATAAATTTTCTATTTTTCAATTTAAATAATTGATATATTCTGGTAAATAATTCGTATTATTCGAACAACATTCCAGTAGTAAGAGTTGTCAGTGGTGTAACTGATCAAGAAATTCAATCATTTACTGAAGAGATTTTGAAAAGCGATACTAGTGGACTTTCTAATCTTGTAAGATACAACAAACAAGGAAGAGCACAATCGTCACAAGACTCAGCAAGTCAACCGTAAGTTGAGTTTAAATAATGAAAAATATTTGCGAAATCGATTCTATGATACGATAATTCCTATTAACTAATTTGAAATAATTCCAACATGAAACCATAGATAACAGATTAGAATCTCTAATCTGTCTACTGTCTGATCTGTCTCTACTATCTCTTCTCTATGATAAAACCCAGTCAATTTTCTCAACTAAAATTGCAAGATGAAAATGGGAGAACACATTTCTTTCAACAATACGGTTCAGCGACTGGTTTAATTCATTTTGCTTTACTCAAGTTCCAAGAATTTTTAATCTCAAATTATCAAAGAATTATCTGATGATGACTGCAATATTTCTCGGGGAAGAAAAAGATTGTAAAGCTTATGATTTACTTTGATGTGGATATAAAGACTTTTCAATATTATTAGTGTAGTCCCATCCTGCAATTGAACGCAGATGAGCCTGTTTCATAAAATTTTATAAGTCCTATAAGTTAATGTGAGGAAGAGGCGAACACACTCTAGACCTCATCAACACGGCTTACCATGTACTAAATTCACAGGTCTCAAAAATGTGAGTCCAGTTTTTCCTTGTATTACAGGACTTCTAAAAGTTTATGAAGCAGGCCCCAGTGGAAAAAATATTGAAAATTTTATTGGTTTTGAAGCTGAAGAAAAATGTTAATGAAGTTGGAGGTACTTATTTTATTACAGTTTGAATCCGATTTCTTATTATTATGTAATCACTAAAAATTATGACGAACTTTTACTTCAGACTTCTAAATGTTGATGAAAGAGCCTTCCAGAATCCTACAATTACAGCCTTGAGAGCTTTATTTGACAACTACGACCCAGATGTGACTCATAATGAGATTGTTACCGATGCTGAAAAACAAGAAGAAATTAAATTTATCAATGCTGTGATGGAGACTCCAGTGATGAAGTTGACCTACGAATTTTCAAAGCAAAAAGGTGAGATAAAGAATAATATTCTAAAAAAAAAAATAGAAAACGTTAATTACAACTTGCTTATTGGAAATTTCAGTCATTCACATGAATAGTTTCATGTTTAAAATTTGTGAACAAACTAAAATTAATTTTGGAGTGGTAATTAACTTATTTTAATCAAAAGAAATTAATTTTTTTTTTAAATTGAGTAAATCATCGGAGTTCTTCTAGAAATCCACCTTCATCCTGTATCGCCAACAAAGTCCCCCTAAATTTTGAGAAATTAATGACTCGCTTTAGATCTTTTGTGGTACAAAAATAAGGGATGAAAAGACATTTTCAAAATAGACGTATGCCAATTGACACCAAAGGCCCAACAAAAAATGCCCCTCCCCCTTATCCTTTTCAGAAATTCATCTTATCACATTTAATTGATAGCCTACACAGTACACACATACTCGTAAATTGTAACAATCACTTCTTATTTCACTACAGGGCTGTTCAGAGGCGGCCAAACGACTTTCAAGAAATGGTTGGCTCAAGTTTGGTTTTCTATGTACTCTAGAGGATCTAGAGCAAGAGGTTCATCCGCTTTTGAGCATGTATTTTTGGGTGAGATAAAAAATCATCAAGTTATTGGACTTCACAATTGGGTTTACTTCAATGATCAAGAGAATCATGGCTCACTTAATTACTTGGGATGGAAACGCTACTTGGACTTTGGAAAGGTACTGTAGCTCTGATAATAACATTCCAGAAATTTAAATTCTTCAATTTTGAAAAATAAGTTGTTTCCACAACTGAATTGCATCTCAGGTTTCGCATTTTAACACCACAGACGCATAATAAATATTTTTAGCGACAATAGACTGTTAGAAGATATAACAGGTCTATGACAGTCGTTTATAAAATGACTTTCAATAAATATTTATACTACATATGAGGTACGGTATAAATAAGTATATGGTTTGCTTACATTATATATTATATACTAGGCCTACATTGAGATAACATATTGAATGTTGACTGAATTTTGTTGCAGGGAAGTCTGGTGAAAGTTCATTTCAAATGGAATAATGTTGATAAGCCAGTTAGCAGTTTATTTGTGGGCACCAGTCCCGAACTGGAACTTGCACTCTACAGCGTCTGCTATCTAGCCAGACCTGGCAAAGAATGCATGATACGTCTCAATGGACAACCATTAGTCATACTGTCTCATACATTTCAGAGGGGACCCAATCTCGTAATTGGCAGTATTTATCCTGACGAATTGAGACAGTCATCCTTATGAAAAATTATCATTTTACCCAGATAGCATCCTCAGAAAAATTATTATTATTATCCAGATGTAAGCAGATAGATCCTTACGAAAAATTATTACATTATAGGTAGCCATCGATCGCAATGAATCCATCAATAATTATAAATATTGTAAAGTGGATGCTGATAGAAAATAGGAACTTAGAATGATGATATTTCTCTTAGAAAAATATTAACCATTGATTGATGCTTTTCTGGTATCCTTTATGAGATAATTATTCACTTAAAATACACTTTTAAACGACATAGCAGTCAATAATTTGTGAATTTTAGTTAAAAACTATTTCTCACGTGGTGGAGCGCTTACTGACTTCACGTCCATCATCAACACTGGGAGCGCTTCAGTAGAGGTTATTGTTGGTTGGTGGCAGTTGCACTACAATAAATTATCAACTAGCATATCGTGATAAAAAGTGAAGCAGAAGAGATAATAATAATTAACTAACTTTTAATTGAGATTTTAATAATTAAAAAACTATAATTATTAACTTAAAACTATAATTATTATAGTTTTAGATTGAGATGACTACATTGGCTACGAGAACTGAACGGAAAACAATAAGGTTTGAAATAAAAACAGTCAATTTACAGAAAATATAAATACTTTACTTGAAAATACTATAGAAAACCAATATTTGTACTTTAAAACTATATAATACAATGAGAATGTACATGGTAATGAAGAATCAATAGATATTGATAATCCTTTGATAAGTAGGCTAAGTGGACAGAGAATGTTGAACACAAAAATTTCAATCAAACATCATATTGATTTTTCTGTTGATATCTACCGATCAATGATAATCAAAAAAAGAAAATCTATAGATTTGAGCATTCAATTAACAGACTATTTACAAACGAAATGAGTTAATTGGTTCTAATGAAACAACTCATTATGTCTAGGAGCTAAAAAATTAATAAAAGTTGAAATGAAAAGGGTACAATCTTCAAGGTATAATACTTATGTAGGCTATATTCTAGTCCAGTGATTAAATTTACTTAAAAGCTGCGAGGGACAAACGTTTTGAGCTTCCAAAAATGTAAATTTTTAATTACTTTATTTAGGAAGTGGGATTTTGGCAGAAATATGGCATAGGTTGATGCATTGGAGGACTGAAGCGCTTTTCAATTCTGATTCAAGTTTTTGATTAAGTAATAGTTTCTTAATAAATTAATAAAATTCCTTCTACTATTAATAATAATAACGGTTCAATCTTTGAAGGTGTTTCTAAGTCTGGGCTAGGGAAAACATGAAAATAATCATCTATATATGACCTTGAAGGATGAGAACAATAATACAGATATAGAATAAGCATCTACATGGAGGATGTTTGATTGTTCTGTCAAAGAGCTAGGAATGTTTTGGAAATAAACAAGGCACTGTTTCATGAAGATTATGAGACGTCAGGAAAATCTTCAATGATATTTACTTTCACTCACAGTATAGGTCTTGTAAATTCGGGAAAACAAGCTGTTCTTTTTTCACACTTTAAATGAGTTCCATTGAATGGGCCCTGGGGCCTGTTTCAAAACTTTTAAAAGTCTTAAAAAACTGAGAAAAGTCGGATACACACCGGATAGGATTAGCACGGCGTTCCAATACATATATGCAAACACCTTTTTACTGTATTACAAGATTTTAAAATTTCTGTGAAACAGGCCCCTGGTCTCAAGTTGGTCTATTTCAATTATCAACCAATTTTGAATCTATAACATCTATTTGCGACTTTTGTTTATTCTCGAGTGGTGGTGCAAGCTATTGCTCGCGAAAGTTTTCAGAAGTTTGGAAAACTATTATATACAAGGAAATTAGAGAATTTCCGGTACTAAATCAATAACATTAATCCTGGCATTTGTATTAGTTGATAAACTGTAACTATTAGCTGAATCCAAGTTGGTTGTCAGTCGTTGTTTCCGATAGTTCCTGTAGGGCTCTGAACACAAACGCACACTGCACTTTACACACAGTGTCGTTTAGCACCGCATCTGCACTGAAAGAATTGGCCAAATGGAAACAGTTGGCTATCCTCAACGATTGGCAGATTGGCTGTGAAAAAAACACATCAAAATATCAGACTTGGAAGAGTTTAATATTATTTTTGAGAAATTTACAATACTAGAAATAATTATTCTGCAAGTTCTGCAGAAAAATATAACTTGATTCATCAAGTCACAGAGGAGAGAGTGACGAAACATTTCAAAATAGAATATACCTGTACACTTTTTTCATCACACTCTGTATAATACCCGGAACAAAATATTTCGTCAGATAAGGTTCCTTTATTTTTTTACAGCAGACCTTCATCTTAGGCTAGGCGTACACCGGTTAGTCAAGACAAGATTAGTCACAGTAATTCATAGTAGTTTGAGGCAAACAGCACACTCTAATGAATAAACCAGGCTGTGTGTTGATTTATACAGCAGACTAATCATCTTGGCCTTGACCATGCCAAATTTCAACAAAATAAGCCAAACCAGTCTGGAGAAAAACAAAATAAAAAGTGAATAAACAAAATGGCGACTAGGGGGGAAACAATTAAAGCATTCTAGGACCCATGTTTACTGGAACTTTTTTCTTAATAATTTCAATGTCAGAAAACCGCTCACGAAGTTTGTCGGTCCATTTTAGAAACACTCTGTATAGTTTCGAAGTTCAAGTATGATATTAATCGTTTTTCCCAATTCATTCAACATAATTGAATATTGCACTCAATTGCCAAGAGTGGGATGGTTATTATTCGTGTACTTACTCCTTCTTTTGTACATGTACATGTGACACACGGTGACACATGCTCTGTCGCGCCAATGTCAATGGTAACTGATCCCACAGAGCAAGATGCCCTGTCCTTCCACGCAGACAAGTCTAGAGATGGAATCGAACTGCATGGCACTCTGGGATTCCTATAATGATTGACATATGATTGAAATTAATTATATTGTCAGAACTACTCAAAATAAGAAAAGCAGTACATGAGATGATTGGAATTATATACAGTAGTAGTCTATCAAGGATTCGATTTTTACTACTTACATGAACGAGTCCTCAAGATCTAGAGCACTCCTCTGCATGGTTTGAGCATTATCAAGATTTGAGCACAAAATCCTTGACAGAGACATCTTTCTGATTTCTGTCAGTTGAGTAGGAGTGAACCTCAAGAGGGGATCACTTGTTTCATACCTGAAAAATATTCACGAATTCAATGGAGTGACAAGGATTAATGAAAGACTTTTGAAAGAGTTTATAAATTCAAAAGTGATGTTCAAATTCTCAACAATTTGTGTAATGAATACTGTAGTCTATAATATTCATTATTTCTCGATTAGCTTTTATCATGAACAAAATAATAAACCTTTTGTTACCGTCTTATATTGAAATAATTTTTTTTCATTGTTACTATAGCACCTAGTCAAGGACTAATAAGCTATTCTATTTGAACTTAAAATGATAATGATTGTTATATTGTGATAAATAAATAAATGAAATAAACATCATTCGAGAAACTTAACGATTTCGTGAATTGGACTGAATCCATTTTCAACCATCAACTGATCAAGACAATTTCTAAGAACAAGTTTCAAGACCCTTCATCATTACACATAATCATCATCATCATCATCATCATCATCATCATCATCATCATCATCATCATCATCATCATCATCATCATCATCATCATCATACAGTAATACTGAGAACTGAACGTTTATGAGATTCAAAGAATGGAAAATTGAGATTTACAAATTCCAATACACAGGTTAATAGGAGACTTGGTTATTATAATAATTATGCCCCGCTTAACCCTTTCATAAATTTCATTTTGCTCATTATTACAATCTTACGCAAAGTTGCGAACTAGATATTGTAGTAGAATAAAAGTTATCAAAGCAAATAATTGAAGCTCGAGCTAGATTATTATTTACCTTAATTTCAACACCCCACGATGAAAATCTACTTTCTATGTTTTATATTTAGATAATCTATTTTGGAAACACGAATCCCATGTTATAGGAAAATCTAGTTTTAAGCTCTTGAAGGAACCCGAATCCAAGGTTTTTCATACTGAAGAGTTTCAGTAATTTGGCTTGTTCTTTACCTTAATTTCAACCCACACGATGAAAATCTACTTTCTATGTTTTATGTTTTACAATTTCTTTTAGAATCACGAATCCCACTTGAATTTTATCAAAACAATTTCAAGCTTTTGCGAAGGACTCCGAAGCCCAATAGCAAGGCTTTTCGTATTAGAAGAGTTTGGCTTGTTCTTTACCTTGATTTCAATCCACACGATAAAAGTCTACTTTCTATGTTTTATGTTTGATAATTTCTTTTAAAATCAAGAATCCCAGTTGAATTTTATCAAATCAATTTCAAGCTTTTGCGAAGGACTCCGAAGCCAAGGCTTTTCGTATTAGAAGAGTTTTAAAGTTTCAACTCACACTTTAACTTACCAAAATCTATCGCAAGAACGCAGCCGTCTAAATTGATGTCCAACAACACAAGCAAAAGTGGGGCCAAGTACTCCTCCAGGCAAGGGTGTCTCACTCATGCCTCCGGGAAACAGATCTATATCGTCCACGTGCTCGTAGATACTTTTCAGGCTCTCTATCAGCGGCAACGATATTTGAGGATAGAGCTCATCGAACGTTTTCACTTTGGTCATGTTGCAAGCTTCTCGGTAGAAGTTGTAGCCTCTTATACCGTGATCTCGAGCTGAAAACAAAATTCGAACTAGTTAAAAGTAGAAATGTTGGACGTATTTTATGTTTAAAATCATTATTCCTCTTCTACGGGGTAATCAACCTTTAACAGTGAAATATACAATGGAACACTCAATCACTCGAAAACAAGTTATTTATTAAACAACAAAAAGTTATAAAAAATGTTATTTATAAATTTAATAAAGATTCATTACAGTAAATGTTGAAAAACTCTCCTTTGTGTAACGTTTCTAGCCAGAACACAATATACCACCACGCTGCTACTGATACTTTATGATATTAAATAAATAAATAAATAAAAGATTCATTCTCAGTCAAAGAAGAAATTTATACATTACATTCATAAAGTCAAAATAAATTACGGACCGAAAAATAATACACATATTATGCTGAGCTCAAAGAGCTGTCCGCATATGGGAGCACAGTTTACTAATGAAATACCTGAAATACTTATACTGATACGCTGAGACGTTATGATCATGGAAGATATGTTTCAAAAACTTGAAATTTACCATTTTTTTTCAGAAGAAGTTTAAAAAAAAAAAAATGTAATCTGTAGGAAGATAACAGCTCATTTATTTGAAAATGTAATTGAAAGAGATGTGTTTCCCAGAAATACTATTATTCCCCTCAAACTTACGAGATTTGTATTATATTTGTAGGTAATTATATGGATTTTTAAAATGACTTACTCGACTATACACTACTCGAAAGCCATTTTTTTATTTATTCATTGATCGAGTACAAAATATAACTTATAGGATGAAACCACAGAGTCCAAAACGCCTTATCTTCCTGATTTTGATAAAATTTCAAATGAATCATGTTCACATTTACAATTCATCACAAATTTTCACTCTTAAGAATAAAAAAAACTGTGATTCACGTATCTTTTTTTTTTATATATCTGTGAAAGCTTTTTTTAACTTGTGTAGTATATGTATCGCTCTACTCATAATTTTAATGTGGAATGAATCACGTGATTTCGATTTACCTCGCTGAATATTCAAAGACACCAAGTCCATTCCAGAGAACGGCACCGCCTTCTTTTCGAACAAATGGTTGGTCACTTCTTCGGTGATGAAATTGTCCAGAGTTTCCATGGGTGTGTCCAGTAGTCCGAGGACGATTTCGTCGACAATGTTCGTTTGAAAAATGATGTCCGGGTTGAAGAAATGATCACGGAGTCGGACGGGAGGCTCGAGAGGCCTGTGCAGGTGGTCCACTCTCCGGAAATGAGGTCGCAGTAGGCTGTGGCCGAAACGGAAGCAAGCCGCCGCGAACTCGTTCAGAATTGTCGCCTCGCACTTGTCATCGTAGCCTAAAACATTCAATAAATGATCATTCTTTAACTCAAATCAAGTTGGTAAAAGAGGCACTTAAAAATACTGCACAATGTTCGACTCTGTTATTTTTCCGCAAGGAATATACTAGGCTACAATGCTCTTAGATATCTGTATTATATGTATCTGTATTTGTAAATAAATTCCTCTGAATGCATATTATTGGCATTCAGAGAAATTATTAAAAAAATTATTATGATTAATTACACCATGTTCCCTATCAAGGGATAATTGGTTACATTAATTTGCGAAATGGAACAACCCTACTCGGGTCTCCCCACTGTTAAAAGCCATACGCTAAATAAATAAATGATAATTATAATTAATTCATAATTAATCATGAATAATTGGTTGTGTTGGTAATGCTAATTCTTATGGTAATTTTATTTTATTTAATTTATTCATTGATACTATTAAAATAATCGCTTATAGATAATCGTATATATACAGAGTAGTCTGTAGAATGTATGTATAGTAATATATAGTTATATGGTAATACAATGGAAGGATGTACTACTAAAAACAAACTCATTTTGCACAGAAAAGGAGAGAGCTACCAACCAATCAAATGATTGAAGTCTTATTTTATGGAAAAAATTGGAAAATATCTGGGATTGTATTTGTCTTTCAACAGTTGAATTATTGTACATTCGAATCAATAAAAATAAATAAATGGATAAAAAAATAAGAAAAACCCAATAAAAGCTGATTATTTATATTTTAGAACAATAACATGTAAGTATGCGTTCTATCCATTAGAAAAAAGGTGATACATCGAAATTACAGGGGCTAAGAAAGCTGTAGTTTAGAATAATAAAAGGTAACAAATCTACAACAACTTACCGTCATAGTACCCGTCATTTAGCAAAGTGAGACCATGTTTCCTAACGCCATCCCAGCCGAATATTCTCGGCAAAAACTCGTTGAACTCAATGTGCTGATGAACGGCGGTGAGAATGCGCCTGGCTTCCTGATACAAAGTCTCATCGTTCCAGTGCGGATTGAGCCCGGCCAGACCAGCTGCTATCCTATTGTGCTCTCGCATGTAGATTGTGTGCAGTGCTGTCAAACCTGGCTGCTCGCTGGCTCTTTCATCTCCTATTGTCACAAATGATTATCACAATATTGAATAAAAACACATCAGAATATTGGATGCACAGACAAGGATATGAGTAAGATACGCTAAGAGTTATTACTAGTTTTTATAGTTCATATATGAAAATAATTTTTTTCAGGTTGGTGGAGATTGAGGTTGACTTCACTTACAATATTTATATGCGTATGGTGTCAAGCAGTAAAATACATTAATACTCCATTCAAAGTGCTATGTTCGACATTCAAGATTATGAAGCCAAAGTATAGCATCGACAAGAGCTATAAATTACAATATAGAACCGGGGGACGCTACAAAAAGCTCACTGACCAATCACACAGATTCAGTTGATAATGGAACTGTAAAAAGCAATGTTTTTGGAAGTATTGTGATACCTAAACTTTTCTGGAAAGTATGAACTCCCATAATTACTGCTTCAAATGTTCACGCTGTACTACCACTATATTAAATAGATAAAAATAATAAATAAATGAACCGCTGTTTAACATACCTATTACGTAACTCGTTGTGACAGGTGTGAGAGAGCCCATTGCAAGGAGATCATAAATAATGTATTATTTTTTTAGATTCTCCTTGCAATATTAGCAAGATTTCTTATAACATTGTTTTCAAAGATTTCAACTATTTTTCTTAACTTCTTGGAAATATATGTGTATCACTTTATGACTCACAAAAGGCTCTCGATAGAAAAATGGATTCCAGTAGAACAGAGTTTAATAATATTAATCTTATATTTCATCACATTTTCTTTGCATAATCGCATATTCCTGGCATTGCTATGTTACAATCCTTGACTAAGTGATAGCCTCAAACAAAATTGATTATTGCCAAAGAAATTCTAAGATACAAAGAGCACAAAACTATATAAACATCATAAGTATAAAATTAAATCATGTTAGTTTGTACAGTACAAAGATGGATAAGAAAATATACAGAACAAAACAAAAGTAACAAACAGGAAATTGATTAAAATCAAACGAAAAAATGCCTGTTTTTAAACCAATCATATTTTTAAAGTATACAGTAGGTAGTTAGGTAGTGGCAAAAACATCGCCATTCCTTGTGCGGCAGTGTGAGTGCTGACATCTATTCATAAAGAACATTAAATCATAACTTTAATTAAGCCTAAAAAATGTGAGTACCGTAGTTACCTGCAGTAGCCTGACAATATACATATGATAGATTTGTATGTATGATAATATGTATTAGATTTCAAATAAAGTTATACAGTATTTACCGGCTCTGAAGCACACCCTGGATGGAGACCTGCATTCTGGATGAGCAGCGATTTGAGGCAACAAAGGCTTGCCTCTGGTTGGATGCCTCGTGTAGTTCAACTTGCCACCCGAAAGACTACGCAGTATTCTTGCTTCACACACATCCGAGCCGTAGACGAACGACAGGTCCAGGTAAGCTGTCAGCTGATTGGTCTGCTCTCTGGGGCCTGTTGATTTGATAAAGTTGTTTCACGAACAATATTCGAACATTGTTTGAAAAAAATCATTTGGGGGAAACGGTTGTCCCAGTGGTAGCAGGCGGGATCGGTGAGATTAGATAAGAGACGGCGCCTACCACTCCTGTTGTCACGGTGAACGGCTCCTCTAAATACAATTTATGAGCTTGAAAATCGCTTCCCGGTGTTTCGGAGCCCACCTAAAGCAGTAGTGAATAATGAGAGTTGAACGGAAGGGCCAATCACAGGGCAGGGATTTCCCCCCCTACCCCCCTCGCCCTGAGGGGGCGTGGCTTAATGGGGTGGTTACCCCTTCGTCTCTCCCTAAGACGCCATTTTGTAGTGGTGATTAAAAGAGGGGACCCCCAGCGAAGACCAATGGGAGACGAGCTACCCCCACCAGGTTGACCAATCAGAGAGCAGCATTTCCCTCCACCTCTTTTTGTATGTGCTATATATTTTTTGTATGTTCTATATATGTATTTCTTTCTCTGTCCTGTACCATACTGTGCCATAGCGTTGTCTCACTCTTTCTTTCCCCTATACAAAGTATACCTATATAAAAATATATATGTACTATCTATAGAGAAAAAATATATATGTGCTATCTCTTTCTCCCTCCTCTAGCATAACGTGTGATAGCGTTGTCTCACTCTTTCTTTCCCTAAAGAGTATATCTATATTTGATGGGGCATATATTGTTGAGAAAGATATATGCAATCTCTTTGTCTCTCTCTTGCAGCATAATGGCAGATGAGCCTCTCTCACTCTTCGGCTGTGATATTACTATGTATATTCGCAATGTCAGTGCACCCGCCCCCCGCCCCCCCCCCCCCGCCCCAAACCCCAAACCCCCGCAATTAAACACCCCAAAATGACAGCTGCACTATTATATTGTACAGTAGCTACCAATTGACAGGTGCACTATTTCGTTAAATACAAATCGACTCCCACTAAGAAAAAACCAAGTCTACCAACCTAATTTCATATCGTATCAAATTTACCCATATCTTAATCATCTGGTTTTGGAATAAATAACCCAACATATTCATGCAATTCCTCTCTGACCCATGATTTCATAGAATCGATTTTTTGCTCTAAATCTTCTTTTAGAGATTGGGACCTTGCGTTATTAGAATCTATTAATTTATTGAT
This sequence comes from Laodelphax striatellus, assembly GCA_017141395.1. NCBI lineage: Eukaryota > Metazoa > Arthropoda > Insecta > Hemiptera > Delphacidae > Laodelphax > Laodelphax striatellus. The sequence continues at coordinate 38,279,687 of CM029534.1, read as the reverse complement.
TTTCTCGATCTTATCAAGTAATTCATTTTTGCTCTGATCAATTGCAAATTGATGCACTGAACTTAAATCTCTTTTAATTACAGCATGTTGCTCTTTGTTATTAGCTTCGATTTTTGAATGAACCTCATTCTTTACCTTATCAATTGTAGATATGTGTTCCGTTTTCAAGCTGTTTAAATTATTTACCAGATCTCTTTTAACATTATCAATCTCGCTATTGTGAAAGGATTTGTGTTCTACTAATTTATCTACCAAAGCTTTTCAAGTTCCTCTAATTTTCTTGTGAGATTTGTGTTTGTTACATAACTATTTGATATCTCAGTTCTCAATTTTCCTAATTCAGCCTTAGATACAAACTGATTAATTTGTTCTAAAATATTAGCTTTAATAGCATTCGCCATCTCAATTAATCTCTGATCAAATATATCTTTCTTTACAAGTTCTCTATCGATAGTTTCGAATATTCTCTTCTCAAAAACACCAAGTTTCTTATCTAATCTCTCTCTGCTTATTACACTGGCTATATCAGAAGATAACTGCGTTAGTTGCTCGTTTAAGTAAGCCCTATCAATTTTGTTGAGTACGTTTTTATCACCTACCTCTTTAACAGAATCTTTAATTTTATCAGAAATGACCTGCAATCTTTCATTCAAATAACTCCTATCAACTTTATTTGCGCTTATATTCTCAATCGCGTTCGACAATGTATTCAAATATGATTTTGTAGTTGACGTGCTCTCATCCACCAATTTTGTGATACTATTCAATACGTGTTTAGAAACACTTTTCTCGATTTCTTGAGAAAGCAAATCTAATCTCCTTTCCAATTCAGATTTATCTGTATGAAGACTCTTTTGCAATTCTACTGAGATATTATCTAAATACGATTTAAGATTGGTATTAATTTGTTGTTGATTAAGCGATGTAAGAATTTCCTTACTTAAAATTTCTAAATCAAAATTTCCAGGTATCTTTGAACACAGTTCCTTCAATTTCAAATCAAAGTATTGATTTGGGGGTACCTGCACCCCTCCGTGTCCGAATCTGTGCACAGACATGTTCAAACTGTGCTTAAATTTTTTATTTACTTTACTCCAGTGTTTAAAAATTCTTATCAACATTATTATTATTATTATGGCTCCAATATTCCGCCTCACCAGATGTGAACGAGGTGAGGTGTGTCTACCAAGAGTCATAGCACGTGCACATTTATGTCTCAACGGTTTTTTCTCTGCAGGAGCAGAGATCAACGGTTTTTTCTCTGCAGGAGCAGAGACGCATACAAAGTGAGCTCATTCCCCCTCATTCACTGCATATCTTATTTTTTACATTTGACATGTGCCAGCTCGTAAAGACAGTCCCACAGGGTTTTAAAATCTCTCACAACGTGGACTTGTGATTCTTTGTTTACACAACCGTAATGGATGTGGGATTTTTCGATAGCGATAATATCTAATAAATCATATATTTCAGAATATATTGGATAGTGGTTGATGCATGATTTACTCAGTATAGAATCATCTCCATCAGTGGAAGACTTTATATTGCTAGCAATGAGATTAAAGTCCTCGATACTGATTGACATAAATAAACGCCCAATTTTTGATAATTTTGCATAACTATAGCACAACATAATTAACCCACAACCTCTCTCAAAGCGAGTGTAGTATACTAAATTAAATCTCCTCAAGTAGTCCTCTCCCATCGCTTGTACAATAAAGAAACATATATTTGTTATTAAAATTCTCTAGATTAGAGTAGTTCAAAACATTTATAAAATTATCTGGGAGTATAACCTCCAAATATGCATCCCCAATACCATATCGATCATAAAGTTTTATAAATATCTGCTTTGATCTGCTAATTGTAGCATGAATGATAGGCAAATTTTCCTCTCTGTGAGTTTCAGGCACAGGCGTAATGGAAAAATTTCCTGTGCTAAATTATTGAACGCTTTTACATCAAACTTTGTAGCTTCCATTGTGAAATGAATACTTACCTTAGAATACCATTGTTTCCATCCCCACAGGATCTGCCCAACACTTAATCATGTCAGGCACCTCAATAAAAGATGTAAGGCATGATTAAGTATAGAATTATTGTGCTGTAAATGGTTGGGGTCGTTAGCTGTTTTACAAGTGCTTCTCCAAATCTTAACAAAATTATAACAAGATCTAGCAAGGAAATCCGATTATAATTCTGATAAGATCAGACCTATTATCTTGCTGGGGGAACTCGTTTACACTTAGTTCTCTTTCAAACATATTTTTCCATCCCACCCACAATACAAAAGCAAACTCTTTCGATTAAAGTGATCAACATTTTCTTCATTCAACACATCCAAAAATTCATGTGGGAGATGTACATTAAAGAAATATGGTTCAGCTCCAGGCTCCCGATTATAAAGAGTTATAAAAAGCGATGGAGGAATGCTGTAGACTGTGTCAGGTCCATCACACCAATTTTCCGAATCAAATCCATGTACTTCCGCTCGAAGTACACCCCAATCTTCGTCTCTATGCCAAAAGGAAATGGTTCAAGGGAAGTAAGGCTCCAGCCATTACGTTGAAAGCTTCAACATCAAGCAGTACATTTTCACGAATGATACAAATTGAGAAGTTCAGAGGTTTTATAAACCTTTCCCCACCACTGTTTATAAACTCAGGCACAACTATCGGTGATTGCGCATGCACAAATCATGGCTTCTTCTTCTATTTGTATTAATTTGTTTATGGGAGTTTGTGTGGCCTGTAATAGGATAGATATTCATTGATATCGCTTAAATTTACACAGCTTAGAAAAATAATTTTCAACTGTTTAGCGACTTCAACGTTTTCAATCCTCGAATTTTTAATTGCTTCTTCACGAATCAAACCATTCCAAAACACCTTTTAATCGGTTTTCCAATTCTTGATCCGCACACAACCAACTCTGAGGATCCATTATCTCTGACTGATTACTTATACAAGGGAATTAATACCGAGAAATTAATTGGTTTCGATTTTCCCCCACCACTGTTCACGCTGCATATTCTAACTCTGTGTGAATCTAAGCAATAGCCGCAGTAAACACACACTATTTTTTTTCCATCGTCATAAACACCCTGCCGCGGAAAGTTTCTTTTACTCAATCTCCCATAATAAGTACCATCTCTCATTGATTTCATTCTATTGTTTTCACACATATAATCCACTTCAGGTTTTAAACATGTAGCTTGGTTGGATGTCAACAGTTGCAAATAATGATATGCTCTAACTAGCGCACATCTTCCATTTCGTAGCTGCCTGTGTATACCACATGAATCAACACACCAACTTGGACCGCTAAAATCCGACAGCAAAATCTTCAGGCATAGCTCTTACATCATCATGGTATTTTCTTAAAAACTCCGCTTTTTCTTTTCCCTTTGTGTAAATGTAATCATATTTCTTAAGATAATCTACTATTAGACTGTCCGAAAAATCTGTTTCTCCTGATTCCCAAGAAAGTTTGTGATAATGACGTTCCAACCAACACGCTTCACGATACATTTTCTCACACAGAGTAGATTTCGGGTAAGGTGATTTAAAGTGTAGAAGCGCATAATTATTATTTTGATTGACCAAGGCAAATTCCTTCACAATAAATTCGTTATTATCCCCCTTAAACCAATGAAGATCCACCACCGCAAAATAATTCTTTTCTTCCTCCTTATCCGCTGTCGTGTTTTTCTCCTTCACTAACCTCAAAGCTCCCAAAGCGTCTTGAAACAACGAAGAACTCGACATGTTGTTCTCACCACTTCGAACACACGAATGAATAAGTAATCTCTTACATTTTACCCATTTATATTTTCAATACACTCTATCGGTAAATTACTGAACTTCTCTAACTAGAGATGTTAAAGGCCTGTATTCAACAAGGCTGTCGCTAATAAGAATGCAATAGGCACTTGTACCATTGGGTACCTCATTATTGAATTCAAGGTCTAACCGGATATCTGTGGAGGCTTTCAAGTTTTCAGATTGTAAAGAGCAATCTATTACTATTAACGGCGAGTTCTTACAAAATTATCAAAATCAATTTCATGTCCATATTCGGTGTTTATAGCTTTATTATAATAACTAGGAGCAAAATCTAAAAACATCTTGTACATTAATTGTTTATTACCTAATAAATTATCATATGGATAATATTGACTGTTAAGGAATAACTTTACATTATACAAGTCACATGAGTCAAATTCCGACATTGATTTATCAATTGTATTTTTTCTGTTTGTTTGGAACGCCAATATCACATACCTAGGTACATCCAAGTGTGAAGCTGTTTTAATAGCCCAACTATGAACTCTAGATTGAGTCATATTCGGAAATTCATGTATCTCCCACTTTCTAAATGCAAGTTTTAAAGGTCGATCAGAATCGAGAAGTTTTAAGAATTTTAGACGAATTTGATCATCTAGATGGACGTAAGGTACTTTCCATTGTAGTTTATTGACCCTAATCGATACACTTGTTCCAGTTGCCGATTGAATACAATTTACGTCTGTTGAGGATCTTAATAATACAAGTTCTTGTTTCAAATTTAAAATTATTCGTTGAAAATCTTCAAAAAATGGTAACAATAGTTTTAATGGTATACAAAATACAAATTTATCATCAGTCAGTTTGTATCCAGATGAGGAGAAACCAGCCAAATGATATGTATTCTTATCAAATACCGATTTTAAAAGTAGTGCTTTAATATTTGTTGATATCCCAACCTGTCTTGTTTTTGCCACCTGCTGCCCTGCTAATTCATACCTGATCTCGTCAAAGAGATAAGCTAAACCGCCGCTTACTAGTTTATAGTCCGCCTTAACAGGGTCAGATTCGGCTGTTGCTCCAGCTTTCGTACATTTTATATCCCCCTCTATATATAGAAATGATTTACACGGTAAGGTGTGAATATCCTGCTGATTAATTCCTAACCTCACTTCATCTGAAAGACCCAGTTTCTGACCAGAATATGTTGTATGTGTATGAAATTCATACTTAGTAATATCCGAGAAATATTTAATTTCACTATCAACGTGTAGAATTTCGCTTATGGCTGACATTTTCCAAAGCACTTTGAAACCTAATTTTTGAAGAATTTTAGCGTTTTTATTGTTAATGCGTTTTTAGGTGTTACCACTTCAAGTTTGAACCCCTACTGAAGTTTTGTTTGTTCTCACTTACACTATCACGAATGGATGGGTGTGCATTAAATATAATGAATCCCATCTTATTAACTTCTCCTTTTTCTCGAATATGGAGTTTAACTGTTATACTATCTCCACGAAAATCAATTAATGACCCTTCTTGGTCTGTTATCTTTACATTAATAAATTGAATTCTATGTGTATTGAGAGGTACATATATAATAGGGTGGGCGTCTCATTAATTATATATCCTGCTGGCACTTTTGGAAGGAATTCATAAATAGTATGTTTCTCCTCACCATTAGCAAAACTACCACAAGCTAAATTGCATGAAACGATAATTGTAGATATTCGGCTAATGGACACTAAATGTTTTGAGTAATGCCACTTGTTTGGTTCGAGTATAACCTTATCAAAGCCTAGTATTTCACTAATTGAATCGTTGCTAGTTAAATCTATCGGTTTATCGGAATGAAGCTCCATTTTCATAGTTTTGAGTTTGCTTCAATAATCAGTCTATCATCGGTAATATTCAATTTCGTCTTTAATGCGGATATTATATCAATAATTTCATAACTGCCTGTGTCAAGATTAACCTTTTTATTTCCGTATTTGAAACTTGAATTTTGCCCCAATGTAATATTGGGGATACTGTTACAAGTCCATAAATTCACTAATCCAATTTCATATTCTGATTTCTATCTAATTCTAAAGCTCTGTTTAAATTCTCATATAGATTACTCGTTTTCGAGCTTAATGTAATAACAGCCATGCTCTTCTTATCAGTGTTTATCCTTTAAAGATTACTCTTAAACTGAACTAATTACTGCATAGTTGCCGAGTTTTCTTCAAAAGAAAATTAGATTTTTCATTACCATATGTTAAATTAACACAATTTCCCAGTGTTAAGTAATAATCGTGAAAATTACATATTATTTCTCTCTCATCCACTATATATTTATACCAGTGGGCTAAGCCGATACTGAATGAACTTGTGTTATTTAGCGATTTACCAATACAAGATTTTATTTTCATCAAAGTATTTTTCCTTGAAATAGTTTGGTTTAACGTATTGAAAATCCATACTGAGTTTTCTAGGTTTGTATCATTTCCTTTTTGTGTTTATCAAACTCATGTGGATGACATGATTTATCTCTATTTAAAAGCAACAGAGTGTTTATAGAAGACTGTATAAGAACAGTGAACAAAATAATCTTCCAGACAAAAATAGAATCCATCCTTAGTCACCGTGCGCCAGACGCATACTGATAAAAAAAGATGAGGGGGAGAAATGAGCACGCGCCGTTGAGACGGTGTGAGCTTCCTTCTTTTTGCACACGTGCGCTTCCTTCTTTTTGCGCACGTGTGATGCAGCAAAAAGTTTTACATCTTCAGTTGTGAATAAAATTATCGACCGTTTACCTGTGGAATTACATCTAATTAAACCTGAAACTGGAGAAAAATATTCATATTGCGGGCCTGGGACAGATCTAGAAAAAAGATTGAAAAGAGGTGATAAAGGAATAAACAGGCTTGATTCTTTATGTAAATTACATGATATAGCATATAGCCAATCCTCCGATAATAAATCGCGAGCGGAAGCTGATAGAAAATTAGCTGATGGAGCATGGGAAGTTTTTAAAGACCCTAAATCAGGAGTGAGTGAAAGGGCATATTCTTATCTTGTTACTAACTTGATGAAAGTCAAATCTGCATTTGGAGGGCGATTGGGGAAGAGGGAAGAGGAAGAGAGGAGTTGGAAAGATGCATAGACAAAAAGCAATCACCAGTTGAAGAAATACATTTCAGGACGTGGGTTTTATCTGAAACCATATCCAATTAGTAGTGGGGAGAATTTTTAGTACCTCCATCACTCAAAGTTAAAAAGAAAAAAGTTAAAAGACAAAGAAAATGTCAAAAGTAAATATTCATGGTGCATTATCGAATCATGACTTATTCAAATGGGCGAAATTATTAAATATTAGTCTGCGTGGTATATATATGATAGATGGGTTACCACAGAGAATTAGAAATGATGAATGTGCAATTGTAAATTTAGACAAACAGAGTGGAATGGGAACGCATTGGGTTGCATATATTAAAAAGGGGAAAAATGTGTATTATTTTGATCCAGTAGGTAATTCCAGCCACCTTATGAGTTAACAAAGTATTGGAAAAGAAAGTAATGTGAAAATATTTTATAATACCAATCAATTGCAACCAATAGACTCTGATATATGCGGACACCTATCAATTCTGTTTCTTGCTAATCAGTTGTAATTTAGTGTCAGCAAGTCTGATACAGGTAAATTTGATACGATATGAAATTAGGTTGGTAGACTTGGTTTTTCTTAGTGGGAGTCGAAGTGCAGCTGTCATTTTGAGGCTTGGGGCTTGGGGCCTGGGGCTGGAGGCGGGCGGCCCGGGGCGGGTGCACTGACATTGCGAATATACATAGTAATATCACAGCCGAAGAGTGAGAGAGGCTCATCTGCCATTATGCTGCAAGAGAGAGACAAAGAGATTGCATATATCTTTCTCAACAATATATGCCCCATCAAATATAGATATACTCTCTTTAGGGGAAAGAAAGAGTGAGACAACGCTATCACACGTTATGCTAGAGGAGGGAGAAAGAGATAGCACATATATATTTTTTCTCTATAGATAGTACATATATATTTTTATATAGGTATACTTTGTATAGGGGAAAGAAAGAGTGAGACAACGCTATGGCACAGTATGGTACAGGACAGAGAAAGAAATAGATATATAGAACATACAAAAAATATATAGCACATACAAAAAGAGGTGGAGGGAAATGCTGCTCTCTGATTGGTCAACCTGGTGGGGGTAGCTCGTCTCCCATTGGTCTTCGCTGGGGGTCCCCTCTTTTAATCACCACTACAAAATGGCGTCTTAGGGAGAGACGAAGGGGTAACCACCCCATTAAGCCACGCCCCCTCAGGGCGAGGGGGGTAGGGGGGGAAATCCCTGCCCTGTGATTGGCCCTTCCGTTCAACTCTCATTATTCACTACTTAAAGCTTTAGGTCCATTCATCTCTCTTCATCATCCTTCCCATTACCCACGCCCAAGCCTAGAGCTTATCATCCCCAGCAAAAAATTGTATTCTATTGTCATATTGTTTCCAATTTCCAGGCACAATCATTTCACACAATTGCTTCGATTTCATTAGCTCTTTAAGAATACAATTAACAAATGAGTATTGTTGGATCGTTTTTTACCTACTAAATTATTTCAGAAAATCGTCTCAATTTCATTAGCTCTTTAAAAATACAATATTATTAATAAATAAGTATTGATAGATCGTTTCTGAAAAGAATATAGGCTTAGCAATTCATTATGAATTTGATACATCATAGCTGTGTACTAATAGATTAGCATAGAAATATTAGAAATTGAATTTCAAATTTGTAACTATACGAGAAGGCGATATCGGTTTTAAAGTTTCTAGTAAACAATTAAGTGAAGTGGTGTGTGAGACATAAAGTGTTGAACACCATTCATAATAATAGAATATTACACATTTCAATAAAAATTATAAGCATTACATGTCGTGACTGCAAAATTTGACTACATGTCGTGAATTCTAGTGTTGAAACAATAGCATTACATTTCTATAAAAATTTGACTTTTGAAACATCTTAGCATACGTGCAAGATTGGCTTGAAAAGGTATGCAACATTTCAAGATAGTTTATGTTATCAATATCTCATACATATGAGATAGGATTTAAATTTTGATAATTTTATGTTAATATTTATGGTTATTGAAAATATGTTAATTTTACCCGTTTTAATGAGAATATTCATAATGATTATATGGTATAAGGTGTTAATTTTGTTAATTCGCTGAATGTTAAAAAAAAAAAATAAATGAATGGTATTTCATTTGCTGATAAATTTCGAATCCTCATTCATTTCATTACCAAAAACAAATTTGTATTTCTCAGTTAAATGTGGGTATAATAATTATTTGAACGAAACTCCTAATTAATGCCATATAATATTCTGAAGACTTCTGCTTCTGCAAATATTGACAACAGATTAATAGCTATAGTGCGATCCACGTCAAGATGTCAGCATTGTTTATATGAGGAGCATTGATGCCAAGTTTCTTGTTTCATAAAACTTGGAAAGAGAGAGAAAAATGCACCAAACCTTTTGTTGGGACTGTACTCCAGTCGTCTCCAGCAATGTTTGATTTCATAAAACACTAATTAGTCACGTTTCGGTTCGGTTCACTGAATGACTGACGTGCCTGCGTATTCACATAGAGAAAATATATATCTTTGCTACACTGTGGTATTCATTAATACCGCAATTTAATTAAATTCATTTCAATTTAATTAATTAAATTCATTAATTGTGTCGCTTATTACGTGTCACAATATAGTGCCATTGAAAAGTGTTAATATTCCAATACAAGTGATATAGTGCAATTCATTCTAAATTTCAATACATTTTTTCAGTTTATAATTTAAAAAAAAAATCAAATTGAATAGAATAATTTTTTTTTTCAAATATTTCAAACAATAGTATGCTTTACTTCACCCATATTTTACCTGAAAGATGCAGTAGAAATTATGGGAATCGTCGGGCTGAAACTATAACTCTATTCAGAAGGTCTAAAATTTTCAAAGTTGGCCGATTCCAGAAAAATTTAAATCTCACTTTCAATTTCATAATTAGATTTAGAATATTGCATAAAAAATAAATTATTTTCATGCGGTCCAAAATTTTGTAGTTTGTAGGAAATGGATGGCTGGGATGTGTATGACGCAGCTATTGTTTGTTTAATCGCTGACGGTAGATTGTTTTCATTTGTACAGTCGCTACCAAAAGACAGTCGCTACTACAGAATACACGACAACACTGCACAGTGCGAAAAGGATAGCGACATCAGCAACTGCCTTGTGTTGAACAAGGATAACAAACTCCCATCTAAGCAATGCTGACATCTTGACGTGGATCGCACTATAGTAAGGAAATTCGATGAATGCTGCTGTACAAAAAACTTCATCCCCGGGCGGGAATCGAACCCAGCACCTCTGGTATTCATGACCAGAGGTGCTGGGTTCATTCCCGCCCGGGGATGAAGTTTTTTGTACAGTAACGTTCATCGAATTTCCTTACTAGCTATTATTCTGTTGTCAATATTTGCAGAAGCAGAAGTCTTCAGAATATTATATGGCATTAATTAGGAGTTTCGTTCAAATAATTATTATGATTTAACAGCAACTGTATAGTTGCAATGTCTCATTACCTTCCATCTTTAAATGTGGGTACTGTTGAGTGGAATAGATCAAATTGATTTCTTAGACAATAACGCAAAATCATCATAGAATATAAAATCATTTTCCAACATGAAAGGTGGCTTGTAAGAAGTCTCTCATTCATAAGAAAGTGGAACAAGATTCAATTCAATTTCAATTCAATTCATTTTTTTTTCAATTGTGTAATTCAAATGATTTTTTTTTGTATGCTTTGGAGGAATAAAGCTCATTATTAAAATTATTTCATTATTAGGTTCTTTGCAGGATAGAATGATAATTATAAAGAAAGTTAATAGATTTTACCAAGCGTGCGTTGACCAGGCATAGAGCGAGTTGCCGGAATGCAGAAGGGTTCTCCTGTTGTCTCATTGACTGCTGGAAAGTAGGGATCATCCTCTGGCACAGGAATGGGGAAGCACTGCGGGTGGAATGTCACCATCGAATCACATGCTAGGCAGTTGAGGATGCCTTCGTTTATGAAGCCTGATGAGAAACAAAAATATTCACCACATTTAAAAGGAAATTAAGTTCAATTTGTAAGAAGGAATCAAATACCATACAATAATCACTGTGACAGTGACTGACAAACGCATTTTAAAGAGCTCATAGAATAATTATTATCTTGAAGTCTGGAAAACATGGAATGATTGTATCATCCTCCTTTCTTGCATGGAAGTCGTTCAGAAAATATAGTCTTGATAAGTATATTTATAATTTTTATGAAGAATTGTAAGAAACTAAAGGCGAAGTAAAGTTGTCTCTAAATATGTCAACCCTACATTGTTTTTAGCTGTTTTCTTAGATGATCATAAGAAAGAGATGCAAATCTGTTAATGCGGTTGTATCTCAGTATAAACTTTAATCCCGTACGGTACAGTAGCCTACCTTCTAGGATGTGAGTGGGCTATCTTGGAGTAACACCCAAGTATTATATTTCAGAGACTAGGGTACTTTGCAACACTTTGCTGGAGTTAAAATGTTGAAATAAAAGTTTTTAAAGCAAACTAGGACATGTTATACACTTCTTACCAGCGAAAAATTGACATTACACATATTTTCTATTGAATAAGGAAATTTTACCATTCTTAATGTGAATTTTTGATACTAATGAAATATATACATCGACAAACCAAAATCCAAAAATCTATAAAGACAATTGAAAAATTTTAATGTTGAAGTTATCATCATACGTTGTCCAGATTCAAGAAGTAATATGAATTAAAACATCTGAATGTGATTTCTGTGTTTGGAAATTCCTTCAATGTATACTGTATAGCTTAATGTATCTTTGAAAAAATAGAATAATGAATTCGCCTACCTTTGTTGACTGGAGTGAATGTCAAATCGTGGTCTGTGATTTGTGCGAGCTGCATGACCATGAGTGAATATCTAGTGTGCGGTCTTGATATATCTGTGTGTATATTGGTTGATACTCGTCTTGGTGAAGGAAGTGGTTTGCCCAATATGGACAAAGATCTCGGCGAACCAACTCCTAGAAAACATCATTATTCAAATCAAAGCCACTTTATAAAGTATAAACTTAATCTTGGGTTGATTATTATTAGTAGTCATTGAATACGGTACACCATTTTTCATTAGAAAGTAAAAAAATATATAGAATATATAGAAAAATACAAAATGGAGTCTTTTTCCTCATTAACCAGGTTCTATCTATCATACAATTTTTTTCCAATTCTTTCTTGATTCTATCATTTTTTCAGTTGTAAATTTACTTGTTTAGTTGTATAGTTGGTTGATCTATCTTTTATACAGAGTGCGGCAGAAAGGACGAACGATTTTAAGATGGGTATTACTATCCCCCTCTGTCTACGAGAGTGGTGGGTAGGGTGGCGTTAGACTCGTGAGTTTATAGCATTCGTATTTTAGTTGTTTCAGTTTCCATCATAGAGCCTTGTACGGTGGAGCACCGCGTTTTCGCCTATGATTGTTTAATCCGAAATAGTGAGTCAGTCTCTGTCGCACAGCGTGAGTTTCCTCGTCACTTCAACATTCATCGGAATAGGCCTGTTCCCTCTCGAAACACCATCCTTCGTTGGGCTGAATCACTTCGCAGTCTTCTTTATCAATAAATTTCTTTACATTTATATCCTATTTCCAAACTTAATCCGATGTTTCGTGCGGTTAACTCCAAATAGCCGGAGGCACACTGACGGAACAAACTGTTTTAAGCAAATATAGCAGGATTCTTTTAACTTGTCAGAAAACAGCTGATTTAACGTTAGTAAACGAGCGTACATCAATCAGGTGTTTCATGACAATTTAAAAGGATCCTGCTATATTGATCATGAATGGGCACCCGTGGCTTGAGGAACGGTTTAAAACTGTTGTTTCAAGCTTTTGTTTACTATTATATTTTCTTTAACAGTGAAAAAATTATGGATTCGCAACAAAATAAGATTCTCAATCATTCAATCATGCACATGCCTAAAAATGTCGATACTCACCATCTTCGTAAACAGAAGAAAGTAAACGAATGAACGGCTGGAAACTTTTTCCATAGCTGGGATTATGTAGATTGTTGCACCATCCAGTTATTGTTCTATATTTTCTTGTATGGTCACAAGGTAACGCTGTTTCATCACAAACCAAGTCCAATCCCATGTTCAGTGAAGACACATCCACTGATGGTAGAACAGACAATAGCTCTTTTACATCGTGGCTTTCAAGGTCTTGCAATTCACTGAAATAAAATAGGAAATAAAATCAATCTATGATCTTAAGTGAGGACACTTGAATTTTGTAGGTGTGGACTCTGATTGTATATATTGTATTTCATATTTAAAATGTAGGCTACTTATTAATTTCTTGTGTCATAAGTGTGTCAAGCTATAGAGAATATATTTTTATTAAGTTACTTGCTTGATGGAAACCCCAATTACTAACAATGGGAATTGTAAGCTCTGAATTGGTACACCTTTTTATTCCAATAATCATCATAACTTACCTACCTAGGGAATGCTCTACTTTAGTCTTACTTTTTTCACTTTCGTTTTCCAAAAAATGATTATCAAAAAGTTTTAGAACACTTATTCATTAATGATGGAAAAGCTGATATTTTCTCAAAATTGCAAAATGTTAAAGTATGATAAACATTTTAATTGATTGGTCTTTGCAGAATGAGATTGAAACAATAATAGAGTATTCTCCAATTAAGATTAATACTTTGTGAGCATTCTTGCTGATTGACAATGAACCGAAGGCAAAGGCTTATACTCTGTAGTAAATTTGAGGGAATTTGAAATACCCGAGTGTACTCGGGACGGATTTGGACCGTTTTCAGAATCATGTTCCAGACTGTTAAGGGGTTAATACTCCAGCATGAACTTAATATACTCTCAGCACAATAATTGTTTGCTGAAATGATAATGTAAATCTTCTTGAACATGAAATTTTTCAACATATTTGAATATCCAACTCTCACTGAGCAAAAGTTTCTTACTAAGCACTTCTTAATTCTTATAAAACATACAGTTTTGCCTAGACATTTCATACATAGTGTATTTTTTTTTTTTAGAAATAATGTACTGTAATCATACTCGATTAATTCATCAAGTATTAGTGTTGGAGCACTTGTTCATTTAGTACCTCACTCACAACATATTTCAAACTATAATCTTACAATAGGAACAGAATATTGATTGAGGTAATTTAGCTAGTAAAAATATAGTTCTAGGTCAAATCTTTACCCTTTGAGGAAATTGCGAACCATCGATGCAGAGGCGTATTCAAGAATCAGAGAATTGTTTGCAATCTGTGCAGCCTGACGTTTTGGTCTGCTGAAACCGTAAGCTGTTCCCACCGGTGACTGTGGATCTGCCATACGATCTGCGAAAATCATTGAATTATTTCTAGTATTTTATCATTTTCTCAACAATAATCTTCTGGTTTCAATTTGAATTAAATAATTGAAGCATCCTAAAACATTCTATACAAAGTCAATACGAATGAAGTTGTGAGTATATAACATTGAAAATCATAGCTCAACTATTACAACACGAATTAACTTTTCTTGATTTTCAAAACCAAACAAAAGTGAAATTTCCACTTGCTAAACTTTATTGTCTACATACTGAAGACAATACAACTATCATGTCCCGGTATTTAAAAAACAGAATGAAACAAACTGTATAGAAAAAGATAAAATGATAAGCAATTATTATAATGTCTACAAGTAGAAATACTGTAAATTATAAAAATGACCAACAAATTATTTTTTTATTTATTCCTTGTGGATATTCCAGAAACAGAATTTGAAAGTTGAAAGAGGCTTCACAACAGGCTTTTTATGAACAAGTAATAATAATAATATCAATAAATATCTATTTTTCAATTAAATAGTTATGATTAGGCTATATCAATCAATCAATTTATTCACAAAAACAATACAATACAATTTTCATCAATTATCAATTATTTTAGTATATATCTTTTTTTATAAGGCTGAGCTAATGTTGGCGATAGCCTAATTACATTCTCATAGTAAATTTACTTACTATTGATGTATAGATCATATTCCTGTTCGAGGATCTTATTCACATCTCTATGTGCTCTTGTAATTGCTTCATTCAAAAGATGGCTGGAAACAAGAATATGAGGCCTCGCTTCCTGCCAGGGCGTCAGATCCAACGGCTTAAATACACCACTGCTGCAGCTCATTGGCCAATTCCTGAAAAGAAATGTTAAAATTTGAACAAAATTCATACGTTCAGATTCTAAATCTAAATCCATTATAGATTCACTTTACATCAATTTAGAATATAATAGGCTGTATGGGACATGATTTATTGTCTCTGTGAATACGGGGATGAGCAAATTCAAAGTAAACACCTCCCAGTGTTAATGGTCAATATCTCAATAACATTGTGGGTATCATCAATTGCTGTTATGTCCATCATGAATCGTAATTATATGTCTGTTTTTTTGTAATTAAAGATTAATTTTTCCAATTATCAACAGCATGCCTCGTAACGGAGAAAGCTGAATTCAGTTTTTATCTATATATTTTGAAAGAAAATAAACTCTCCACAGCATTTTTTAGGTATCACATGACTGGTGATAACATAATCTCATCTTTTCCATACTATTATATATGTATATGATTTTCTAACGTTTAGTGTATAACTGAATGGAAAATAAATTTGAATTTGATGAGTATATATTATACAAATAGGATACACATAAAATATAGATCTCATAATATTCACTTACAAAAAGAGGAAGTCGTTTGAATTAGCCGTTTTGTGTAGAGCTTGTTCAAGTGGTGTCCAGTGAAAAAGCAGAGCAGTGATTGAGTGAAATCCAGCTTTTAGTACAGTAAATTAGGTGTAAATAATTATTTATATCACCAGCGTCATTATCAATAGCAGTAAGAAATTCTAATGAGAGTCCCACTGAATTTTATATTTGATTAGAGAGATATAGGTTAGATAAAATTTGCTCATTAGTCTCAAGATTAGATAGCAATAGTATTTATACTAAAAGAAAATAACATTTATAAAAATTGACCGGTATGTGATTGACTCGGATAATAAAATTACTGCAAAATTAAATCTTACTAAAAAAAGATTGAATCATCATTTTTAATTACAATTATTATTAATTTGTAAGAGCAGATGTCAACCGAATGGGAACGACAATGGAAGAGGCACAAGTCCGAGAGAGACGGAGGGAAATTGTTGGCGCGGCTAAAACCTTACTAGCGTATCAATGGCCATGGGAGTAAGTGAGTAAGTAAGTAAGTAATTATCATTATTGTAAGAGTAATTATTGTATTGTATAATAGTGACCTCTGAAAATACAGTATTAACTAGAAGACGAAGCACAAAAGCTAACTCACAAAAAAGGATCGGAAACAATGAACGCCTGCGGCTGAACGGCTCGCATACGGTCCGAGTTGTCGCAGATGACGCGCGAGAGAGAAGCGCCGTCGCGAATCGCCTTCAGCTGCGCCTGTTTGAACGCCGACGGCGGCATGTCGGTCTCGTACCAGTGACGGTCGCCGCGACGCAACGCCTCGAACTGCCGGCCCAGGATGCAGCGCAGCGTCGGTCCCACCGTCGAGCCGTTCTGCGGCGATTCCGACAGCACGCCCGGCAGCAAATCTATGTCTGACACGTTCCTGTAATGTGACAATACGATTCAATCCATAGACCTTCATTGTTGAAAATTTTGAGACATCTCGGACTCCATCCAAAATTGATTAAACTCATTGAACTGACATTGACGAATACTAGCTCAAAAGTCAGGTTCAGAGGGGAACTTTCATACTTTTTTTCTGAGAAAACTGGCGCAAGGCAAGGAGATGGCCTATCACCGCTCTTTTCAATTGTGCGCTCGAATATGTAATGAGAGAGTGGTATAAAGACAATCCCAAAACATAAAAATTGGATCACAAAAGATGACATCAAGTTGAATTGCCTGGGATTGCTGATGACCTCACTTCTTGCCAACAACATTCAGGAAGCCAAAAGACAAGTGCAGTCATTACAGGAGAAAGCTTAAAGTATTGGATTGAAGATTTCATTTGAAAAAAACAGAAATAATGCTCACACAACCGCCAATTGCAAATAAAATCAAAATTGGAGAGCACAATGTAAAAATCGTAGAAAAGTTAAAGTACCTGGGAGAAATAATAACATACAACCTGAAAGAGAAACTGTCATGGCAAAATAGATGTTATAAATTAACCAGAATATACCATAATAAAAAAACTTAATAATTAACAGAACACTTATAATAAAAAATGCCTTTCAATAGCCACAAAATTAAAACATTACAAAATGGTCACAATGCCTCAAATAACGTATGCAAGTGAAACCACATTCAGAACAACAAACAATACCACAATAGACAAGGTACTAAAATTGGAAAGGAAATTGGTCAGAACGTGTATCAACAAAAGTTACCAAAAAGATGGAGTTTGGAGAATAGCTACCAATGAAGCAGTCTATAAAGAAATAGAACCAGGCACATGTGTAATAAAAAAGAAACGGATATCTTTTGGTTGCCATTTAGAACGGATATCAAAAAATAGGACCAGCAGGAAGATCATTGAAAAGGTATGGAATACGAAATGCGGTATTGGTTGGATCACGGAAATGAGGGAGGATATGCAAGAACTACACATTACAATACAGGATTTGAAAGACAAAGCACATGCACTCAAAATACTTAAAGACAAACACAGTATCTTACCTGTAAAAGTAAATAAACAGAGAGTGGGAAGGGTGATTTCGGAGGAGGAGAGGAGGGCACGATCTGAGAGAATGAAAGCATACTGGGTCATCAAAAAGAAAAAAAAAGAAAAGAAACCAATCTTGTATTGACTAAAGTGGTCCAATGTTGGCCATAAAAGACAAAAAAAAAAAAAATGTGACAATAATTTCAATCGGTGAACTTTTTAGTGATAACTGAAGGCAACAGGATCGACTGATTTAGAGAACTGGAGAGTGAGTTATTGAAAAAAGGCTGTGCTTTTTAAGAGAAAGCTATACATTTAAACATTTACAAGAAAGCTAAACATTCTACACCATTCAAGAATTTTTATAAACAACTTTTGTATGATTTAAAATTTATGTATGACATCTATTGCTGTTATTGACGAACATGTAATAAATTATTATTTGATATCTTATAATTTACATGATAGTGTTGTATTTTTTCACAAATTGATAAATTAACGACTGAATCACAAAATGAAATTTTCTTTAATAGAGCCAAAACATGGGTGCAACAGAAATAACAAACTTCAAACTTCTTACATATAAAATTTAAATCAACAGATGACCATTTAAAATTCTAATAGATAGGCCTACGTCATTGTTTACCTTCATCATTATTGCAAGTGTTCATTCGATCATCATAATTATTGTCATTTATTTATTTATTCAGCAATGTACAGTTGATACTTAATGGATGGTCCAACAAGCTTACGCCGAAAACTGGTTCTTTTCAATTTACATAGTCATGTAGCCTGTTTGATTTTCTTTCTTTTTCAATCAACAATTACTGAAATAACATTATCTCTCCATTATTATTGAGATTTGTAATTATTATGCTATGATAACAAAAGTATTTTCCACCATTCATTCTCTTCATTATTATTAGGATTTGTAATTATGCTATGAAAACAAAATGTATTTTCCACCAGCACCCTACAATATCAGTTACGAACTGAGTTCTAAGCAATTAATAAAATTTGAAACAATATTGGTTCATACAAACGTTAGTTACTATGTATAGTAATTGAGCTATGAAAACAGATGTATTTTCCACCAGCACCATAGGCCTACTCCAGCACCGAGTTCTAAGCAATTCATGAAACAATCCATATTAATTCTTACAAATATTCATTACTAAAACAAATTAAAGAATTTTCCACCAGCAACATATACAATATGTATTTTCAAAATTAGTTATATTATTGAGTTTTCTAATTGAGCTATGAAAGCAATTGATGTATTATCCACCAGCACCATTCAATTTTAGTGAACTGAGTTCTAAGCAATCATTTAAATTTATTCAACACATTTATTATCCTTATTCATTGACGTGAATCTATCTAATAATTTAAACCATATTAAATCTTACAAGTATTTATTATTGAGTTTCTTAGACTATTAAAGCAGATTGATGCATTTTCCACCAGGAGCAACATACAATATTAGTGAACTGAGTTCTAAGCAATCAATGAAACAAACCATAGCAATTCTTACAAGTAGGCAGCTTGCAAGTCAGTGATGGCACTCTCGGGCATGATAGCGCGCAGGTCTCTGAAGCTCTTCACGTCAGCTATCTTGCAATGGCTGAGCCACTTCACGTAGGCTGGAATTCCGTGGTCGCGACCTTGCTGAATCAGTTGAGCGGGTAGGTCGAGTCCAGTTCCTGTTGCAAATGAAAACGAATCAATTTATTATAAAAATCTTTGCAAATGTGTTATTTATACCAGGATATTGAGACTTATTTCATTACAGTTTCAACTTCTTGGGGATTCCTTCATAACTGCAGAAAAGTTTATGCGTTTTATTAGTTCAATCTAATCTAGTGAGAAAATAGAAAATAGTTTGTAGGTTACACATCAATAACATTATACTAAACTTGGAAGAAAGTCTTGAAACAATTATAAGCTACTCGCAAACGAGTTTTTTCGCTTATTTTCATGTAGCTTGACTACTGACTAGCCTAGAAAGCTAGCTGACGTAGCTGTTAATATTTAGTTCAAAATTAACATCAATTTATTCTTATCATCACAAGGAAATCCAATAGACGATTCAATTCTATTCACCTACATCAGACTTTGAGGAATGTTATTATTTCAATATTATTATTGTGCGAGTTGGGGCATTCAACGATGTTATTCTTTCAAGAGAAGCCACAAGAAATATGAATTGAAATATTTTTGAATATATTTCGGGAGTGGGCCCCGCATATAATAAAACTATTGCATTTCCTTTGAAAAAGATAACTTTATGCTATAAGAAGTTATTGAAGTCGAATATGATGATTGATGATAATGAGACGTTGAAACAACCACAATACCGTACCGGTTTGTACAAAAATAATCATTATTACATAATGATTATTTACAATAATAATTATTGTAAATAATAATTTTGAAAAAAATGCATTAAATTAGTTGAGATTCAAAAACAGCATTTCACTAGTAGAATGAATTGAAATATATACTGTACTACTTTTTTAATGAAAAAATATATCAATATAAATAATTATTTTTCACCTTTACTGGATTGTTGAAACATGTGATTGGTGAGAATGGAGTTGATGTGCTGGTTATTGGACTGGGCCGAGCTCTTCAGCATGCTCCTCATGGTGGAGTCGAGACCATCAGGCTTGTACAGGCTGAATGGTGCGTAGAACGACGAACCAATCATCTCATCTCCTAGATGGCGACCTTGCTAACAACAAATTTTCACTTAGTAGGTACAAAATGCAATATTTATTTATACAATACAAGCATGCATACAAACTCACATCAAATAGAGGCTAGACCTCATTGTCTGAGAAACTGTTTAATGCTCTGCCTAGAAATGTGCGAGCTATGGATAGCACCAATTATACAAAAATTGGAATATGTATTTTTATTAAAGATACATTCTCATCAGGGAATGCTTGTATACAGTTGAGACTTTTTTCAATTGAATTTTAGTTACCGTAAATGAGTAAATATTGTAATCATGTGGTTAAGTAACAAACATTCAAGACCGTCCTCGGATGGGTGACCGACACATATAAGACACAAAAAATTGTGCAATGAGGCGAGGTGGAACCTACCCGTAAGGGTCTCCCCACCAATAAAAGCCATACGATAAAAAAGTAAGTATTGAAGTTGTTATTATTATAACATGTGTGTCATGTTTTTTGACAATAAACGTTTCGATTTTGATTGACAATAGAAAACAAACCTCATTGGAAAGAGGTAACAAATGACCTATAAGTGAACCAAAGATTTATGGAAATCAGCTAAACATAATTAATTTCCTTCGCATATAAAAAAAGCGTTAATCACTATTACAGATTGATAATAGTTTGGCCTATTCTCAGCGTCTCACATATATTGAATAGCAAAATGCGAGAATTCAAGTAAAGTTTGGTGAATAGTATTTTTAAAGTTGGATGAATAATTATTTTCAATATAATACAAATTTGTTCCCTTTTGCTGCTATATACTATTTATATAAAATCTTAGATAATACGAAACATAATTATACAAATACATGCAGGGAACAACCTCCAGAGGCATAAGCCTAAGCACATGAAAGCAAACAGAACCGAAGTACTTTTGCATACTAAATTAAGCTAATTTTAGAACATATTGTGAAATAAAGATAATATAAATTAATTGATAATATATCATATAATTAGTCTATAATTATAATAAATAATATAAAGACTATTAAAGATAATATAAAAAATTGCTAGTAATACTTATTGTTTATTGAAGAAAAAGGTACATAAAAACATGATAAATTATTCATGACTTGCTTTATTACATTCTGTATCTATTAGTCAATATACTGACCTCATCAAACACTCCCATATGCTTGGGCATCAGAGATATGAAGTAGTAGAGGGCAGCAGAGGCAGCAGTGTTGGATACGGCAGGATTCAAATTCATGTCGTAGTGCTTGTAATAGCCATCAGCCTCAGGCTGAAGATCGTACAGCGCCATTCCTTCCTGGAAGCCAAGTTCAATATTATTACATTGTTTAGAAATATCGAAACTATCGATTCTTACAAGAAGATCACTAACTGATACTTGATTATTCTAGTACAGTACAGTATTTCAATTATAAATTATCAGCACATCATGTGTAATTGAAGTAACATCATTTGTAAGAATCTGACGTGTCATAAATGAATTTCAAATGAACGCTGCATAGAATTATTCAAATATTACTTTTGTTCTCATCCAACAGCACTTTCAACTGCAGCCTCATGTTGTAGGCCTACTTCCAATTTTGTTTATTGAAGAAACATTTCTAATTTTGGGAAGGAAATATTTTCTCAAGTCTTTGAGACAATCGCGGACATATGTTTTCTCTCTATCTACTCTGCACAAACCCTGACAATAAGATTTAATTATTTTTTTTTACATCTCAATTCCAAATTTCAAAGTACAACTTTCTAAGGTCAAAATACAATCGAGCACAAAAGTAAATTTATATAATATTTGCAAAAACAAACTTTTAAATACATCAACATGTTTAAACAAGTTGAGAAACAAGTAGTCTCTGAGTGAGAATAAATTTGTATGAGTGTCAACTAAAATACCGTACTTCGAACATTTCAACCGTATAAATACTGTATTATTAGCTTAAATGGTGTTGTTTCAAGTATGAATGGAAGCTCAAAAATTGCACCATGTACTGAAGAAGGTTTGCGTGAAGATATAACTGTGTATTTACGGTAATTGATGTATCTATCTGTTCAATCTTGTTATAAATTGTATTGTAATAAATGTCTTCTAAATTCTGCAGAAATAGTGTGAGAAAGAATAAAAATAAATATTACTTATTATCAAGTGAGCTTACATTCAGTCTAAAATTTTGTTTTCTATGCGTTCTCTACCTATGTACAATACCAAATTGAGAAATAGAAATGTTACTTTGATTGTTTATATATATATTTATTAAAGCTACTTTATTTATTTTATAATAAACTATACTACTATATTTTTTTGAAAGCTATAAAACACTTCAACGTGTGATTTTTCAATCTAGGTACTTGTAATGGTTCAATGAACTTACTTTTCCCAAGACAAGAGGCAAGAATTCCGAGTAAGTGATGTGTTGGAGCTCTGCTATTACTATTCTTCTAGCTTCCTGGTAGAGAATCTCGTCGACCCAATGAGGATTCAGTCTGGCCAGGGCCCACGCTATGCGATTGTGCTCGCGAACCCACAGAGTGTGCAGAGCAGCCAGGCCAACATGCACGTTCACTCTAGAATCTCCTGATTTGAAGCACCTGGTGAAAAACCAAACATCTTGGTTCAAATTGTATTCTTGAAACAGGTACAGATGGAATTATACTGGAGGTGATAACTAAATAGGCTATGAACTTTTGAATGTTTTCTATGATGGATTGTTCGCAATCATTGTTGAATATTCTTCCTTTTTTTAACGTGATGGTACCTCAACACGATTGCCAATGAGGCCACCTAATCACTTTTTCCAATTTTGTATTGTATTTGTATTATTGTATTTTTTTTAAATTGTGTGTGTGAATAAATGAAATGAAAAATATTTTAAATAATAAATGGTCTTTCATGCAACTGGCCGTGATTGTTCAACTTATTAAGTTCACTCAAAAAATAAAAATAAATAGTACCCATGACTTAATAAAATCATAGAAGCGTCTAATAAATCTGAACTGCTACATTTAGTGGAACAAACCAACACAACAAACTGAAAATTACGGTAAAATATCGATACAATCTATTTTTATTATAGATAGACTAAATTTCGTTGATTTGGCGAATACAATTGTTGGAAATGCTTAATGAAATAGTTAAAAATTTCATTATTGAGCAAGCTTCTTGTGAAAATGGTTGTTTCATTTCTATTTTCATTTCATTGAAAAATGAATTTCATTTTGCTGAGCAGAAATAACAGTTGAAAAATGCTCACAATTTCATTCTTCATTGAACTCCAAGTAAAACGTTCTAATATATTAAAAGAGTTTTGCAAAACTAATGACAGCTTCTATGACCATTGTATTGGGCCAATTTAGATACATTTTGCACTAAAAGAAATGCTGGCGGTCCTTGATGCACAGGTTTCATTTGTAGGCTAATTTGGAGAAAAATACGTTTGAGGTAAAGAATGTAAAATAAAATCAGCGCCATCTCTCAACGTTTGTACGAACTGCTAGGAACCACGGTGTATAATAAAGCATTGAATAAGTTGTAGTGTCAAATTTTAACAGATCTAGCGGTGCTTTGGGCTTACTCTGGTAGAGACCGGTAGATGTTTCATATATTTCTAGTGGGACAAAATCATTGTTGAGTCTACTTATTGCATAATTCATTATCAAAATCAACAATTTATGTGAAAAATGATTGATTACTTTTGATTGAAACTTTGTCTGCAGTCAGCTGAGTTCTCTTCAGGCGGCAGCAGCGGACCCCGGGAAGGACCCTGTTGCACTTTCAACAGTCCGTCTTTGAATGTTCTCAGCTGGTCGGCTTCTGTCTGCGAGTTTCCATAGATCACTGAGCCATCCAAGTATGACGAGGCACCGTTCATTTGTTCTCTGGTACCTGAAAAGATAAAATCAACATTTATTTCTTCATCAACAGTTGGCGGGGGAACAAATCAATTTCATAATAAACTATTCAAAGTTCGCCGGGACAGCTAGTGTTCAAAAAAAAGCTAAATAACAAAAAATAGTTGTAGCAAACATTGAAAATCCATTGCCGTGAATACTCGCATGGGGTAAATACGACCCCAAACCTAAAAAAATCATTTTTTACAACAAAACCGGTACAGGCAGCAGAGTTCTCAGTCCACGCTTGTCAACTAGACACTGAAACTGAATGACTGAAACAGGAAGCTACTGAGACATCCATGTCAGTGGTGCCAACTAAAGAAGCAGTGCTTAACAAAATTTCCCTGTAGGGTCATATTTACCCCGCGCGAGTAATGCAGGGTTTACAGTGGTTGAATTCAATTGGATCCTCGTACAATTGGCACTATTTCATCAAAGTTGTGAGAAAATCAATTTGATAGATCATTAGATTCTATGTAGAGACTGTTTTACATACAATCTGCTGATAGAAATATTAATATAATATAATATGTATAATATGAATTAAATATTAATATAATTATTATGGTAGTAAAATTAAGTTGGATAATTTATAAACATTT
Organism: Laodelphax striatellus; assembly: GCA_017141395.1. NCBI lineage: Eukaryota > Metazoa > Arthropoda > Insecta > Hemiptera > Delphacidae > Laodelphax > Laodelphax striatellus. The sequence continues at coordinate 38,254,818 of CM029534.1, read as the reverse complement.
TTCTCAATTAAAGCTGAAATCGACGTACCACTGATATGAAATGATTTTATCTTAAAGGGAAGTTAGATCCTAATGATCAACAGTGTTACCCAAAGTGCATCCAGTTCGAGGAGCAGAGGCCGAGCGGGCATAGTCCTGACAGCGGATGTGAGACGGGCCGTGAACGGGGTCTCCGTCCGGCAGCCGGATCGGAAAGCACTCCGGGTGAAAGTCGCTGAACTCCACCCCGCAGCACTTCAGTCTTTCTCCCTTGTATCCTTCACAAACACACATTAAACATTTTCAGAGTGCAGATCAGCCTTCAAATCAAATGTTATTGCCTTACAAAAAATTCAAATACATAGAATATGGACATGAAACAACAAAAGACTTTATCTTTATCATTTTCAGAGTGCAGATCAGCCTTCAAATCAAATGTTATTGCCTTACAAACAATTCAAATACACAAGAGATGGACATGAAACAACAAATAACTTTATCTTTAATAATTTTTGGCGTTCGACGCTTTTATTATGTGCCTCTCTAATCTACAACTAATCCCTATGTCCATACTTGGTCGATTTTTGTGTCCAATGCTTGCTTGTGGCCCATGCCAAAGCATATTATGCAACATACGTACTTAGTCAACCCACGACCCGACACGACATATTTCATTCTGCACGTCACCATGCTCTGATTGGTCCATCCTTTTAGAACTTCTGACCAGCCGAATTTCTAGGTTAAGTGACAAGGTACGAAGTTTGAATGTTCGCTGTTCGGAATCAATTGTCAATTAATATTAATAATATTAGTACGACAATATAAATATAATAATCAGTAAATAAAATTCTATTACAAACCTTTTCAAGTCATACCGGTACTGCAATTTTGAGAATTGAGAGCTTGATAGCCGACAGCTACAGCTATCATTTGTAAACAAAGATAGACATGGACCAATCAGACCTTTAAGGTCAATTCCCACATTGACGACAACGACACGACGACGACATTCTCATTTCGTTCTGCGCATGCGTCACCAGCCCATGCTCTGATTGGTTCATGTCTATCTTTGATTACAAATGATAGTTCTCAAGTCTCAAAATTGCAGTACTGGTATGACTTGAAAAGGTTTGTATTGTAATTTTATTTACTGATTATTATATTTATATTGTCGTACTAATATTATTAATAATAATTGACAATTGATTCCGAACAGCGAACATTCAAACTTCGTACCTGGTCACTTAACCTAGAAATTCAGCTGGTCAGAAGTTGTAAAAGGATGGACCAATCATAGCGCGGGCTGGTGACGCATGCGCAGAACGAAATGAGAATGTCGTCGTCGTGTCGTTGTCGTCAATGTGGGAATTGACCTTTAGTCGTACACAAAATCAACAAAGTGTGGGCATGGGGTTTTTATTGGAGAGACCTCCTTACTTCCATTATACTTTTCATTAATATTTATATTACCTTTTTCACCTACTTCCATTTACATTTCACTTCCATTATACATACATTTCTATTGTAAGCACCGAAATACTAGTTAGGAAGCCACGCTGTTATTATTTAGCATGTTACTCTAAAACAAATCCAGTACTGCTTAAAAGATCTGTAGCTCCGTAGCTGACAGTGTGTGTATTTAGTTGGCTGACCAAGTTTGAGCTAACGGTTTGAGCCGGCTTTTTGATTGTTGGATAAACATCTGGCAAGAACATATAATAAAAAAAAAACAAAGATTAGTTTGTTAAAAAAAATGTTATATACTAGCACAGATAAGGTATAAGTTATAAGATTATACCTTATCTGTGATACTAGTTAGCCTAATCTCCGTTAGATGCGCTTTTCTTCCTACCTGTCATTTGAGGTGTCAACGAGATGTCGTGAGCTATGAACTGTGCCCATACTGCCGAAAGAACAACCAAATGAGAGTGAGGAATATCCGAATGACTATGCACTATTAACGAAACTTCTCTGGCACTTGGCAGTCTTCCTGAACTGTAAAAAAAATGTTGGAACAATTCTTTATTAATAAACAATAAAAAAGAATTACAATGAGTGAATTGAGTGCATAATGATACACTATTTGTCATAGAATCATAAGTGGAAATTATACCTGTTGCTTTAATTCTTCAATATTCAACCATTTCCCTATGCCTCGTTCACAAGTTGCCAGGCGACTGGCAACCGCAAAATCGCCAGTTGACCTGCAACCAACTAAAAGTGGGTTTATTTGTATAAGAATTATATGAATGATTTATATGAACAAATGAAATTTATGATACCATAATAGGCCTACTATAATATCTCTCTTAATATAATTTTTAAGGAAAAATTAGTGTTTCCGTACCTGAAATTATAAAAGTCGAATACTTTATTAATTTTACTTCATGTTATAATTCGCATGAGAAATATCAATTATATTTCTAATTAGGCTTGGCCTGCGTGTAGGAGTTGCTCGTCTAATCATCAACTGAGCTCAATCATAAACAAATAAGAAAATACAAATATGGTATAGAAAACAATAGAAAAAATTGAGCAGCAATCAATTAATATAGAGTTATTCATATGAATATTGAAATCATCTAAGGGCCGGTTCATGAGCTCGGGATTTAGCTAAGTCCTAGACTAAAATTGGTGGCCACCGTAGCATCGACAAATGTTAGCCTCGAAACTATGTACTAAGGGCTCTCTATGCTGCTAACCCACTAACCTGTCGAGACAAACGTTTGTCGATGCTACGATAGCCACCCGTTTTAGTCTAGGACTTATAAATCCCTGATCTAAACATTAAGAAATAGCCCTGCGAAAACTAACCGACTGGGTACCAGCAACGTGTGATCAAAAGGAATTAGGAAAAAAGTTATTTATTCATTTATTTATTTATTGTCTTTCAAAATACAAGGCGAAGTTAGGACTCGCAGGTACTCTCTTACACTTAACCTTTTAGAGACAATTGTCCTACTTTCACATGGATAGATGGATCAATAGACTTGTTCATGACAATCGAACAAATCTGTTTAAATAATAAATTAACTCATTACTCACAACTGTGGCGTTCCTCTCGGCAGACTAATTCCATCGGCATAGTCGGGTGGCATGAAGCGAAGATAGCGGGTGCCCGCCTGGCCCCACTGAGGATTCTGCACGTTGTTGCAATGTCCCGACATCGATCTGTACTTGTGCGCTTCGCAGGGAAACTCCATTTGCTCCGGACACGAGCGACTCAGCGTTGTAGCACTGATGTCCATTTCGGGCAGACCCAAGTGCACTTGCTCCTTTGTCAGACCAAGTCTGCGGAATAGACACGGAAATAAACAGCCTTTTTATGACGATGTAAATAGCCTATAAATCGAAAAAGGATTCCAATTCTAATCAATGCAGATACTCAGAAATTGAAAAAATTAGCTGCTATCAAATATTAATATTGAGTTATTCATATGAATATTGAAATCATCTAAGACTATTAAGAAATAGCGCTGCGAAAACTAACCGACTGGCTATCAGCAACGTGTGATATCAAATTTACCACACATTTTTTTCGAGTCGAAAATAAGGGAAACTCTCATTGTTATTTTTTTATCGGTCTCCCCACCGACAAAAGCCATACCATAAATAAAATTGTTATTGTAAAATGAATAAATAATTGAAATGCAGTAATCGTGCTGGAGAATTATATAAATTTACTTTCCCTGGTTGTAAGATAATAAACGTCGATAATATTTCATTCATTGATTATTATCTATTATTAAGGTGATGATGAAATGAAACGGAAAAAATGTATGAGTCTATACTTACGCTTGAGTCATGTACTTTGTGGTCTCTTCAGCTAGAAGTGCTGCTTGCGTTAAGTTTCTGTGGTCGTTGCGGAGCGAATGTGAAGCAGCCATGAACCAGGCCGGTGTTCCTGGAACCTGCTTTACCCCTAGAAAAGATGAACCGCGAATTTTGAGAAATAGAAAAACAAAACATGGAGAAACAATTGGCTTAGGTACATTCTATTTTCATAATTTCCTAATTCTGAGTAGTAGCACGGTCTTCTATAGATGAATCTATCTTCATCTATAACAGTAGGCCGTGGTAGTAGTGAAGGTGATATTGCAATTTATAACCAATCTACCATGTTGAATGGTAGATTCAACAGGTAGGCGTACACCGGTTAGTCAAGACAAGACAAGACGAGATTAGTGACGTTTAGTCACAGTAATTCACATAGTTAGCGACAGCACACACCGATGCAATGACTAATCGGTGTGTGCTTCATAACTATGTGGTACTGAAAACGTCATAATCTCATCTTGTCTTGTCTTGTCTTGAATTAGATAAAGAGAATATTTCTGCAGGAGCCTGTCGTAGTACCTTCTCCGATATTACTTGTAAGAATAATCCTAATTTTCTGTACATTTTAATCACCTTTCCTGTGAATTTCAGGTTCGAGCCTCTGTAACCTATGATGCATGGCATTGTGTGCTTGAGCTATAAATGCTGACAGTTCTTCGTGGGCAATGTGCGGCATGGCTATTGCTGCTGACACAGACATCACTCTGGTGAAACTTGATAATGTGGCCGCCATTGTCAAGAAACACCTGAAACAATAAACAATTACTATATTTTTTTACAATTACTAGTTGAAATTTTCTAAATAATTTTAATTCATTATCATACTCCTAAAATCCCTGAAATACTCCTGGCATCTGAAATTGAAATAACATGAGAACATGTTGGTACCCGCCATTTTGAAATATTTCGTCAGATAAGGTTGCTTCATTCATTTCACAGCAGACCTTCATCTTGGCCGTGACCATATGTAGTAGGGTTCCTTATGCACGAAAACAACCCATTGGATAAGAATGAGTGTAGAACTTAGAACACCTCTGACATCTAGACGGCTGAATAATGTAACTTGAATGACCCAGTAACTGCTGCCATCTTACGACAGAATTCAGAACTAGCTGCGTTGTGCATTGCCGACCAATCAGGGGAGAGAGGCGGAGCTTGGAGGTGTGTCTAAAAATTGAAGCTGTAAATCACCCAGTAACTGCAGCCATCTACCGGTCGAATTCAGAACTAGCTGAGTCATTCATTTCTGGCTTATCAAGAGAAAGTAGGCGGAGTTTGGAGGCTACATGATTACAAATTATCAGCGACCACAAAATACAAATATTGTATTATGTGGTCGCTGCAAATTAGGCTACGATTCATGGAAGAATTTTAGATGCAGTCAAGCATTGTTCAAGTATTTTCATTGCTGAATAAATAAATAAAAAATTTGTCTTGGAGAACACAATAAATGATTGAATCACGTGTTTCAAAATATGTTTCTGAAATATGTTTGAATTATTTTCATAATGAAATAGTTACACCCCATTAACCTATCTTCTATCAGATGTTGTTGAAGTTGAAGTTATTGAAGTTGAAGTGTGACACTAACCCATTGATCATAAAACTTTCTCATAAACGGGAATAGATCTTAAAAATGATTCTTAATAAATTTTGTCAGAGCAAATATGTTGAGAAATGTCGTATTCATCGAGAATTTTGAAAAAACCAGACGCAATGAAAACGCAGAGTAATGATTTTACCAAAAAAAATTCAAAAACATTTTTTGATAATGAAAGTAACGTTTTAGACGAAAATGTGTGATGACAAAGCATTTAGAACATTATATTTTCAATCGAATCCCGTTTATTTCAAGTTTTTATCATTCATGGTTACCGTTCTACAACGTTTATATGAATAAACACGACATCCGCCATTTTGAATCCGTCATTACTCGACTCAGACCCCCAGAGTAGAATCAAGTGGTTTGGATATCCCTAGATACCCTAGAAACAGAATATTGGGGTCTGTTGCTTTCCTCACGAATAGGCAATCAAAAGTACATAAGGAACCCTACTATAATGCCAAATTACAAAAAAAATTAGCCAAACCATTCTGGAGAAAAAAAAATAAAAAGTGATAAAAATGGCGACTAGAGGAGAAACAACGCATTTTAGGACCCATGTTTACTGGAACAGTTTTCTTAATTTCAATCTCAGAAAACCGCTTAGGAAGTTTGTCGGTCTATTTTAGAAACAACCTGTATATAAAGGTAATTTGACGGTAGGTGTGACAGGATTCTACTCAAATTGAAATACTACTATTTGTTGTGACTATCTGGCGCTTACTTTTACTTTTATCAATTCCTTTTTCTCAGATTTCTCTTTTTTCTCCCTCGTCTCTTCATTATCCTTCACATTGTGTTTCTTTCATTCCGTGAAATCGTATCAATTTTCAACTGTTTGTAGATTTTATTATTTTTTTAATATCCTTTTGCAACTGATATTATGTTTTAGGCATTATTGTTTATTTCTATATTTTCAAAATATTTCATTGTATTTCATAACAAAATTTGTGATTTAAAAAATCAAAAGAGCCAACAGGTCTAAGAATCACTATCAGTTCTCAACAAAAATCACCCTAACCGCTTTCCCAATAAACTTTCCACTTTCTCTACGAATGGAAATAGTCTACATAGTCCCTATGTTTTTGATTAATCATTCAACAATTGATCTACTTATGCATTCTATAGAATGAGCCCAAGGCTGATTTCATGCCTCATTCCCATCCCATAGCCACCTTTATCATTCTATAACGATTGTTTCACGATAACAATGTATAAGATAATATGAGTAATACATTTCGAGATGCTGTAAAGAGTATCTAAGTTTTGGACATGATCAGCACCAAACTTTATTAACAAGACGTCACGCTTCCCAATTCAGTAATAACGTACGACTGTTAGTGTAGCCCTTCAGCCTTTTCCATATAAGGCAAATCGTGATGACGATTTCGTCTTTGACGAGAGTTTGGTAACCAGAATTATTCAAACAGTGCATTGTGTATATTATGCGCCTATGACCAGACACGATCGATCATCTTCTTTGAATCTACTTCTACTCGACACACTGCTTCTTTTACAGCTTACATGCTCTCTTGATTTGTCGTGACACAAAACAAACCTAATGGTTTGTGCATTAAAAATCGAGTTTGGAAAAGTTTATTTGCAGAGATGGAGCCAGAATCGAATACCGTACGTATGGTAGTTTGGGACGGAACTTTTAGAAGATTCAACTTGAGGAAAAACGCTGCTAAAGTTCTAATATTGTTTGTTAACAAAAAAGGCAACTATTTTTGAATGCCGTTGATAAACACTATTTGAATATGTTGAAGAATGTCACAAACCCCTTGGTTTATTTTCAATAGTGGACCGACCATTTTTGTTGGTTTAAAGCAGCCATACTAAGAAATATCCTTAGTTTATCATCCCTAGTTTAGCTACAGTATCAAAATAGTGTGATTGAAGCTTCTATAGAAAGGAGTTTCTATTGATACTAGTCAACAATATTAAACTTGTGAATAGACCGAGACTTCTTGAACAAATCCGACAAGTAGCCTACTATGAATTTAAAAAGGAAATAATTATGATGTATAGTGGTTATGTAGATTGTAGACAAACGACCACGTAGTAACTTTGCGGTGGGCCTACTGACTACAATAAAAGTATTCGCTGTGTGCATCTACCGTGTTGCGCTCTGGCGGATAATCGTATGAATCTACGAGGGTAGATTAACATGGGCAAGGATAGGCTTATGTACGTAAAAATTAGTTTTTAATTGAAATAGAATTCCCTGTCGCTATTTTTCCTACTTATCGATTGTGGAATTATATTTAGAATAATAAAATTAACATATTGCATGTTCTAAAACATTATTATAATCTTCAATTCAAGTTTTTAAATCAACTTTAAAGGTTATGTTCGAAGCTCATGGAGCAGACGATGTAGGTTATCCACAGCTGAGTTCATTTCCATTGGTTATCATTTCAAATTGCATTATGGGCGCGAGACTTCAAATCAATCATATGCTTTTGAACTGGATTTTTCACTCGATTAATTCAAAACTGAGATCCGATTTCTTTGTTGAATCACTTTACGTTTGGAAATATGGAAGGAATAGAAGCCGCAATTACTATTATGAACGGTATTTATACAATTAGGAATACGACAATACTTTAAATGCATTGTAAATGCTTATTCCCTATCCTTTCTCATGTTAAACTGAACTTTTTCGTTCACTAAAATTCCACGTGAGCGCAGGTGTCGATTTTATTATCCCCACCACCTACGTGCACACAGCGAATAAGAATAGGTGTACCAAAAAATAAGAGAAGATGCTATTTTGCAATGTCGAACAACCTTGTCACCATTCAACTCTTCTCTACCCACCCTTTTCAAAATCTTCCATTGGTTTATTCCCAACTAGTCACCAAACAGTTAAGTGACTAACTGTGAAATTCCCAAGAAATTCGATTCCACAGACCTCGCCCACTGTGATTGGTTCAATAGTCGATAGTCAATAGTCGATGTCGATAATCGATTCACTATTTCGTAAAAATCTACGAGATAATCATCATCATTCGAAACCTACCTTTTTCTCTCACAAATGTCAAGATCCCAATTAGCCTTTCGTGGACAAATAATTGCGTGTCCGCAGTTGGGAATACGACGAATAACTAATGCAAATGTCTAGGTTTGTATTGAAGATCTGTGTCTGACCTTAGAATTATTTCAATTTTCATCAATATTTATAAATTATTATTGTGAAACAATCACTTGTAACATCAATTATTTCAATTTCCATCAATATTTATAAATAAATTATTACTGTATTGCGAAACAATCACTTGTAACATCAAGCGTTGTCTGTACTGATAATTTACTGAAAATATGTCAATGCTAGTATAAAATGATGAAAGTATTAATTTTATGAAATTAATGTTAAGGTTTGTGAAGATATCTGCCCTTAAAATTATTTCGATTTACAACAATATTTATGAGTAAGTTAATTAATGTGAAATGTCTCATTGAAGATCAAACGTTAACAGTAGGCCTACAGGACATTTACTGAAAATATGTCAATGCTAAAATAGATTACAATGATAGGCCCAATTATAAAAAATAATGTTGGGAAAATGTAAAGTTTTGGGAATAATAAAGTCATGGGAAATATATTCAGGGCTACAATATTCAAGATTCTGTTCATTTATTTTCAGTGAAATAGAGGCGGGCGTGATATAGAATAATTATGGTCTAATGCTCTAATCATAATCAAGATGCTGATGCAAGTGGTTGATTCATTTCATATAAGAATGGAATCGATGTGGAAGAGGATAGGTGAAAGAAAATTAAAAAAGAAACTTAAAAAAAGAAACTTGAAAAAATAAAAACAATACTTCGAATGAAGTGGTTTGCAAAAAAAGAATAATTTCTTACGAGTGTAGGTAGCCTACTGTATGTTAGTCAGTCAGAATAATTTACCCATCTCATGCTCTTTTTCTTAGCTTAAACACCCTTGAAATAAAACATAAATTCTCCAAAACTCTAGAAGACCCACAATAAAACTTATCAATTTGTAATTCATTTCTAACAAGTGTACATAAATTGGAAAAAATCGAAACAAGCTATTTCGACTTGAAACTAAGAACATAATTTTTTGGAGTCAATGCTACTTGCCAATTTTTATGTCAAGGATTGTGACTCCATGTTTTGATAATGTATTTGCATTATCTTTCATTTGGCCGGCTTTTATTAATGGTTTATTGGAAACAGCTCAATGAAAAATGGAGGCTCAGTGAGGAGATGGTTTATGGTACAGAGATAATCTTGGAACATGAGCCAACATGTGACACTTTGTGCACGGATGGTAAACAATAATAATTTCTCAGTTTGGCATGAGCAGTGTTGGATAACGTTACTCGATTTGAATTCGCATACGGGAAAATGACATCCACAAGCAATAACTCAAGAATATTGAGGCAAGGCAATCTATCTGTACTGAACATGTGACCTCTGTACAAGGAACGTCTTATCCCACACGAATCTAGTCGGTAAATTTACTTATCGGGGGCGAGTTACAGCTTATAGCCTCATCATTAGAGGATTGCGTGCTAGGAAGAGTTATTGCACTATCTTAAAGTAAACTCATGTAGGTTTTAATTTTAGCTGTTATTGTGTAATAAAACGCATACACATTAAGCATGATAAAAAGGACAGGGAAATAAATAGTGAGCTAATAGTAAATGAGCCAAAATGAAGTTAAGTCTTACCAGATTCCAGTAATACCAGTATAAACAGGAAATATAAACCTTATAGACCTCAAATATGAACCGCAATAGAGACCTTAAAAGGTCTCCAAGCTTATCTACAGCTTACGGTAAGCTATTTACTAAGTGACGAAAAATAATAAATCATAATAGTGTGGGACACCAAAAACGTGTAATTAACAAAATAAAAACATCACAGTAAAGTGATTATCGGCTATGATACAAGAGACATAATTATTTATTATCACTTCACTTGAAATTAAGTGTTTACTTGAATGGGAAGTTTTGTTTTTAGGATTCTTCTCCCAATTTAGTTTACGTGACCTGAGTCACTTGTTTTAGTAAGGATTTTAATATTTTAGTCAGTTTACGGTTGCATCGCTGACGCTGATAAAGACAACATTACATGTTCAGCTATTTGAAGTAATATTCAAATTTGGAATAATTATTTACATAAAATATTTGCAATGTCATAATGTTAATCATTATAATTCGACTTTTCTTCCTTATTTATTAGACTTTAAGAAAGGGAAAGCGCCATTCCAAAAATAGCTTGCTATCGAAAACTATCATTGAATATATAATAATTTTATATTTATTAGATAATAGCACACCATAAAATATGTATTTTCAAGGCTGCCCAATATTATTAGCAGGAATAGCATTTGATAGTTACTGTATTTGTAATAAGAAGTTTGATATTTCTTATATAATTTGTTAATATCTAATTTGAATTAGGTATAGTAGATTGATAGTAGTTATCCAGGAATAAGTCCTGATGATTGCGTTATCAAGATGAGTGTTACAGTAATTAGGGATGACGTATTATTGAGATGCAACCTTATCATTAAAGCACTGGCCTTTGAAGATGCTCAATAGCAGCACGCTTGATTATGCATTGCTTTCTATGCTGACCATGATAAAAATAAGATATGAATGTGAATCAGTCACGCTTCTTGGAGATGATTATTATGGTTGTGATGATAACATCTCCACCCTGAATGAAAGTTTTAACATGATGTACGTGGTTAATTCGAGGGACCAATAATGCATAGTCATAGACGGGAAGAAAGTGAAAAAACAGTAGGTGTTATAGGAGGAAGGAGTGATGAAAAGGAAGAGAGTGAAAGAAGGAAGCAAGAAGAAAGTGGAGAACAAAAGGTGTTAATCGGTAGACAGACGCCTTTCAAATGACAGACGGCGACCCCACAATCAGTACGTCTGATTGCTGTTATTATTGTACTCCTACTGTAAGCTGCATCCGAAATTGTAAGAGGTTATTATCAATTGAATTAATATATAACTTTCCAGCCCAGGGTACGACTTTATAGAGCCCTAATCCAGGGTGTAACCTAATACGATCATAATAATTAAAGTAAAATCAGCCAAACAAAGTATAATCAATACAATAACTGAAATTGAAAGTACAACTAGGCAGCTCGTACACCGGAGCAATAAGCAATAGGCAATAAGCAACATTTGGATCACATGATCGTCTACTCTATAGAAACAAATAGTCCAATGCACACCTAAAGCAGCTGTTTCGGTGTGCATTGAACTATTGGTTTGTATAGAGTAGACAACATCATACGATCCATGGAACATCATAATGATCCATATGTTGCTAGTTGCCTATTGCTTATTGCTCCGGTGTACGACCGGGGTTAGATTCAATAAATCAATATTTATTGCAGAAGTCCTTACTTTATTGACAATTGACAGAGTAGTTCTTTTTATCACATCAAATTTTTGATTAAGAGAAATTTTGTTCTGAAATGAATGATTCCGATAAAAATACTTAAATTCCAGTGAATTTTTATTCGAAAGCTGTCTGTTGGATGATATCTCTCCATATCTGCCAGTTCCTTTGCATTTCAGCATCCTCTATCTCTATCAACAACGTATAAGGGGACTGGCTTCCGCCGGTATTCCGTTCGTTTAATAAGGGGTTCCTAGCTCCTAGCAGCGGCGTGGTATTGTTTCAAGACCGTTATCAGCGCTTATAAGACAATGAACAGCATCCTTGCTCATATCAAAGTGTTCATTACGATACTTTGGCACTGATTAATCGTTCTTTTCGATTCGCCCTAATGATATGTTTGTCTGTTGTTTATTTTATCGCTGATAAGGAACGAAACTTTCAACGTAGACTATACTATACGACTAGTAAATACTTTATTACTTGAATGAGTTCAATGAATGCATCAGTTGTAGATGGGGCCCTCCTACCCCACCAAAGTTTTCCGGAGTTGGCTCCTGCACAGTAATTATATTGAGATTTATTTCTAATACAACAAATACAAATTAAATTATGGATAATATGGGAGATTCCAATATAGGAGGGCCATTTTAATCTCGATACTCGCTACATTCACATTATTTTTCTAATCCAATTTGTAGTTATGAAATAACTACAAAAATTTGGATGTTAGATAGTTAGTTGATAATGATGAGTTTGAGGAGTGAAAAATCATAATCATGAAAACCTTCTAAATGAGAAAATACACAACTGTAAAATTCCGAATGACCTCGTTACTATAGCAGATTGAGGAGACAATTTAGCTATTGATCTTTTGCTGGAAGAGCTCACTCCAAATACAGTATCAATAAAATAGTGAAGTTTTTCTATTTTTTCAAGCTATTGATCTTTTGGAAGAGCTCACTCCAAATACAATATCATGAAGCAGTATTATAATTGATTAAATAAAATTGAACTTCATATTCAAAGACATAATATATTTTCCAAATCACCAGTACAATGCTCGAATAGGAACTAAACTTGAAATAACAAAATAAATATGAATTAAGTAAAATGATATCATATGATTGATAATTATCAGATTGAAACTTTTAGTCAAGCAGTTGTTGTATTACCAACAACTTTGTAATGGTTAAATATTTGTGACACCACAAATCTCTCCCTCCTTCGTTCTTTTTTTTTCTTTTTTTATAATTATTTTTCTTCGTCTTCTTTTTTAAATGCTTGTTCAGCTTTCCAGATTTCTTCAGCTCCTCATAATTGTCAACCAGTAACTCCAATAAACGTTTCTCAGATTTTTTACAGTAGAATGGTTTCTTTCCGTCTTTGATCGCCTGTTTTCGCATTTCCTTTTCTTCTTTATCCTTCAACTCTTTGAGTTGTTTCTTCTTTTCTTCTCTCTCTTTATTATCCATCCTTTGAATCAGAATTTTTATCTGTCTTTTTCTTTCTGCATCAGTTGTATCCATCAATTCTTTTCGAAGCATTTTTCTCCTCTTACGACGAATTTTGTCCAAAAACTTGTAGTTGGTTTTGAATTTCTTTCCATCGTAAACACCACAAGCATCTTCAAATCTAGGATCCCTTGCTACAATTTTATTCTTTCTTCTACTGTCCTTCAAAATCTCATCAATCTCAATTCTTCCCAATTGTATTTTTTCTTCCACATTCATTTTCAAACTGTCAACTTCACTCTTCATTATCTTTTGATCTTCACATTTTTCTACATCTGATTTTATCTCGTTCAAATCCGATCTCACCTCTTTCATCTCTTCTCTTATCATTTTCGCCATTTTTATTCCTAAATTCTCAATACCTACTTTCATTTCTGTCATTTCAAATTTCATATTCTTTTCTAACTTCTCATTACCTACTTTCATTTCTTCTTTCATATTTGTTTCCATTCGTTTCATTGCTTCTTTCATATTTGTTTCCATTCCTTTCATTCCTTCCAAAATACTTTCAAACATTTTGCTTATGTTAACATTCTTTCTCAAATCCATTTCCATACTTTCCTCCTTATCTTTACAATTTTCCTCATTTACCAAAAACATTTCACCTTGTAAATCTATATCACTCAACACACAATTCTCTGTTTCTTCCACTTTTTTGTTTCTTACATTTTTTGGCGGCATTGTTTACTTTTACTTCAAAAAAACTTCAAATCCAAATATCGTTTAATCAATTCCAATCTTACCTTATTCACAGGTTCTCCAATAAGTCCACTGATTATTTTTTGTTTCTCATTCCTTTTGCTTCATTATTTTCGTGGGTTCGTTCGGGATGCCAATTTGAAGCAGTATTATAATTGATTAAATAAAATTGAACTTCATATTCAAAGACATAATATATTTTCCAAATCACCAGTACAATGCTCGAATAGGAACTAAACTTGAAATAACAAAATAAATATGAATTAAGTAAAATGTTATCATATGATTGATAATTATCAGATTGAAACTTTTAGTCAAGCAGTTGTTGTATTACCAACAACTTTGTAATGGTTAAATATTTGTGACACCACAATCAATAAAACAGTGAAGTTTTTCTATTTTTTCAAGCTATAAATCACTAAGAAATTATTAATAAGTGAATCACTATTCACTTAGAAATTATTCAAGTTCTCCATAAATAACAAAGCAGGTGCTTCGAAAAGAGCTGTCCTTCAAATGAAACTCTAGTCTTTTTTATTTCAACTGTTAAAATTTAAACACAGACATTCGAATGAGAAAACACAAGTTTTTCACATTTACCCAGAGTTTCAATGCTAGTTACCAACTTTACAGCTTATTGTGATGAAGTTTGATGAACTTTTTAATAGATGCTAATAAATTCTCACCAGGATAAGTGCTGAGGTCCAGTCGAGAAGGTTGCACAATAAGCTCGGTACTAGTCTTCCACACAAGCAAAGGTCTGTTATTAAGTAATCAGAAGTGAATCAACTTCTCATGAATCTGTGGAAATGTTTAATGAGTAAGTTATTCAAAAATTGAGCGCGAAAAATAGAATCCCGCCAATTTAGCGGGGCGATATCGCGGTGGGAAACTTCAGTTATTCTGGGAACTAGTGCAAGGTCCAGTAGTAGCATACGCAACATAGATACCGTATTGATAAGGTTGTTCTTTTGCTATCTAACCGTGAAAAATAGAAAGTATTAGCGTTACTAAAGCTCCCACATATTGTGGTGCTACTCAAACTACAGCTTTTGTAGCTAACAAACGCTGTTATAAAATTTGCTTGCAATATAGAGTTGTAGGTAATGAACGTTCTATGAAGTTAACATTTTAAAAAATAACGATAACGGCTCCGGGGGCCACATATAAATAATCACAGTCGAACTATCGCCGATTACAAAGGGCCTTGAATCATCCACAAATACAATCGCCGACTTACATCTTCCAATGGACCAGTCGAGATCCATATAACACTGAAAGGTCAAAAACGAAAGATCGTAGTCTTGAATACTATCGAAAATAATTGATTGCTCCAAGATTTGATTATCTGCCGATTACCGTTAACGATGTGAACATCGTTTTCAAATTGAAATTTGTCAGTTATTCACACCATGTCTGATTCAACAATGTCACGATGACTCGTTCTAAAATCTCACATCTTATAATCTTTATTGACATGTTCAAGCTATGCTATCTCATCCTAGAAACCAGTGGAATTCGTTACGAGCATCTAAAACTATCAAGACGATTAAATTTTGAATACTGATACGATAATATTCAATGTTACCAGATAGTAAATTACACGTTCGATGAGTCATGTGGGATGAGTTATGGTTGTCGGGGATCATCGCATTAATTTTATGATTATCCTCCTTGATGGAGATGGCCCATGACTACCTCACAGCTGTTGGGTATTAATCATCATAAAGAGCTCATTTAGTTTAGAAAGGTTTCAACAGGACGAAATGATGATGTTCTCCTTTCATGTTGGTAAGGTCGTATTCAAACTAGGTATCTTTTGATCGATTAGAATGTGTCCTAAAGGAACTACTCCAAAGCTTAATAAATACAGTATCTTAAATATGAGCAAAGTGGGAAAAACAAAATACGAAGGAATTTCTTTAAACAGTATGCCAATAAACAGTATTATTGGTGAATGCCTTCAATGAGAACTACGAATTGCAAGCTACTACGTCAATCTGCATTGACCAATCGCATGTATGTTCCACTTTTGCAGTCGAACACTCCCATTGGCTAAAATGAATTCCATTTTGTAGCATCGTCCAATAGCGATGGAGCGTGACGTGAATAGGCTGCTCGCTTCTTATTGGTTGGTCTAAGTAATGGAGTAGCCTATCACTTCCAACCATGGGAAAATGAATAAACTCCATTTTGTAGCATCGTCCAATAGTGATGGAGCGTGCCGTAAATAGGCTGCTCGCTTCTTATTGGTTGGTCTAAGTAATGGAGTAGCCTATCACTACCATCCATCATCCATGAGAAAATGAAGACAATGAAGGTATTCATTGCTTCCATTGAAGATTCAACAAATGGAGTTCAACAAATTTGCACAAAACAATGTAACTTTTACAATCAGAGTAAACTGCAATGTTATCATAGGCTAATGATTTCAACTGAGTTGCTAAATGATTTTTAAGTGCAATGTTTTTAATGTTCGATGATTAGTATTAACTAGTTAGCACAACTACTTAACTTACAATTAGTGTTCAATGAAGAATAGGTAGTCCTATTCTATTATTTATAATTAAAGCTGTTGGATTCCGGTTGACCGTGAATTTATGATCAACAAAAGGAGCATTGTTTGTAAAATTTGAGAGGGATTAACAACGTCCCTTATGCTTTGATTGAATTATTTATTTTTAGCTCGAATCTTGAAAGAACAACAGAGCGGAACCAAACCTTAGTTACTCTACAACTAATAAAATTAATAGGCTACTGAATAGAATTGCTATTAGAGATTTGAGATTGTTGTTAAGAATGGTTAGTGAATTGGAAGGTAGCGTAGAAGAACTCAAATTAATTGAAAGCTATGGAAATACCTAACAAAATGTAGTAACTAAATGTAGGTACAACAGTAGGCCTCTATTGTTATATATGTGATACAGTACAACGATACTCGTAATTCCTCTAAATTCAGGAATTGTATTCATGTGGTTTGTTGTGATCATAGACCAACTGTATAGTTAGTGAACGGTTGTGATCATATTCGTGTTGAGACAAAACTTAATAGTAGGCTAATTTTTATTATTATTACAGTATTTAGATCACATTCATGATAGAGGAATGAGGAGATTGGTTCAACACGTTGACTATATCACAGCCGAAATATAATAATAATTGATTACAACGAAAAGGCTCAGCCTTGACTGGAGGAACTCCAACCATTTCCCGACAGAATAAATCAAATTAATAGGTAGTTCCATGAATGAGCAGCACCTCGTCTATTATAATGCTCACCGCTATTTCTCTGTAACCGCAAACTAAGTTGAAGCTGTTTCAAGCGCAAGTACACTATTTTGCGTGATGCACTTAGGTTCAATGTTAGTATATTAATTCATTACCGCTCATTGTTATTTGTGTTGATAATGGAGCGACTAGCGACAATAGAAGGCTGGGTCCTCGTAGGAATTTCAAGGATTCGATTGTAAGTAATTGTTATGTTGTTAGAAGTAGATATAGGTAATATGAATTTCATACAGTGTACTGTGTTTAGAATCATGTTCGGGATCTGTTTATTGTTTTCCGAGATGTAAACAATATCACTTGAACGATGGCAATTAATTAAATTAATTGGATTGCTGAACAAAGATCCTTCTTCTCTTAGCACTCCTTGCTAGAACCAACTCAAGGTTCGGAGTTCCTGAACTACATGCTCTTTAGGGATTAGGCATGGGACAGTTAGGCTAGGCGTACACCGGTTAGTCAAGACAAGACAAGACGAGATTAGTCATATTTAGTCACAGTAATTCACATTACTACTTATGAAGACCGATGCAATGACTAATCGGTGTGTGTTGCTTCATAAGAAACTATTTAAAGTATTGTGACTAAACTTGACTAATATCGTCTTGTCTTGTCTTGACTAACCAGTGTACACCTAGCCTAATAGGCTATTGAGAGACAAATGTTCTTGAGAATGAGATGCATGAGTGAGTGAATTTTGTATACCGTACTGCAGAAGGAATAGAGTCTGTTTTATTAATAATAACATTATGGTTTGAAACGCAACTCTACCGAAGGGTTGAGTTCGAAGGGTAGGTTTGAAGGGTACCTACCATGATAATATTAATCAGTTTTTTTATTTCCATCCTCATTGCAAAAGACTGTTAGCTAATTGCATTGATTTAGTTCCACAGTCGATCATAATAAAGTGATTTATAATAAATCTCGTCAAAGGAATAGTACTTTGAGTGAGGGCATGCTTCAGTACAGTAAAGAGCATGATAGAATATCTAATTCAATTTCGTCTATTGAACAATCTCTGGAAGTTCTCATAATAAATTTGATAGATTGCTGCAGCATAACAGTTATTGACTGGGAAGACAATGGAGGTTATCCACTTGAATTATGTTGTTCTGTAGATCATCTTATCTAGATCGTGATTTCGATCAAAAATAAATAGATCATTGGTTTTGTAATAAGCTATTGAGAGATTATTGAATGGTTATAGATCGTGCAATAGAGATTGATTGAGCTGGTCAGAGATGCTCTATCAAGGAAATAGACATTATTGTCTTGGCTCTCCCAATAAGTTGAAACAATGGCTTCGATGAAGACTAACTTCACGTTAACATCAAGTTTCCTCATTGGAAAGTCGATTTTTTAATAAATATTTATGATAATTGAAATTACTGATACATAACTAATATTGAAAAAAATATATTTGTCTGAAAAACCGATCAGATCTTTTGACTACAATAAGAGGCATTGAAGGGCTTTTTAAAGGCACATGAGCTAAAATTACTTGAATTTTGAATTCAAAGTATTTATTCAGTGATTTTAACTACTGTTATCTTTTACCAACAAGATAGACTATTTTTTACTGAAAAGTAAAAAATAAGTGACTCCGATGTCTATGAGAGTGAAGCTATTTTGAAATTATTTTTTATAGAAATTTCTTTAAATAAATATATGTGTGTGTTCAACATAAGTAGTTACAGTACCAGTATTATTGCAGACAATATTATTGTGACTTACCGGTGTACGCCTAGCCTCAGTCTTTAATTTTTACATTTTTTCAATGTAGCACAACCAGTTTCAAGGATCAACTAGGACAAAGTTGTCAATCCTTCCCAGTTCATTAACATTCAACATTTGTGATACGGTACCTCTCCTGATTGACATGAACCAAATAGAAATACTGACAACACAAGCCATCCTATTAGGGACAAATATCTTCACATTGGAAATTAAACAAAAATACAAGTTTACAAGCTCATATCAATTCTAATTAAGGAGGAAGTGCGATTCTTGTGAAACATTAGTTACCCGATACGGGAGTTGACTTACAACTGCTCAAGGGCCAGTTTACTTAAGATTCCGTCATATTCTGAAACACTCTGTATAATACTATGGATGTGAGTAATCTCATGGTATTAACCAAGAATCAAGATCTGTTATCGAATTAGTACATACGATAATGTGACCTGCGCGTCATACTATAAAGTTAGAGATGATTAGAATTTCAGTTAGAATTTCATGAGCATCTTCTCACAATCACAAGCTAGCAAGCAGATCATCTAAATTGCAAATGAGCTACATTTAACTTGCAAATGTCACGATCATGTAAGTTTTCCGCAATTATAATTCACATTTTCAATAGTGAACGGTTTTTTGTTTCGGTTCAACCCTCGGCTTCTGTGTATGTAAAGAGCGTTGTTACAAGTTTGAAAAAATCACTCAGTAATGCGAGAATATCGTGTAGCCTGCACGCTTGATGTGTTTAATACTTTCCAAAGAAATTACAGCCGTATAAATATCCGTTATGCTTGCTTGGACGGAATCCTGTAAAGTAACTATTCAAATTTTATTGAAGGTCAACACCATCTCATAAAGAAAAATGTTGAAGGCCGAGTATGCAACGTGGGTTACATCTTTGCGTGCGAATCTTCAAGCTTAATATCTTCTTCAACTGTAATAATAATTACTGTGCATCCAACGCGTTTATGATGTTTGTGTGTCTATTTACGTCTCTAATTCACATTCCTGATCTGTTTCTAAATCCTTACAAGATTATGCATCCATTTTCCACAAGTGTCTACCAATTTCATTCCTGATCTGCATCAAGATTTTCATGCTGGTGTTCCAAAATTCTACAGTCTCTCATTGTCATTCTCATTTCAAAAAATTATTTCAACAAACCTGCAGCAGAATTATGATGATTTCAAACTAGCTCATCACTTCATAGACGTTACCGGACAATCATTCGTTCACTTGGTCCCGTTTTATACATGCTCTACTAACAAGCATCCCAAATCATTTTTATATGGACGTCAGTTTTTCACTTGGTTCTTGACGTTCCAATCTTGATTCTTTACTCTTCTTTCTGCATCTTTAGCCGCTTGCTTCATATGTGTTCCAATCACTTAGTAGGACAGGAATAAAAAAGTAACCGTATTGTTTGTTGAATATTTCGTAAACAGTTCATTCAAAACTGAAAAGGTTTGATATGAATTTTGATCGATTAACATAGTTATCCTCACTAGTTGAAGAGAAAGGTAGGTTATTACTTGACTATAAAAACATGAAACTGTGATTAATTCTTATTTCACCATGTTATAGTAGTCATCGTCCTTCAAGTAGCCTACCAACCCCACAGAATTCTTGAAATCGCTCTTCATGGAACTTTTTGAGAAAAATTCAATCAATGAGTCGATTGGCCAATAAATAACATTCAATTTTTGAATAAACAAAAAGAAAAGAGGTCAAGAATAATTTCTAGCAGCCACTTATCCATCGTCATAAGTGTTCTTCACCTCAGTTGACATTAGATTTCAGACACATAAAAAGTCGAAGATGATGTAGCCTCGAGATTCAAATGGAAACTCTTTCGTAAGCATTGACAGATGGCGTAACATTGTAACTGGAATTAAAATATTCTACGGGTTCCAAGTATCATACTCTTGTGATAAAGCACTCGTGACGTGTGGCTTCTACTCAACTGTCGTGTAGGCCTATGTCAAACTCGATCTATAAGTACTGTCATAAATAGTGTTATTTTCTCTTGAAGACTTGTAAGATCGTAGACTGCTTTTTACCGTAATTCATGAATACTGTGTGAATTATTGCTTTCTGTTATAAATTTTATGGTCACTCAATAGGTGGTTCACAACTCACCTAAAATAATAGGTTCATGAAATAGATGTTTAGCGGTGTGCAGCATCTTCAAGGACCCCCATCTCCCCCATCATGAGAGAACTAGAGTTCTCTCATACTCAATGTACTCCAGCGCCTGTCGCGCAGTATAAAGAGACTCTGAAAAAGGTGTCTCCTCCAATAGATGACTGATGCCATGAGTATATTATTTAATTCAGCTTTCAGAGAGAATTTCAGTGATAGTTAATTAAGAAGTGTGAAATGATCGAGAACTCTTCAAACTACGGATGACTTGGTTTGTGGGGTTATCATAAAAGAATAGTGCGATTTCAAAGAAGTGTGACATGATTTCTTGAAATGAGAACTGTTCAATCTACGGATGTCTTATTTATTTATTTTATGAATTTACTTGAATATATCAGAATATAATATATCATTATATATGCCATTTATGAATTTTATGATACCAAGATTATTTAATACAGTATCACTTTTAACACCATTTTCAAGACAAAATTAGCATTTTTAAACCAAAAGATTTAGAAATAGCCCTCAAAACTATTCGCCTGGTTGTCAGTCGTCTGGCAACGTGTGACTGTAGCATATAAGACGAAATTCAAAACTAATTGCAAATGAATAGTGGAATACGTTTGAATATTTTAATTGCAGACTTGTTTTGAAGGGGTAAACAAGCATTTAGGTTACAGGTTACTGGCCTGGCGTAAACAGAGAACATTTTGTTGCATAATACAGGCAGGTAAGTTCGGTTTTCGAGGGAGCCTTCCAGGTTGTAAATAGAATAACGTGACTGGAAACACATACGCATACGAGTATGACCACAAATGTGTAAAAAGAGATGAAGTTCGATTACACGTATTATGTGGCTCGTATGAGATCGCATTGAAACGGTAAAATGCAGGCTTTAGATAAAGTGAAGTGAAAGCTTGTTATGGGATGGGAACACCATAAACTTTAATAAAATAGGTCTCAGCTCTTTCACGAAAGAGGTGTTCGGCTTAGTTTGAACAGGAAGATATGTCAAGAAAAGATATTGCAAAAGCTTAGTCTGAACCAATAGTCGTGTTATTTAAGACATCAGTTCAATCTTGAAAAAATAACGATCTATAATAAGGAATATCTCATAGGAGAAAACTAAATATTGATATAAGTATGTTATTCAATAAATATTTTCAGTACACTTATTCCTTCTCCTAGAAGGGATGTGGGCTTGACGTTTTGTAAAGCAAGTAAATTCCTGTTTACATCATTCTGTTTCAAGTAGTTTTCTGGATATCCTTTGCGCCTCAAGAAATTGTGAAACCATAGATATCATAACAGGCTACCGAACGTTTTCTACACCTCAGGTTACTGTGACTCATAATTTTAAATTAGTAAAAAAAATTACTCAACAAGGACTTGCTGGGATATCAATATTCAGGATAAAAAAAGGTGCAGATGATCATAAGATTAGCTCTTAGTTCTTCAGGTTTTCATAAAAAATGATTTTGGTATACACTATTATTTATATATTTCGATTCCCATTTCTGTATAGAATAATACAGAAAGCATGTTACTTGAAAAAAATGTTCACACTGAGTTTTCCAGTCTCAATTGAATTCATTACTTGGAAAAAAGGATACAGCCTACAACTCAAAACAGAAAAAGTGAACCGCAAATCACAGGCATGAGAAAATTTCAAGCTCAAGAATAAGATGCTTCAAATGTTTTTTACGTCATCGATAATCCCCATCCAGAATACAAAAATAAAATTTACAAGAAGCTGAAAAGCTGCATAACAATAATTGATTGTTTATACCGGGTGTCCCACGAAGAGGTTTAAATGTTTGATTTTATATTACGTGCCCATTCATGCACCGAACTTTTTCAAACTTTACACAGTTTACAAAGTAGGTTCTGAAAATATTTTGGGAAAATTTCAGCTTCCTAACCTTTTTAGAAACAAAATGGCGGCATATTGAAAGACGATACTTTAAAAACTTAAAAAAATGTGGTTTTGGTTTTATGAAATATTTTTATTGTTACATCCTAGGGCATAATGATTTTTAAATAAGAAAAAAACTAGGACATAGCCTAATGAAAAACATTAAAGTCCGAAATAATTCAAACTGTAACCCATCCACAGCAACACACTGATGTCAAACAATTACTAAATGACAACCTTCATGGCTGTTGGATTGGTCGTGGAAGTTATTTTTTAGATTGGCCACCCTGATCACAAGATTTAACTGTTTGTAACTTTTTTATGGAGTTACTTGAAAAAACAAGTTTATATCTATATCTTCAATAATGATGAGGAACTAAAACGATCAATAGAAGAGGAACTTCTCCGGATACCGCGGAGTTTCTTTGTAAGAGCTTACGAATCATTTGTTAAGCGCTGTTATCAGTGTGTTGCTGTGGATGGGTTACAGTTTGACTAATTTTGGACTTCAAGGTTTTTTCATTAGGCTATGTTCTAGTTTTTCTTTATTTAAGTCATATTGCCCAAGAATGTAACAATAAACATATTTTATAAAACCAGAAACCTTCTTTAATGTTTTCGAAGTATCGTTTTTCAATAAGCCGCCATTTTGTTTCTACAAATGTTAGGGAGCTGAAATTTTCCCAGAATATTTTTAAAACCTACTTTGTAAACTGTGTGAAGTTTGAAAAAGTTCGATGCATGAATGGGCACGTAATATAAAATCAAACATTTAAACCTCTTCGTGGGACACCCGGTATATTGTACATATAAAATCATCACCCCCTTCCCATTATCCAAGCACAAGTTTAAAGGATCCATATATGCATCATACACAGAAAAACAACAAAATTCCAACCTCCAACACACTCAAAAAATAGCACTAACGATAAAGCCATCTTATAGAAAAGGTTTAAAAGTAGCAACACTCTGAAACACATAGCAATAATTGATACGATAAAAGAGACAAATCCAAATCTGAAGAAATATCTTATGGTTTCAACGGAGTAAATGCGGAGGGTCTCCAGAGATGAAATAGTTTATATAATTGAAATAGAGATGAAATAGAGATGATATAATTTATATAAATTAGTGTTCAAGTCTGTAGAGAACTTATATGTTACCCCGGTCGTACACCGGAGCAATAAGCAATAGGCAACTAGCAACATTTGGATCATATGATTGTCTACTCTATACAAACCAATAGTCCAATGCACACCGAAACAGCTGCTTTAGGTGTGCATTGGACTATTTGTTTCTATAGAGTAGACGATCATATGATCCAAATGTTGCTTATTGCCTATTGCTTATTGCTCCGGTGTACGAGCTGCCTAAGATTCAAGATTTTTGCAAACTGTTACAAGGTGTATTTCACTATTTCTATGTGCCAACATAACAAAATGGTGACATGATGAAATACTGAACTGTGATTGGCCGGTGGGAGGGGGATTGTCACGCCTACTTTTAACACTAGGTGTAGTTTTAATGGTGGCTGCAGTTAGTTAAGGAAATTACCGCTAGATGGTGGCACCAACAGGGTTCTAAACTTGAAATGGAAGCCGGTTAGCTGATAATTGGATACTGCGTTGTGATTGGTCGGTGGGAGGGGGATAGTCACGCCTTCTTTCAACACTAGGCAGAGCTAAATGGTGACTGTAATTAGTTCCAGAATTCACCGCTAGATAGTGGCACCAACAGGGTTCCAGACTTGAAATGTCTGCCGGTCAGCTGATATTGGAATACTGTGCCGTGATTGGTCGGTGGGAGGGGGATAGTCAAGCCTACTTTTCACACTGGGCGGAGCTAAATGTTTACTGTATTCAGCTCAAAAAATAGCACTAACGATAAAGCCATCTTACAGAAAAGGTTTAAAAAGTAGCAACACTCTGAAACATAGCAATAATTGATACGATAAAAGAGACAAATACAAATCTCAAGAAACATCTTGTGGTTTCAACGGAGTAAATGCGGAGGGTCTCCAGAGATGAAATCCTTTATATAAATTAGTGTTCGAGTCCGTTGAGAGCTTATAGGTTAGTGTGTGAGTTCACCACAAAACATTTGTTCCTGGCTAGATATGAATCGAAGCAATAAATTCACTATTCTTTGTCCACGCATACATCTTCACTCTCTACTGTTGCGTTCGGTACCCGTTATATCACTCTCATTGGCCTGTGGTTCGGAAAGTAAAAGAAGAAGAACAAAACAGTGCACGGCCCAAGCCCAAGGAAGTCACGAGAGTCAGCCACGACCCGACCCACACAGATCTGCACTTCACTGGGTCAGAGTTCATTTTATGTGAAATGAAAGTCTCCGCAAACTATTAAATCGGATCGGCGCGTGTACTATATTATCGAAAAACATATCGTAGGCTAAAATTATGGCTATTATTATAAGGATTCAATTCAAAGTTCGTGGTCTGTGATTGTGGAAAAGTCGAGAGACAATAAAACATGAGATGAATGCGGTCCATCGCATCGCATGACATGCAACTTCCTTTCATTGTGGTTAAATGTCCAGCACTGTTGTTGAGTGGGTGGTATTATTGTATTTGGTCCGGAACAAGACGTCTGACTGATTACCCAGATAGATTCTAACAAAAGTTGGACCATCTTAGAGATTATGTAAGAATAAGAAAGCCGGTTCCGCCTCCAGTGTCCTTTATCTCAATAATGGCCCTTTATAAGTTGAATGACTTTCATTGTTCACAATGAAATATAACATATGTGTTGAAACAAAAACTACTCGCCCAAAAGTGTTTATATCTAGGTTTTATCCTGGAGGAAGAATTTGAATTTCAAATTTATCGAGAAAAGCTTCACACAAAGTACATTACATAGCAATGGAAAATACTTTTTTAACGTACACTATTTTAATAATGTCAATGGTATGGATGAAAATTGTCGAAGTATAAGTACAGTAACAAAATAATAGAAACTAAAAAAATATTTATTAAGAGCCCGAGATTACCAAAGACTACCTAAACTGGCCTCATACCTATCAGTTTCCAAGAATGTTTGAACAGTTCTACGGTCGTTAATCAGTAATTGAATCGTGTAATTTATTCTATTCAAAAGTAATATAGGCCTAGTTCTATTGAATAACGATAGTATTGTGTTCTAACCGATGCGATTCATCCCCATGCGATTCATTCCCACATAAGCTGCTGTTGCTTGTGAATGGTTTATGAGATGTATGATAATCTAAAAATTATAAGATATGTTATCTATGTTTCATAGTTCTTCTGAATAGGGGGTCAGACATTATTGGTGATTGGTGTGAATATTTTCGAAAATACAGATAACAAGTACAATTCTTAAATATTTTCTATACCATACAATCAATTTTCTCCCTGATAAGCAAATTTCATTACCATACTATTTTACATGTATCACGCTTGCAACTGGAGCTTATTATAATACTGTATACGGAAGAGACTAAAAATTCGACCTTTCCGTAATTAGCCAAGTGCAATGCAACGATCTTTCCTTCCTCAGATGGATCAACTTCAGCGAGTGAGTTAGCCATTCAATTTTTATATTCTGTAATAACAAGTTCTAATAGTGTATATACTTTTCAAAGCTGAAAAATTAACCGGTAGTGATAAAGTATTCATAATTTTGTCCACCAACATAGTGATGAATTAAGTTATTTCCTGGAAGCGGAAGGATTTCAACGATGTGGAAAAATGATGAGGAAGCTACTCGTAATTTGTTTGATAGAACGAAATTTGATTTAGCGGATGGATAAATTACGAGATTTTTTAAGAGAAGAGTTTAACATGCTCATGGCGTGCGATGAAGATTCTGGTAACTTAATAATAATTTATTCAATCATTTACAAAGGAGAGTACCATAGGCTTATGCTCAAAACTGTTCATTTTCCAATTCATACAAATAGTCCAAAAAGTATTAAACTATAATCTTTTATATTATACAGGATGTAAGTTTGTAAGTTATTAAGATTGCAAATTCTAACAGCTTTTATGCAACATACGAGTATATTAGTAGGTGATAATAATTATTCGTCGAGTAGTTTTCAAGTGGAAGGAAGTACAAGGATCCTCTTTTAAAAGATCCTTGAAGGATGCACTCTCGATTGTGTCATCCCCGCGACTTGATCTGATGCGAAATGTGTGTGTGAAGACTATAATCAGTAGCGTCCTTCTCGCCTGCACTGCAAAACTTGCTAAGGTCAAGACTGATGGACAGACTGACAGACAGAAAGCATTTTGCAGTTGGAATTTACTGTAGCTGTTTGGACGATTAGCTATCGGACTCGAGGTCCCGACTTCTGACCTAGGCTATACTTCACTTACACATTCTACAACTCCTCGCGTCATCAGATTACTGTCACGAATTAATACAATAGTATACATTATAGTTTACGGATTAGATTAGATAATAATTATTTAGTATTATTCAGTATAGTATTATGTAGTATTATAGTATAGTATTATTGAATTATTCAGGATAGATAGAACAGATATTCAGATATATAGATAGGCTATAGATAGATCTCTTCAATAAGATTTTTCATCCAATCAAATAAAAGTTTCTCTCATTCTCAAAAATGGTGGATGACATTTATCTTGATATTTGAATGTACTTTTTGGGACGTTACCAATGAGAGTTGAAAATTCATTATTCGACAATGCAGTAGTTCTACAGTATTATCAATTTTGTAGAACAAAAGGAGTCCAAAATCAGGAAGGAAAATCCATGAGAGTCATTGAATCAATAACATAAGATAAAGTCTCAATTTTGTGTGATGATGGTTTTCTAACTACTAAGGGATGGAAGTTTATTCTAAATTTTAGAAGGCCAAATTCGTGAAGAATGAAAATATAGGACTTGATGAGCTTTGATCATAACAACAAGCTAATATCAAAGATAAATGTTCTATATTTTAATTCATACATCAACACTATTGATTACACTCTGGAAATAAATTAGTTAGATTTTACGATATTTGAAAATTCTGTTGAATTTGTAAAGAAAAATACAATTTTTATTCCTTGACATATCCTATAAATAATCAGCTACCAAATAGTAGAAACTATGTAATAATATGAGACGCTGATATTATAGTACAAACTAATACTTGGTACTATAATATACGTACATACTAATATGTACTATATATGTACATAGTTTGAAACTATGTGGTTAGTGTAATCGTAATAAACCTACAGTATTCACAAAAGAGCTCCACAACAATAAACTGTTCCAAAGTCATTCGCATTTGTTGCAGTTGTCAAACATCGAACTGATGGCATTGCACAAGCAAATCCTACTCTTTTTCACAGAAGCTGTTAACAGCAGCTCGACACGAACGAGAACAAAAATATTATTTCAGCGAGAACAAGACAAGGTACTCTTTATAAGCAGAGCATTTTACTGTTTACAGGAGCTGACTGTCTTTACTAATCACGTGATACCGTGAATTGTTGTGAAAGATAGCGGTGTTTTAATGTAGATGAGTTTGATTGACGAAATAATCACGTGTGAGAGTAGTTGTTGTTATTATTATGAATTAATCGTTTTTTCGATCTCCATGCCTTGTTTTTAGGTGAGTCGAGGCGCCTATGTCATCAATAGCGGATACACGCTTGTCCATAGATGCAGGACTATGATGGGGGAGAAGGAGGAGGACCTTGAGTAATGCAAGCAACCGCAGGAAGTTACAATAGACAAGAGCAGCTTCGGAACAATAATTTCTAGACACCATCAGCTAACTGTGCGTCTAGTACTGTTTAATTGCTTGTTAGCTATGTACCGACCGACACTTTTCGTCTTTCCGCTTTACTTGTTTCCAAACAAATATTGTTTATTTTCTGTGTCTTTGAGCTAAAAGTGCTTTGAAAATTATTATCAAAGTTAGAAAATAGATTGGATCAATTATGAAAATAATTTGTTTATGCACACGAGCGACCACACAATACAATTTACAAATTGATATAAAAAGGTGGAATATCTCTACCGAATCGGAAAAGCTTAATTGAAAAGGAATCTAATAACGAAAGCCAATATAAATCATCAAAATTTTACTGCAATTGACACTGTATTTACTGTAGAATTTACTTCAAATTCATGAAACTGTATTTTGTTTTAATGTTTGTAAATTATTTGTTTTTTGATTTGGCAATAAATCTTTCTTTCTTTCCTTCTTTCCAAATGTTAGATGCCCAAGTTAGAGATGGATTACAAAAAGAAGGCAAATTGAATGGATCAATTTAAAGATTTATTAGTCATCAATATTTACAAAGAAATACATCGTTAGGCTAGGCGTACACCGGTTAGTCAAGACAAGACAAGACGAGATTAGTCACGTTTAGTCACATTAATTCACATAGTTGCTTACGAAGCAGCACACACTGATGCAATGACTAATGGGTGTGTGTTGCTTCATAAGCAACTATGTGAAGTACTGTGACTAAACGTGACTAATATCGTCTTGCCTTGTCTTGACTAACCGGTGTACACCTAGCCTTAGTTACGGTAAAAAATTAATCCAACAGCCCCCATAATTTTCCAAGTTCCGAACTGTGTATAGCTGCATTGAGCTGTCTCAGGAGAAACACAGTTTCTCATGATTTTTTGTCTCATCATTATCAACACATAAGCTTCCCCGAGGGAATCATCATTACATGTGAAACGAGAAAGAAATGATGGATTGCTTCATTAGAAAGAAAGTCGAAATTGCATCTGAGAGGATATTCGTCTGCCGTACTCTTCACCATTCTTCGAATTTATTTAATGAATGCCAATAAAAGTGAAAGCCGCTAATTTTTATTGACAGGCAGGTTTCGATTTTTGAACACTCATTAGAAGTGTGGTCGGTGTACCTAATTTTAGTGGTAAGCGTGATTTATGTGGAATTATCTTTTTTAATAATATTTGTGTTTGATCATTCATGTTGGGGAAATCACCTAGCCTACTATAAAACTTTTCATTCTACTTTAAAACTGATTTTTGTTTTTATTTAGGCTACAATATCCCAAACAACAGAAAATGGAGATTCTTGAATTATCTGTGCCCAAACTCATATGAGCAATAATAGGCCTTCATGGTGAACTAAATGAGTGTATCTTTGGTTACAATTAATAAAAATAATTGAAATTTTGCATGAAAATTGGAGAAATATTCATGGGGTTGAAGTGTCATTGATATTTTGAATTATGATTTTCATCCGATTCTTGGTATCAGTATAATAGAATCATTCATAGTCGCGATTATTTTAATCTATTCCCTCCAAGTATTAAAGAAAAAATTAGTTGAATAGATTTTCAATCCGTTCAAAAAAAAAAATTAATTTTTCAACCTGTAGTTCAAAAGAAAATTTAAATTCATATTTATGTCTCTATTAATTAGCATCACGTAATTTATTAACTTATTATAATTAGTGAGAAAAAATACTTCTGTAACACAACTTCATCAGAAATAGTCCATTTATTCTCAAAACAGAGTTTCACTGACAAAGTACCAACAACCCTAAATTTAAAAAAAAAAATGATTTTTTTCAAGAAATTTAATATTACTGCATTTAAATATAGCCTATCACTTATTTTTATTGAATAGACATTATAAAACCTCTTACAATTTCAGAAAAGATGCATAATCCAAATCATAAAATACAAAATAACTAATAAACAATCAAACAATTACAATTACTATAAACAATTATAAATAATCAACTCACCATGAAGAGAGAAGAGGAGGCGGCTTCAGCAAGTGAGTTTTCATTGTAGAAACAACCAAGTCACGATAAAGTTAGTAAAAAGTTCACTTGAAACAGTCAGAGTGTCTCTGAAACCATAGGCGATTAAGAAAATATAAGAAGCGATAACCCGATTTTCATTCAACAATAAAAACAAATCAACCGATTCAGAAAAAAATAAGCCGCGTTACAAATAAATTTTCAATAAAGCGCGGCGGTGATAGGAAACTTGATACACACTGCCGCGGAGCTCTGATAAGAGGCGCCGGGAAAATAATGTTAGCACACGACCGCACAGAACGCAAGAGCAGGAATGAATGCTGCTGCAGGACTCCAGCTGCTGCTGCTGAAGACGCGAGGTGTCAAGCTTTGCGGATTACCGCGGGGGATCTAGCTAGCAGAAGATGGGGGAAGATGCTCAATAATATTATCATAGTGCTATCTTCAATCTAGTCAGCAGAAGATACGGCAGCAGAAGATACGGGGGCGTAAGTCGTCATCTTCTTCTTCTTCTTCTTCTTCCTCCTCTTCTCCTCCTCCTCCTCCTCCTCCTCCTCCTCTCCTCCTCCTCCTCCTCCTCCTCCTCCTCCTCCTCCTCCTCTCCTCCTCCTCCTCCTCCTCCTCCTCCTCCTTCTTCTCCTCCTCCTCCTCCTTCTCCTCCTCTTCTCCTCCCTCCTCCTCTCCTCCTCCTCCTCCTCCTCCTTCTTCTCCTCTTCTCCTCCTCCTCCTCCTCCTTCTTCTCCTTCTTCTTCATCTTCTTCTCCTCTTCTTCATCTTCTTCTCCTCTTCTTCTCCTTCTTCTTCATCTTCTTCATTCTTCTTCTTCTTCTTTTTTCTTCTTCTTCTCCTCCACCTCCTTCTTCTTCTTCTCCTCCTTCTTCTTCTTCTTCTTCTCCACATTCTTCTTCTTCTTCTTCTCCCCTTCTTCTTCTTCTTTCTTCTTCCTCCTCCCCTCATTCTTCTTCTTCTTCTGCCTCTTAAAATCTTCTTCTTCTTCATGCGGTTCTTCATTTGTCTAGAAGTTCTTCTTTATTCTTCTTCTTCTTCTTCTTCTTTATCATTCTTCTTCTTCTTCTTCTTTTTCTTCTTCTCCTCCATGCACCAGCTCCTTCTTCTTCTCTTCCTCCTTCTTTTTTTTCTTCTTCTTCTTTCTTCTCCTCCTTCTTCTCTTCTTCTTCTTCTTCTTCTCCTTCTTCTTCTTCTTCTTCTTCTTCTTCTTCTTCTTCTTCTTTTTCATTTGTCTACAAGTCCTTGCTTCAAAAACAACACTCATCGCTTATAGAAAAATATCAGAAGGCTTGATCCTTCGCAAACCACTAGAAGTGTCCTCTCATCTCGCTAGTGTCACAGTGATTATTTATAATCTTCATACTGTATTTTTTATTTAGTGTTTCGAATGAATTTAATGAAGTCTCCGGATTATAGTTTAATTCTATAAGTTGTCTAGTTGCTTCATTCCATCTTTGACAGCTTTCTCTGAACCCCAGAAAGCATATTTTTAATTCTCACTTGCAGGATGCACTGGGGCTCGAATTCCGATTAACAAATCAATTATTTCTGGACTTGAAAATTACATAATTGGTGAGATGACATTCAGGAATTTAATGCAATGCTACTGATTCAATCTATAATTTTGTAATCGCCACGGAAACTTGTTTCAAAAACTAAACTAATCTGCCCAAATGATGTCACTTAAAAGCATCTTATAATTCTTATGAAAACTAGATTTATCAATCTAAGATCGGAGTTTTCGTTGAGAAAAGCAAAAACAATCTCAACAAGAATAGGATCTTCTATCCAGGCTGCTCATTTTAAAGCATCGTTACCGTCTTTAATACCTTCTGTATTCCTTTTTTTCATTTAAATTCCAATGATTTACCCTGTCATTGAGTTCAAGATCAGAGACAAGTTCTAATTCTAATTGTCTCTGTCTCTGTCAAGATGCTGATATGGTATCCTGATTACTGAATTGAGAATTAATAAGTGAAGGAAGAAGGTATAAGTGATAAGTGAACAAAGTAAAGGTATGATGACTCTGATTTAAGTGAAAAAAGACAGAATTAACAACAAAGATGAACTTCATACACTGAAACAAGTATAAAGTAATTGATGGTACTGTTTTATGAGAAAAGATAGTTTAATTCCCAATTCAGCAATGAATTTCTTCGATTTCCCTCAACAAAAAGCCAATAATCAGAAAATTTTAATATTTTTAACAAGAAAATCTTTATTACGCACGCATTAGTTTTTCACTACCAACTCGTAATGTCTCCGCAAGTCACTGTTTTCAGTAGAAAGCTTCCTCAATTACGGAATCATCATAATTTTTTATGAGGACATTCCATGCATTTTGTGAAAATAACAGATTACAACAAAGCATCAGCATGACAATAATTGAGGAAAGTAATGAGTTAATCTGCCTTTTGAACATACAGTACAAATTATCTACAAACTTGAATGTACTGTATTTGGATATTTTGGAGACTTTGACCACACCTATTTTGGTATTTTTCTTGTCTGTGCTTTGATACAAAATATCACAATAATTATTCAAAACAATTCGACACAAACTACGATCATTTCAAAATTTACAAAAAGCATGTTGAGCCTCATACAACTATGGGAATATTCATCTATTAAAATAGGTAGTTACATGGACAGATCTATTAATTATCTGAGGCCTACTTGTTGGGTCGTAATTACCCACAAAATCGTGAGAATTCTCACATTTTTCCGTTATGAAAGAATGATGTTGCGTATATCATCACCAGAAGATAATAATTTCGATTTTTCTTCAAAAAACTCTGCTTCATGATTTACAATCTTGAGGCGCACCTTTACATTAGCCCAAATCGAAGTCTCAAACTCATTACAGTACATGATTTTCCCCAAATAGCGATGCTCCAGCCACATGGAACGTCTAATGATATGATAAGCCACCGAGTTTACTTTCTCTAAGTAAAATTTCCACGTCATTTACTGAGCCCTTTGTTTGAATTATACGGCAGGCAAATCGCTATCTTAATAATCTATCTAAATAGCCCACGTTTCTCTTCCTAGTTTTGTCTTCATTACAGCAGAGCTGTCCCAGGTGACTCCTGTACAACGAAATAGCACTTCAACCATTGTAATATGCAGTAGCACTAATGCTGAGTAGTCAGTAGACGCATCCATGGATTCCTTACATAAACCAGACAAAAAATTGAGACGATGAAATTAAAAATATTGTCGAGACTCCCGTTTCTAATTGTATCTAATCAAGAGGTTGTATGGCGAGAATACGAAACAGCTATTATTGAATCACGAAAGATGCATTAAAAAACATGAGGCAAATGTCTTCCTGAGCTATGCTGCATTTCTCACACGTTTACATAATTTATTAATTAAGCGCATACTTATGAATTTCGCTCCCATAACATCGAGCTGTTAATAGAGTAGGCCTACTGTACATGATGGCCCATATAGATTGTCTATATACGACTACACGAAAATAACATGGGTACCGTAATGTCTTTGATTTAGAAAATGTAACAACTACTGAAAATCAATAATTCCTATGAAAGCTCATTGATGTTTCATATAGAATCAAGGATAAAGATTGCCTATTACCTAAGAAGGAATATTCATATTCTATTAATTGTATAAGATTGTAATAATTGAGTATAGAAATACTTTGACGAATTTCAAAAGTTGATCAAACATTAGCTCATACAAAGGTGAATTTTTGCTATCACTCGATTTCAAAATAAGTGACAAAACCGTTTGTCAGTTAAATAACGAATTACCCAATAAATAATAATTGAAGGCTCCAGAATGAAAACCAGATATTGACCACTTAGGCTGAAAGTGGGGTTTTAACTGTTTCAGAATCACGAAAAAAATTAGAATCGCTTAGAATGAAAACCAGATAAGTTTAGTGCTTCTCTTGCTCACTAGAGTGCTCTGATGTGTTTGGCTCATATCTGGTTGTTTCACGACAGACAGTGGTTGAGAATGACAATCTGATATTTCCACCATCAGATGTTCTCAAACTAGTAGAAAAATATGTGCCCCAGTGCTACAAACAATATTATAATGGACTAAAACCAGGCAACGAAGAAGAAAATGAAATGACTTCCGGAGATGATGTAGACAGTGGACCAGATGAGTGAATTTTTTGTATGAGAGTTAGTGTCCACTTTGTTTTCCATGAGTGGTTGGCAATGAAAACAAGAGAGCTCCAATTGCAAAAGTTGTTCTAACCCCTGAATTTCAGTAATAAAACAAGTAAAAATGGATGAATCTTTTGTTTTATGAATTAGTAACAAAAATATCATCAAATATCATTAAATTTATTAAAATCTTGAAAAAGGCCATTGAGATTGAAAACCAGGTATATCCAAACCCATTTTTCAACTTTTTCTCAGAAACTAGAAATTTTTCTCAACAATTATGTACTGTGAAAGACTGGTCTTTGCCACTAGATTAATGTATGTAATTACTTTTCATTGAAAATAAGTAGATCATCAAGAATAGGTTTTCTTGCTCTCATGTAAAATTTACTTTTTGGTTGATATCTGGTTTTCATTCTGGAGCCTTCAATTGATGATCTAACACGAACTGCTATTAGACCTAGTTCTGGCCCGCATTTGCCTACATAAGGGCACAGAAAATTATCAACTAAAAAATAGTAGCTGCTTTGTTGCAATCTTGCAATGCTTGCAATAGTAAATTATAGTAGCAAGGCTTCAGGTAAGCTGAAGATGCACCATGTCCTTAAAAGATTATTGAATTCAATGGCTATTATCAGTCATTCAATATGAAAATAACCACGCAATTATGGTTTGATTACATGCTTCTGCTATAATTAGTAATAGAACAATGGCATTCACATTATGAAAGGGAGGTCACATAGTACGGTAATTATTGAATGAAAATGCAAGAGCACCCACAATGTGAAAAGTCAACAAGGTGATAAATTTCTAGTGGATCGTTAAATTATATGCAGATCTGCAGTAGATTTTACAGTAGATCTGCAGCTTTTTCATATTGTGCCTTATTTGATCATGTATATTTTTCGAAGATATAGTAAAGTTCTGTTTGATTAGGGAAAATAAGCATCTTGAATCATTCAAATGGTTATAAGTATAGGTATAGCCTATGTGGGTTCAGATATCAGACATTTGAGATTTTCCATAACTAATGAGGCCGCTCCTACAATGGAAATGAAATGTCAAGTCTGGATAAAACACAATATTTTAAATGAGACATGACACACCGAATCGTATCCTACATTGGATCTTGCCTCTGATAAAAAGCGTAGGTACTGAATATTTTCTATCAAAAATATAATAATTATTCTAATATTTTGATAATTATATTATTATCAATATGTATAACTGATTATTATATTGGGAAAATAGGCTATATTGAAATAATAAATACAATCTACATTAAAATTCAAACTACAATTGAAAATGAAAACTTTATAATTTGTAATTTTATATGAAAATTGAATTACGTATTCACAATCCAAACAAATATATGGAGAGTGAAGAGCTCATTAAACGAAAGCTGATCAGCGATTACTTTCGATTTAGAGAAGAGATCATCTCCGTTTAAATGGCCAATCAATAAATCTGTTTTCTCTTCCTTTGCCAAATTGAGGATATCTGCTTGTCTTCTTCGTGTGTGTTTCCTGCCCATCATTATTTGAGTGCCTAATCACTGCACGCATTCATCCAAAGCACTCTCATCGTTAATTTTAATGTTGTTTTCAATGTAAACGTGCTGTGTAGTTTCAATAGAAAAATATTTTCAAATTATTATTTTTTATTAGTTATTTGATTTCCCAGCTTTCCTAATTGAATTGAAACTCATTGAAACTTGAAAACTCAAATTCATATTCATTGGAACTCAGAAACTAACGATAATTCATCAGATGCCAAGTATCCGTTATGCCTTGTTTACACTTCGTCATTGGCATATGCCAGTCGATTGGCAAAAAGCGAGTTGGACTGTTTCTAAGACTCTATAAATACTGTTTTAATTCATTTTATTTTCCTAGCTGACTGATACCTTACAGCTAGGCTAGGTGTACAACACACACCGATTAGTCATTGCATCAGTGTGTCATGCTTCATAAACAACTATGTGAATCACTGTGACTGAACGTGACTAATCTTGTCTTGTCTTGTCTTGAATAACCGGTGTACGCCTAGCCTTAGTGTAGTTCACGCGTTTCCATAGCATTCAAGAATTTGCCGGAGTTTAACTTCTACAATTCTATAATAAATTTTTCATAGACTCTCAGAAATAATTTATACGATTACAACCATTTAATATTCAAATTTCATTTAAAATACAATTTTTCAGAATAAATGGGCGTTCCTATACCTAAAATTACAGAAAAAAAACCACTGAAATCTAGTAGAATGGCAACTAACGTGTAAACAAGGCATATAAGATAGTAAACTGATACGCCTACTAGATATTTTTTCAATCTACTATATGTTCAATCAGTTAATAATAAGATATAATGAGTTCATAATAAGATACCATAGAAGAAGAGAAAACTAAGAGCCCACTCAATTGATGGATACATATATTTTTTATAAAATTCCAATGCTCTCTCCCGCCTGATACATTTAAAAATGGATGCGCCTCACTTTCCGCCGCACAAATTGCAGGGAGTTTTAGCGTTACAAAATGTCCAAAGGTCACTCGCAGTATTAGCATAACGATGGGCCAAGATTATAAGGTGAAGAAAGGTCAGACGAGATCTTTCGACCTGAGACATTGTTGGCTGCAAGATCATGAAAGCAGGCTGATTCTCCGGGGGGCCTCTGACTCTGATCTTCAAGTTTCTGGCTGTGGTTCAGCGCGATTCGTGTACCATTCTCAACTGGGTGGGCATTACTATCAGACTGTGGATATTATGCAATCAAATTTATATCGAGAATTCCGACAACAAAACAAGATCCTATTGGTTTCGTTTGGATTTGTGATGCTTGGCTACATTCGGTCCTTTTCGCCAGTTTCATTCGTAATTGCTGGCATCTCTGGACTTTTCAAATGCTATTGTACGGTACAGACCAGAGAGTATAAAAGAAGAAATACTTTTACTTCTATCTGGTAGTGAACCACCTTATAGTATTTCTTATTCGGTGGTTTCAAGCATCTTTGGAATTTTGAATCAAAAGGAAAAGTATTTCAATTTTCACTATCATTCCAATGTAAAGGAACAATGACATTCATTTCAATTAACTTGTTGGTTTATTCTGTAGGCTACATGTGTTTTGGTATAATTATGTCAATTATTAGTATTGTTCACTTTGAGACCACAAAATAGAGAAACCCTTATAAAAATTATATAAATACGAGAAACAAATACGGGAAGAAGTGAATTCGAAAAGTACACTCGCCAGATTCCAAGGCCCATATGGTCCTGAAATGCCACGGTTTGAACCAAGTTTAAACTCTGACTTGTAGAACATGGTTTAAACGAGGATGGTGCATACTGGCCTCAAGAATAATATAAGAACGTTCATGAATAGTCTAATCATACTTACGTTCAAGTCTTATGACCTGACAGTAGAATTCTGCTATCGAAGCTATCAATCCCAATCTTGAGAATTATTTCGAACCTATTCCACGTGAAATCTATCAAATGCCGTCCTGGAACGTATCAAATTTCAGGCAATGATTTATTGCTTCCAATCCAATTACTGGGCAACTGCATGCTGGCAATAACAACGAAGTTGAGTCTGAAGTTGAAGAGCAGAGCATCGTAACACCTGGATGACTTGCATCCAGTCCACATCTAGACAATGCAATCCACCTGTAACCTACTACTACAACTACAGTTCTTTCGACAAAGAAGTAGTTTGAATACAATCACACAACAATTCTATTATCTTTGCTAACGGAGGCCGGCTTCTTTAACTTTCGAGCCTGCAGCTACTTTCTCCGCGCGCGAGATTGATGGCACCGCTTCGAAAAGTTCGCCTCTTTCTCATTACCATTATTCGGATCGCAACATGGATAAGGGATTGGACGAACCATCGATCAGTTTCACACATAAGTGCAGTGCAGGCACAATTTATTATGATTTTGTGCAGCATAACAACACTTCAAGCCACGATTGATGTCTCAATTGTATTAATCGATCAATTAAAAGGTTCATTGCCTGGATAAATAATTTATCAATTTTATGAATGCCATTTTATTGTCACTAGTATAGAACTGGTAAGAACTTCAAGCAACGACATGTCTCAATTGTCTTAATGGATTAATTTAGAGGCCTATGACTGGATAAAGGAATGTGTCAAACCTATGAATGCCTACTACAATATTTACCTTGTCACTAGAAGAGAATTATGTTACTGGAGAGTGGGGAATAGGAATTAATATGAATAAGAATATTTGCCATTAAATAGCAATTAATAGGGTGACAAAGAAGTATGTAAGACTGTCCGAATAATTGGTACACTGAATCATATTGCGTTCTATTTGCCTTGATTTGTACATTGTTATGCCTTTATTCGATCAAAAACAATTCAATCTACTACAAAAAATGTTTCAATACTTTTTCTGCTGTGCTGGAAGATCCATTGAGAAATTGAATTTTTACCGAATAGTAGGGTTCCTTAAGTAGGCCTACTTTTGATTGCCTATTCGTGAAGAAAGCAACAGACCCCAATATTCTGTTTCTAGGGTATCTAGGGATATCCAACCCACTTGATGTTACTCTGGGGGTCGCGTCTGAGTCGAGTAATGGCGGATGTCGCGTTCTATATAAATGTTCGTATAGAACGGTAACTATGAATGATAGAAGCTTGTAATAAACAAGATTCGATTGAAAATATGATGTTCTAAGTGTTTTGTCATTACACATTTTCGGCTAAAACGTCACTTTCATCATCAAAAAAACGTTTTTGAAATTTTTTGGTAAATTGAGAATGCTTTCTGTTGTATAATGATTAGTTTATTCTTGGACATTTTTATTATTTTTAAAATTAAACACGCCAATTTAATGAAATTATGCTTCAAAGTTGTTATCAACTTATTTATGTTTCGGTTTTGAGAAAACCTAACAGGAAAATAGTACTGTGCGCGAGGTCTACTATTCACAGAACTACTAGTTTAGTCTTAGCAATGCATAGTATTTCACAATTCTCAAGCAAACTGCTCCAAAGTCTTCAAAAGGTAGTTTAAGAAACAAGATGTTTGGAAACTGTTACAAGGTGTATTTCTATTGGCCAACATAACAGAATGGTGACTTGCTGAAATACTGATCTGTGATTGGTCGGTGGGAGGGGAATTGTCACGCCTACTTTTAACACTAGGTGTAGTTAATGGTGGCTGCAGTTAGTTCAAGAATTCACCGCTAGATAGTGGCACCAACAGGGTTCTAAATTTGAGATGGCTGCCGGTCAGCTGAATAGTCACGCCTTCTTTCAACACTAGGTGGAGCTAAATGGTGACTGCATTTAGTTCATGAATTCACCGCTGGATAGTGGCACCAACAGGGTTCTAAATTTGAAATGGCTGCCGGTCAGCTGGTAATTGGATACTGCGTTGTGATTGGTCGGTGAGAGGGGGATAGTCACGCCTTCTTTCAACACTAGGTGGAGCTAAATGGTGACTGCATTTAGTTCAAGAATTCACCGCTAGATAGTGGCACCAACAGGGTTCCAGACTTGAAATGGCTGCCGGTCAGCTGACAATGGGATACTGTGCTGTGATTGGTAGGTGGGAGGAGGATAGTCACGCCTACTTTTAGCACAATTTCACCAAAAAAAATTCAAAAACGTTTTTTTGATGATAAAAGTGACGTTTTAGCCGAAAATGTGAAATGTGAAAACATTTAGAACATCATATTTTCAATCGAATCCCTTTTATTACAAGTTCCGATCATTCATGGTTACCGTTCTACAAACGTTTATATAGAACGCGACATCCGCCATTACTCGACTCAGACGTGACCCCCAGAGTAACATCAAGTGTTTTCGATATCCCTAGATACCCTAGAAACAGAATATTGGGCTGTTGCTTTCTTCACGAATAGGCAATCAAAGGATTGTTTTCGTACACAAGAAACCCTACTAGAAGTGCAACAAATAAAGAATCTGTGAAGTTTTCTTTTCAAAAATTTGTACCCCCATCTGGATTCAAATTCGTGTGACTAGAGTGAAAATTAGTCAGTGGCAGAATACTGAAGATTGGGGGGAAAATCAGTGACTGAATTATAATCGAGTTATTAATTGCATTTATAAAAATATATCGTTTGTTCATAGACAATTATCGGGGATAAATGTTACAAAATCAATAACAAGAAATCTCAGAAATCATCTCGAATTAAATTTCTGAGAAGAGCTGGTTATGAAGGTATATTAAAATTTAATTTGAATAACAATATTATTCAAAACAGTATCTTATAGTGGTGAATCGACTTTAAACAAGTGAGAGAGTAATAATGTTTCCTGTTTCTCCAGTAGAACACAGTGCGATGGATTTTTTGCCAGAATAATTTAATTTGAGTTATGTAATTGTTTTTGATGCGCGAAAAATTATTTTTAATTTTTACAGCACCACGACTCAGACATTACATCGAAGAATTGGTGGTATCCAAACAAGAACTTGGAGAATCCCAGCTTGATGAATGTTTCGTTTGAAATTATCATTCATCCACTTGAAAAAAAATAGCATGGAAAATTTTCTCTACAAAAAATAAAAAATAAACAAGAAATATTTAAGTGCATCAAGGTTAAATTAATACAATAATTTTATGTTAGTTTATTGAAATTGATTCAATAAGTTATTACATTGTTACAGAAGGCTATCATGATTATTAAGATTCTAGTCATATGCATCACTACTCACTTGTTTTGACAAAGTGACTGTAGTTTATGATTTATATGATAATGATACTGTATAAATCATAATATTATGTGTGTTCAATTGGCTGGGCTAGACGATACTCTCAAAACAAATACGCCGGTTTTATATTAGTTATTATTTGATTTGTTGTATATTATTGAATTATTCATTATCAAGGGAAAATACAGTATAGCATATATATATTCATGCCGTTATTGCATTACATAGTCCTCATACTGAATGAGAAATCGTAACTTTAATATAAAATTACAAGAAATACAGTGTCTTACTAATAATTTTGAAACATTTTCAAAACAACAAAAACTCCCACTCATTTCCTTAATGCTAAATTTTGAGGAAAATATCTATTGATTTATTCATAGACTGTTTTATCGTAGACCTACTTATGCAAGATGTCCAGTCTGATTCGTTTTGGTGGCGAGTATGTAGTAAATCACATAATATGGGACAAGGTTGAAGACATTTTCATTCATGAAAATAAATTTGAATATTTAGCCAAGAAGAATTCTCTTGCATAGTATTGAATCATTACGATTTTTACGATTTTATTCGCCTAACCAGCCGTTTGAATATTTGTGTCAGGGAATTATTGCATTTTTTCACATTACACACGTTATCAGCTCATCTATTGGTTTCAGAAATTTATAACAGTCGGAAGAAATCGTTCATTTGAAGGGCAACAAACAGCCATTAATTAAAAAGAACCTTATAAAAACACCTGATTTCAATAAAAACCACAGTTGGCCACTCGTAAAAAATAATAAATGAGCATCCTTGCTGGAACGGTACAAGCGAAAATTCAACAGTATTCAAAACCAACAAATAAATACAATGTTTCACAATGACCATAGATGATATGACTAGGAAACGAATATGATATATATCACTAGTTTCTTTATGTTATTGGCATCCATGTGAATTATTATAAGCCTTGGGAATTATTGTCTAGTTTTCAAG
Organism: Laodelphax striatellus; assembly: GCA_017141395.1. Taxonomy (NCBI): domain Eukaryota; kingdom Metazoa; phylum Arthropoda; class Insecta; order Hemiptera; family Delphacidae; genus Laodelphax; species Laodelphax striatellus. The sequence continues at coordinate 38,212,112 of CM029534.1, read as the reverse complement.
TTACCGTAAAATTGAGCGAAGCTGTGTTTTGATTATGTACGAATAATAAATCGTATTTCTTCAATTATTTATTCAGTAGACTGATGTTGATTTGAAATTATAATTGACTAGTTTCTTGTGATACATAGAGTGATACTTGTGATACAAGTTAATTTATGAGTGAAACGTTTTCACCAGTTTGAACAGCTTAAACGTTTAGCCAGCATACCTCGAAATGGAAATAAAATCAAAACCAAGTTTTGGAAAAATAAATCAAATAATGAAATTTCACTAAACTAAATTTTTCAGATGGAATTATGTGAATAATTAGAACAGTTGATGTTTAAAAAGATTTCGTGAAATTTTCCATTTATACAATATAAAAAGTACGATAATTTTCATTATAATAGAATATTTTTAATATTACCTATTATGGAAAATTGTCATAAAAAAAATTAAACTGTGATACAAAACATGAAATATAAGAAAATGAAACTTCTTAGATTAGGCATCTTACATTGAATTCGAATTTAAGGCCAAAATCAATTTGCATCTAAGGCTAAAATCAATAAAAAGTGAATCGCACATCTATTTTTTTAAATTCACACTAATTTGAATTTATAAGAACATTGCCAAACATTAAAAGATACTAAAAAAGTGTCATCCTTGATCGGAATTCTCTCTCAGGCTGAGCAGTTACCAAACATGTATCGGCCAATAATACTGTGCTGTGCTCCATGTTTAGACATGGACCACCGAAAGTCATGCATTAAAACAACACTTAATGGGCTGAAAGGTAGGAGGGGTTCATTGCCAATATCAACATATTATTGCTTTCAAGGGCACATCGTGATATTCAAAATGCTAATTCAGTTGCAGGAATTTCTATTCGGCAATACCGATGAAATGTTATGCAACTTCTCCCGAAACAAGTTTCTGAGAATAGTGCCTAGTTCGCTTTTGTCTAATAATGCATCGCTAAGATACTGATCGATAGTAAAATGAGTTTTTTTCTGGTAAGACGTTACCGTATATCGGTTGTATTATACACTGAAAAATACCACGTTTTATTTTCCGTGTCCGTATTGCTCTTCTTCGATTTTTATAGCTTTGGTCTTAAAAAAAGGTATGTTGCTGAGGTATGATGCGCAGATTATAATTATTAAATTATATTATATACTCTAAACTCAGTGTAAGGAATTTCAGGAACGTCAGTTAGGTTCTATCAATGGCACTTCAATTTCATAACTTCATCACTGTGCCAAAATATTTTGTCGTAATAAAATCAGTTATTGTAAATTTCGTATCATTTGTATTTCTCGTATTCTTGGCAAAATAAATATTCTATTCTTATAATACATTATTGATTGTATTGAATTGTATTCAATGTAATCATTGTAATTTGCAATGTATTGTCACAGAGAACAGATTAGAACTAGAACAGACTAGAGAGTATCGCTTCTCTATGGTATTGTATTCAATGAATTAATAAGCAATAACAATCAACGGTCATTACTACAGTAACAAGAAAAGGGATGATAATGATAAAAAGGCCTTTAATGCCTTTTGCCTTTAATGTCTTAAAGGTAAAAAGATTTATTAAGAAGTTCTTACTTAGCACCTATAGATTTGTTGTGCTTCTAGCTAGGAACTAATAGAATCTTCAGAACCATTGACGCATTTTCTCTACTATCGGACAGTTGAACGAGAATCGAATTGAATAATTTAACAACTGTAAAATGATGTCATCTAAAGGATTGATGCAACGAAAACCAATGAACGAATCGACAATGCAATGACGTCATTTTACGGAGGGTAATCTGGTAGGCCTATTCATGCAATTAGCCGTATATTTTGATTAATCATTATTTTGAAATTACTATTGTAACCATTTTCCTTAAAGAAATAATAAACTACATGCAGCGATGAAAAATGCAAGATCTAGGAAATACATTTTCTAAAAAAATAAATAAGTAGTACCAGATAAAAATTACCAGGAAAATTTGTGGTCATAACAATGACAATAACAAAAGTATCTTTCTTTCGAACGAGAATCCTTCACTAGTCTCTTCATTATAAGGAAGTATAAAGCATTTACGCACATTTATAAGAACTGTAATACGGAAATTCAGTATTATTAAACTTGGTTCTTTGAAAGTTGAAATAACCATCTTTTCGAGAATATTTTAAAGAAATTCATGATTTTTATGCGATCTTCTTTCGCTCTTTCGAGTGGTCAAAAGAATCACTTCGGAGGAAGTTGTGCGTATTTTGTTATTTTACATTGGTCTCTAATTAGTGTAGAAATAAAATGGTAAGATCTCACATAAACATACTGCTGAAGAATAGGTACTCACACGGATAAGAGAGTATTATGGTAATGTAGGTTTGTTTGTAGGCTAAGCACAAGAACGTTCTTTCCGTGGTTGTTTTAAAGTGTCCATACTCTATAATATGGAGACTGGAAAATGAGAGTGAGAAAACATAATAAACTGGGATGTAAGTTACTTGCAACTTCCTTTTAATAACTTCCTCTTTTATAGACTTGCTTCCTCAAAAATTAATTGAGTCATTTTTATACGTTGTCGAGAATAATTTGATGAGGTGATTCATTTGAAAAATAAACTAACATTCATTCAAACATAATTCTCACCCGAGTAAAGGTGATTCCATATCAAGATCAGGGCCGGATCTGTGGATTGCCAGACCCCGTGGAGCGGGAGAGGGGGCCAGAGCTCAAAGGGGCCCACATCTCGGAAGGGCAACGAATAACATTGGTGTTGCAGGAAAATAGCTACATTCTTATTAAGAGAACATAATTATATCAAAACAGTTTAATAAGTTAGGTCCAGTCATAGTATACAAAAATGGTTCATCGCGTGAATAATTATTCCCAACCAAAAGAATTTTTCATGCAATGTTCAAGCAATTCCTCTAATATACCGTACTACTCCTATTTTTAGGATACTTCCAAGCAACTCTTTCTAATTTCCGCTGTCTCTAATCATCGAAGTGATATTGTCTCCTTTTTAGAACTTCGAAAAAATTAAACTTAGATACATTAAATTGAATAGATTGTAGATAGACCTAGTTAAATAATTATTAGAGATTATAGATCTAATTTAAATTGAATTTAATTCTTTTTATAACAATACGCAATACTTCCAATTTTTAATTTTAATGTGAGTTACATTCATTCAAACCATTCTCAATCAATGTGAAGTAAAAAAATCTATATCAATACAAAATGTGGAATTAATAAATATCATTATGAGAAATGCTGAGAAAGCTGGAATAACATCAAACACTATAGAGGAAACAAAAAGAGGAGTGTGATGCTTTTGTAGTAAGTCATGCCTCCAAATTCAACGAGCCGTCTCATTGGTCAACAGATGCCATTCTACGATAAACCTAAACCAATAAGAAGCCAGCTGTGCGAAGCCATCACATGACATCAGACGTCTACGAGCTGCTAGCTTCTGATTGGTCGGAATCGTAAAATGGCGTCTGTTCAGCTTATTGGCCAATCAGACGGCTCTTTGAATCTTTGAAGGCGTTCTACGTGATCAGCATTACCACTCCCACTTTTCTCAGTGATAGTTTCAGCTACCGGTATCTCAGCAATTAATACTAATTCAAATTACTCAATCTGATTCACAATCTATAAATTCAACTATTTCTCGTTTTATCTCATAATTTCTTATAAAAACTAATCTATTATTCAAATCCTCAGAAATCATGTTTCCATATTTTGAACGAAATTAGCATAATGATATGCAAATTTAGACCGATTCGACGAGCTGAGAAGAATAAAAATTATCGTTTGTTAAGATCATTTCGCTTTTTCAAAACTTGGGACGTCCTCATTTTATGATCTTTTGAAGGGGTGTTTTTGCCTCTTAGTAAAATCAACCTGAATTCAGATCGGCTAAGAACGTATTCTGATAGAGAACGATCTAGAAACAATATTCCTGTAGTCGAAAAAAAATGTAGAAATTTGTATTGGTTTAATTCACATAAAAGGAAGAATTCTTCCTTTTCTGTTTATTGTATTTGTATAATTATGTGTATCTGTGTATTTGCATTACTACTTAGAATTTGGAAAATATTCACCTACTTCCTCAATCTCAAATTACAACATTAAACCTATTCCTTCCATGAAACAAGATTCTTCAACAACTAATACTTTCATTGAAACAAAACAATCTACTTGTGGTATACGGCGACTGCATCATCTGTTGAATAACATTGAGGTAACGCTAATCGAGCGCTAATTGAATAGAAGAAATGGTGGCATCTCTAGTTGCATAAATTCTTTACGTTGATAGGCGACTCTAACTAACAACAGCAAATTACATGGAATAAACTTGAAGGATGATTTGACTGCATTGCGTGATAGGACAGTATGGTGTAGTTGAGATTAGACCGCAAAAGACCTTTGGTGAGAAGATGATGATGTTGATGTTGGTTAGTGAGGTGAGTCGCTGGTAGCTGAACGATTTTTAAAGGGAAGGCGGAAGAATAGATGAGGTTAGAGGAAGATTTTTTCACCAAATCTCGTTTTCGTGATGGTGAATCCGGTGAAATGTCAACGGAAAGTAGCATTTGCGTAGCTGAGGTGCAATGGTGAAAGGTCGAATCAGTGGGAAAGAAGATCCAAAGCCTCTTCCGACCAACTAGGCCTGTACTTTTCTCTCTTCTCTGTACTTGGATATGTGACAACGAAGCAATCAGCTATACTGCCTTGCAGCTTACGTAATGCCGTATGCAATGATGTACACGTACAGTTGTTGTTCTACACCCACTGAGAGGGAAACAAGAGTCAGTTCTCAGCTATCAGTTGGCGGTTAACACTCCCACTATACACTTCTTGTTCTTCAACTAAGCTCCTAGCAGTCCCTTCGGCGTATCTATAGCATAGAACTTATATTACTATACTATATCTTCAGTATTACTTCTGACATTCTTCTTCCTGACTCTTCTTCCCTCTTATTCTCATCATCTTCTTGTTCCACAGTATTCTCTTCTCCTTTCTTTTCTTCTTCTTCTTCTTCGCCCTCTATTTTCTCTTCTTCCTCTCAAACGTTTTTTCTTATTAACCATTTTAATTTTTCTTTTCATGTCCTTTGTCCTCTTTCTCATTTCTTGTTCTTCCTGCTTCTTCTCATAATCTCTTTCCTATTCCTTCATTTCTCCTTTCTGTTTATCTCCCTTTTATTATTATCGTTTTCTTCTTGCTACTTCTCTTCTGCTTCCTCCTCCTGTACTTTCTACCTCTTTCCATATTTTTTTTGTTCATCTTCCTTATTTTCTTTATCATCTCCTTGATTTCTCCTTTCTGTTATATCGTTTCATCTTCTATGTTCTCCTACTTTTCCTCTTTCTCTTCTTTTCTGTTCTTCCTCCTCCTTTCCTTCATCACAGGGGCGGTCTGTGTTTTGGGGGGGGGGCGGTTTAGGAAGGTTAGTTCCGGGGGTGTGGGGGTATTACCCCCAGGCATGGGGTCCGGGGCCTCCCCGAAAAATTTTTGAACAATAATAAGAGTAAACCGAAAATCTAGGCTCTAAAACTACAACGTTTTTCTTACATAAATATTAAAATTATGTGATATTTTTATAAAATTAAGTATTTTTCCAGTGTAAATCACAACAAAAGTTCAAGTTAACATGAGATGAGCAAATTTTAAAATGAAAACACGCACACTGATGAAAAGTATGTAACAACCTGTCAACCTCAATACAAATTTCAGTATGAAACGAACAGACTCAATAGTCCATCTGGATACATTGAGATTTGAAGCCAGTTTATGGATTCGAAATAATATGTTAATAATTTCATGGTACTCAGCAGCATTTATGGATAGAGGTTTTTCACCAAAAGACCCTCTTATGCATGGGAGCCTACCATACTACCAACGAGCATCAGACAAAAGGAAGGAACGGCATCTGAACTTGAATTGAAGAGGTTTTAATAATATTAGTGAGTCTCTGCTCATTGGTACTTTTTTGTGATCAAGAAGACAGTAATATTGCAACTGCAATTAGAATATTTTAGGAGTTATTGTTCAGATTTGAACCATCAATAATTGGACAATAAATAAATTTAAACTATCAATATTGAGAGATAATTGTTTTCCAGCAAAAATTTGTTTATGTTTCATTTATATTGACACTGTTCATGTTGTATCGTACAATGCTAAATAAAAATTTTTGATTTGAGAATAAATATTGTATGAATAGTTTAAAAATTTTGGATGGCCTGGCACCGCTGCTCTATATATTTGCGCCAAATCCACGGCTCGCATGTACCAAAAACCTTCCTCGGACCGTTCAGCAGAAGCAATGCTTTCTACGTTCCTTTGTAAAATATAACCATTTAAATCCTCTTTTTTGTTACAAAATAATACTAACGTATTACTCCACTCTAATAATAATAAAACTATAATCCTATACATATTAGTTTTTGATAAGTAATTGGAAAGAAAAATTTTCAATCTCTGTAACGGACGGGGGGGGGGGCGGTCGAACCCCCGCCCCCCCTCTTAATCCGCCCTGATGGGTGCCTAAAGGTGAAATTTTATTGGGACAGATCATCTCACAACTGGTTGCAAATAAAATCATAAATTTTTGAGCAAAGATGCCTGAATGTATTGTCTCTTCACCCGCGGACAGCTAAAAATCTAAAGAATTCAAAGATTCTAGAAATAGTCAATATTTATTTGAAATTCCCGGTCGATAACAATATCGATCATACTGTATCAAAAGCTGACGAACGATTCGAAGTCTTACGAAAGACTGACTATTAGATTGATTTTCGAATTATTACAATAAGCAAATTGATAATTGAAAATTTTATCATATTAACTAAATAAATTATTTTATCGATTGTTGAATGTTTTATGCAAATATAATATCTTGGCATCACTGATTGATCAGCTGACTTGCTAGTATCAGCTGTGAGATGAAATCCATGCTCACTCACACTTCATTTCTGCTTCGTAACCAGTAGTGTTAACAGCGGTCGAATATATTTTCTGAATTTTTCGAAATATTTACGAGTGCTTTCAACTACAGTCTATTTTTAAACTAATACAGTGAAGCTCTCAATTATAACCAGTGTTCAACTTTATAATTTGGTGGTTAAATGAAGCAAATTATACTACAGTTTGAGTTGTAAAGTTTTTGATCCGGCAATTCTACTATTGAGGTCAGTTGATCTTATTTATTTTCAAAGTGAATAATATTAAAGTTTTAAATATTTTCTAATCAGTTGAACTATTTAAAATTTTCAAATTTCTTTACATTTGAGTATGGTTGATATCTGAAGTCTACTTCACAAATTGGTCGAAGTTATTGAAACCGATATGGAGTCGTCATTCTCAACAAATATTCCAAACTTTAATATTCATTTACTCTTAGTTGATTTGATTTTGATTTGAGATCTCGTTATATTCCATTCATCAATACAATATATGTAGTTTTTCACAAATAGTTTTCATGAAATTTATCCAGCCATTTCCCTGTGCTAATCTAACAATTCATTCAATAAATCCTATGGTTCTTTATTTTATTTAATCAATTCAAAGTGAAGCAGGTTTTACTTGGTTCAATTATTCCAAACTTTACCCTTCATCTTAGGAGATATTGAAGTGCTTGTTTTTCGAAGTCTAGTTATCTTCACAAACTCATTGGATGAGTATGCTTAAGGGTTTTATCTTAACATTGTGAATATTAGACTATTATTTAATATCATAAAAATATTTAGCCTATGCATAGCAATAATTATTAACAAATTGAAAATACAAGCTAAACTCAAGTTTCATTTGTTTCAACAGGATGAATTTTTAAAAATACAAAAACAAACATGAACAATCGATTATTGGAAGGCATCAATTACGTATTGAATGGTAACCCCACTACAAAGGGAGGTTGAGGGTCAAGTTCTCAAGAGGGCCGGATGCGCCCTAACTTCGCCCTACCAGGAATCAATTAAAGGCAGTCATTCAACACATTCAATACAAATAAAGATGTGGAATCAATCAAACCAAGATGTGGTTAAGTGAATCTGGTATCAGGTATCTTTCCCTTAAATTACTAGTTGAAGAGTTAGGCTAGAATTATCTAACATTGTCCCAGAGTAGCGGGTGGGGTATAGGGGGTGGGACGTTTATGGTTGTTAGTCATGTAGCATACTCTGACACAATCCTGTGCAGTACCACGTCATCATGCTAGTTTTGCGATGAGGGTGTCTTCTGTCTTGGTCGGGCGCTTTAATAGCAGCACCGCCATGCAGTGCAGATGTAAATGTACATGTTTTCACCATCGTGCAATGATGGGATATGTGGTACTGTGGCTGTGATTGCGTAGTTGGATGTGAGTGAAGATAGCAGCCATAAATAGGGATTGAGCTAGATAGGGGTTGGGACGTTTATGTTTGTTAGTCATGTAGCATACTCTGACACAATCCTGTGCAGTACCACGTCATCATGCTAGTTTTGCGATGAGGGTGTCTTCTGTCTTGGTCGGGCGCTTTAATAGCAGCACCGCCATGCAGTGCAGATGTAAATGTACATGTTTTCACCATCGTGCAATGATGGGATATGTGGTACTGTGCCTGTGTTTGCATAGTTGGATGTGAGACAAGATAACAGCCATAAATAGGGATTGAGCTAGATAGGGTGGGTCCCCGTAGGATATTTGCAGATTTCAGTCGAGTATCGTAGTGTCCTAGTCAGTGTTCTGTGTGGTAGTTCCACTGCGTTGTCACTATGATTGCGGGCTCGATTCAGCATCATTTTATGACGAGGTGGTAACTGTTACACTGTAGCCTGTTGGGATCTATTATACAGGAGACTGGGAATTGCAAGTATAAGATTGTAGTGCCTTCAGCAAAGGGGTTAGAACTTAGGAAGGGGTACAAAAGATATTTTTGATAGCTTTTAAGCTGCATGTATATTATATAAGAGTCATTTCCAATTTAAAATTTATACTTATTCAAAATTTCGATCATAGCATTGCCTCCAGCCTTTGCTGGTTGGCATGGGGAAGGGGGGTTCAAGCTATTATGGCTTTGGGGCTGTATTTATTCTAGCCTTCATCATAAGTATTAACTTGCATGCTTTGATACGCCAAAAGGCGCAGATATTCTTGAGTTCTAACTCAAGAGTTGAATGATTTGGTACTTTTCTACACATGCTAGAAAAGAAAACTGCTTAAGGCACTCTCTCACACACGCTGAGAGGTGCAGATTCATGATTATTATTATTCTACTAATAGGATTTAAGTTAATTTAAGTTACAGACATCAATGAGAGTTAGAAACTCTTAATGAGTGATGTAAATGCAGATATTGAAATATCTGTTTATAAGACGCCTCTCCTACACACGATAGGAGAGCGCAGTAGTTTAGGCATTCTCTCACACACGCTGAGAAGTGCTGAATCATGATAATATATTATAATTATTATTAAATTGATTAGTTCTAGTTTAAGGAATATTTCACGTATAGTACTGTTAGAAAGTTAGAAATTCTTATAGATGCTGAAAAGTGCAAGTATTCTCAAGATATTGAAAAATCTTCATTTAGGACGCTCTCCTACACACGCTAGGAGAGCGCAGTAGCTTAGGGCATTCTCTCACACACGCTGAGAGGTGCAGTTATCAATTGAAATCAATATGAATATCGATTGATTTTTATTAGTCAAAAGTTATAGATTAGACCACTCCTGGCGGTTCAGGCGTGAGTACTTATAAGAGTTTAGTTATAAGTTCCAGGTCGACTACTCAACTTTAATCTTGAAAATTTACTCAATTCTTCATTTTCTAAGTGTGTTTCAGATACAGCTTCGCTTTTCCAAGGGATCCAAGGCCATGGACATTCTATTTTTATGATATACTGTGTGCAAGGATTGAATATTCTGTGTTACATCTAGAACTGTGTGTAGTTACATGTTGGATGTTATTTATTCGCCTTCTTTGCATGTTAGATTTGGTATGGTGCATCTTTGGTAGAATTCAGAGCATACTTCACGTATTTAGCTTGATCCAATATTAAGATTCACACGTAAGTGTTTTGTTTCAGGATTGTGTTTTATTAGGGTAGCCTACAGAGAGTATATAGTCATGTATTACTATACACTCTCTGTAGGGTAGCCTATGTATTTCATCTAATGAAAGTTTTTTTGTTACAGATCACCAAGTTTAAGCATTCACTTCATTTACGCTACATTGCAATTAAAGAGTGAAGTTAATGGACTGGAGGAAGGACGTCTACTGCATATTTGTTAAAGTTGGAAGCATTGTCCACAGAATAATAATAATTTATTTATTATCATTCTGTTAATGCAATCGTATACTCTGTTTACTGGCTTCACCAACTTATACTAAATCTTTCTAAATTCAATTTCCACTTTAAAAATTGTTATCAATTATATTAGATCGTTTGGTAATTTTCCATTACAATTTGAAATTTTATTAGCAAAATAAACTTCCTCTTGGTTTTCTGCGGTGCAAGGAGGATGCAACTCAGGTCGACTTCATCTTCAAAAGGCATCCAAGAGGTTCTGTTCTTCTGGAGCCTTTGATGATGTTTCTTTTCTTGTTGGGTTAGGGATGGGGGGATTGTAGAGGTCTTTCTGAACTTCTTTGTTGTAGGGGGGGGGGGGGGGTGTTTGTATAGGCTCTTGAGGTCTATGAGAGTTACTTTAAAGTATTCTCATGTAGGCTTTAACCTTCTTGTACCGCAGAAGACCCAGAGGAAGTGATGTTATTTCAAAAATTTTTATTCCAAATTGGGGATACTGTTTGGTTGGCAGGAGAGAGGTGATCTGTAGCGGTACCCCATGGATTGTCTCTCGACTCCAACCCTACCGCCCTCCGTCATAGGGTGTGTAGCAAGACAACAGTATTCGCCTTAGGTCGCGTGGCCCACAAGCCTTACGTCCTCGAATGGTGATGGTCTGGCAAGGTAACACAGAAATTTATCTGTATTTCCTTTGCTGGTACTACTCCGCGTGTGGGCCGGGCAACGTATGTCATGGGTTCCCTCGGTCTGGTGACATCTTTTAACTTTGAGTTTTAAGATGTCCCCGGACGGTGGGTTAACATACAGTGACTGCGGCTAACAAGGCTATGGCAAAGTTGAGGCTCCCAAGGCTATTAGATACTTTCACCTTCTAGTAACCTTAGTAGTCTCATCTTGTCTTCTTTATTGATAGTATACTCATGGCCTATTTGAAAACTATAATCAATTGATTTTTTTTTATTCAAGACAGATATGAGCTGTGCATATGCAGTAGCCTAATATGTGCGAAATTTTAGTTCTTAGACCATTGTGCCACGTCCAAAAATTAAATCATTAATTTCATTCATTAATCTTTAATAATAGATAATCTTTGAATAATAGTGTTTAATTATATATTAAATTTTATTATATTATCTTTATTTTTTTTTTTTTTTGCTAGGGATGATGCCCACATAAGCTCTAAGCTTGTGCATGGGTAATGGAAGGATGATGATGTGATATGAATCTTTAATAATAATAATCTTTGATAATCTTATTTTGTTACATGAGAAAAATGCAACTATCTGTTTAGAAGTTTTCTCAAACTTGAGTTACAGGGACAAATATAATGCTGTAAATATTCATTGTAAATAGTAACATGATTATTTATCAATTTTGTCAAAAGATAATTAAAAGCAAAGAAAAAATTAAATTTGAATTGTGAATATTTTTAAAATTCATTTGCTAAGCTCGCCATCCTCCATTTTGACTTGTAAAAATATGCGAACATATCTAGAACGTGTAATTGAAAAGTATGCTGCTTTTCTTTCTAGTAGCCTAAGGGCCTGGTCACATACGATTGTGGTTTGCTTTACTTCACTAACAAAGCTAACTGGTTCACTTCACTTACTCGCATAGTAAATCTATATAAATCGTATGGTATAAATAGTAAGTGAAGTGAAGCAAAGCAAACCACAATCAAAGTAGCATTGTAAGTGAAGTGAAGTGAAGCAAACCACAATTGTATGTGACCAGGCTCTTAATGATAAGAAAGAAGAAGAAAAACGATGAAGAAGAAGAAAGGAAGGAAGAAGAAGAACAAGAAAGAAGAAAAAGAAATGAAGTAGGATGTGGTGGTGGAGAAGAAGGAGGAGGAGGAGAGAAGAAGAAGGAGAAGAAGATGATAAGCTAAAGAGAAAGAGACCGAGATAAACGCAGTGCATGTCAATATTCGGTTTCTCAGAAATTGTTTTCAGAGCATTGCATTGATGAGCGCAATCTGCAAACTCTTCTGTATGGGAGCCTACCATACTACCAACGAGCATCAGACAAAAGGAAGGAACGGCATCTGAACTTGAATTGAAGAGGTTTTAATATTAGTGAGTCTCTGCTCATTGGTACTTTTGTGATCAAGAAGACAGTAATATTTCAACTGCAATTAGAATATTTTAGGAGTTATTGTTCAAATTTGAACCATCAATAATTGGACTATAAATAAATTAAATTTAAACTATCAATATTGATAGATAATTGTTTTCCAGCAAAAAATTTTTTTGTTTCATTTATATTGACACTGTTCATGTTGTATCGTACAATAATAAATAAATATTTCTGATTTGAGAATAAATATTGTATGAATAGTTTAAAAATTTTGGATGGCCTGGCACCGCTGCTATATATATTTGCGCCAAATCCACGGCTCGCATGTGTACCAAAAAACCTCCTGGGACCGGCACTGCCGACGTTGAGCAGAAGCAATGCTTTCTACGTTCCTTTTTAAAATATAACCATTTAAATCCTCATTTTTGTTACAAAATAATACTAATGTATCTCTACTCTAATAATAATAAAACTACTGAAACTATAATCCTATACATATTAGTTTTTGATAAGTAATTGTAAAGCAAAATTTTCAATCTCTGGAGGGGGCGGTCGCCCCCCCTCTTAATCTGCCCCTGCTTCATCATCTATTTCATATTCCCTTATTACTAATTTTCATCAACTTCTTCTTCTTCTTGCTCTCTTCTGTATTCTGGAACATCTGAACTTGAATTTTACTAAGAAGACAAGAATAATATTGCAACTGCCAATTAGAATATTTAGGAGTTATTGTTCCAAATTTGAACCATCAATAATTGGACTATAAATAACTACCGTTAAATTTAAACTATCAATATCTGATAGATAATTGTTCATCAAAAAATTTGTTTTTGTTTCATTTATATTGACACTGTTCATGTTGTATCGTACAATAATAAATAAATAAATATTTCTGATTTGAGAATAAATATTGTATGAATAGTTTAAAAATTTTGGATGGCCTGGCAGTTGCTGCTATATATATTTGCGCCAAACTATTCGCATGTGTACCAAAACCTCCTGGGACTGGCACCGACGTTGAATAGAAAGCAATGCTTTCTACGTTCCTTTTAAAAATATAACCATTTAAATCCTCATTTTTTGTTACAAAATAATACTATGTATCTCTACTCTAATAATAATAAAACTACTGAAACTATAATCCCATACATATTAGTTTTGATAATTAATTGTAAAGCAAAATTACTTATTCTCTGGAGGGGCGGTCGCCCCTCTTAATCCTGCCCCTGCTTCATCATCTATTCATATTCCCTTGTATTACTAATTTTCATCAACTTCTTCTTCTTGCTCTCCTTCTGCTCCCTCCTTCCCTTTCTCTTCCATCTATGCATATCCGTCTATCATCTTCCGTCCTTGCATATCCTTCTCCAAGAATGGACATTTATATGTCCAAACTCCGCCATTTCTTGTAGATGCAAAACCATGTTGCAATTAGTTTTATTTTAAATGACGTTCATTTCAGCTCAAAATATATCATAAACTAGAACTCAAGTCGACTTCAACAATCTAGAATTAAACTTACCCCTATCATTTCATTTAAAATCTCCCTTATCTCATGTTTTGTTCAGTGAATCCGAAACTGTAATTACTATTTTTAAATGAAGTTCATTGTAATATCTATCATGACCTAGAATTTAAGCGACATACTTTGTAATCTACATGAATAAAGTGAATATTCTATTCTATTCTATCTATACTTTCTACTTCTTTTTCTCCTTCTCACTTTCTCCTTTTCTCGTTCTTTTTCTCTTCCTTCTCATTCTCCTTCTTGTTTTCCCCTTTTTTCCTTCATATCTTCACTTCTCATTTTTTCTCCTCCCTGTTCTTCTTCTTCTTCCTCCTCTTCGTTCACTTATCCTCTCCTCTTCGTCTTTTTCCCATTCTTCGTTTCCTCTTTTTCTTCCCCTCTTTGTCAGTTTCTGCTTCTACCTAGGTCCGTAGCATGTTCTCCTTGTTGTTTCGATGACCAGAAAACATCATGTACATAAAACACTGATAATAAGAAGCCTCACCATCCTCTGAGAGCAGCTTTCACCTCCCGATTCACACGCCATTACGACCAACACAATAGCAAATCCAATCTGCTCAAATGTGTGTACGACAATTAATTAAATACTCCCCACAGTTATCTAATCGGCTAATTGCAGAAAGGTGTCAAAAATTCATTTCCTAGACACGAACAGTTTTATCTCGATAGAGCAATTATTTCGAGTCAAAGGTGACGTAGACCATAACATGGACTTCAGTCTTCACTTGAGACACAACCTAGTCTCAGTTGCTATCTAGATTCATCTCCAACAATTAACAATTCTAACAATCATGAGTAATTTTAAATCAACTTTGATTCACTTTTATGCAACCGGCCCCTATTCGCAAGAGTTCTAAAGATGAATACATTTTTCGTCAAGATTAAGATTATTTAAAAATTAATTAAGATTATGAGTATATTTTGGTTGATAGAATTGCCGAAACTAAAAATTATCTGGTAGCTATTGGGAATCCCGAGAAGGGTCTTTCATTTCCCCTACTATTATTCTACAATTTCAGACAAACAAGAAATAGCTCTATAAAAAACAAATTTCTCCTTAGCTCTCAACTAATAAACATTAAGGGCCGGTTCATGAGCTCGGGATTTAGCTAAGTCCTGGACTAAAACGGGTGGCCACCGTAGCATCGACAAACTTTAGCCTCGACACTATGTACTAAGGGCTCTCTATGCTGCTAACCCACTAACCTGTCGAGACAAACGTTTGTCGATGCTACGGTAGCCACCCGTTTTAGTCCAGGACAGGTAAATCGAGCTCATGAGCCTAAGTGGTCTACAGGCTTATCAAGAGTTTTCAATATTACGATTTTCTAAGAGGGCAGAAAAACAAAATTTCCATACTTCTTACTCGAAAATTGATTTGTCCTTAAAACCACTGCTGGTCATTCTGAGGAAAATTTGTGTTGAAAATCGGAACATAAACAACTCTGATATAGCTAAGATTAATACATTAGGGGCCGTATTTATGAACGTTCCTTTCCGAAAGGGCGCCTTGAAAAGCGTTTCATGAATGATAAACCAGCTGGTTTCATTCATGAAACGCTTTTCAAGAGTCCCTTTCGGAAAGGAACTCTCAAGGAACGTTCATAAATACGGCCCTAGAAGATTTTGAAGAGGATCAGGAACGATGAATAATAATGATTAAGTATTGACTTAAAAGCAGACAACTTATGATTTTGTCTCTTACTGAAAATTACGAATAAACTCAGAGTTCACTTATTTACTAGTACATTTTATTTTTCGCTTTTTCAATTTACATACATATTTATGTGCATCATGTGTACTATACATCAAATAATATACAAAATAATCAATTTCAGCGTACAGCATTCTTACAATGCACTGAATTTTATTATAAACTTATCAAAAACAAGGTGGATATAACTCAATCATAACTCTTAGTAAATAAGAAAACAGTCAGTGTTATTATAAAGCCATAAAATCTCAATTCGGTAAAAAATAATAGTATTTTGTTTGTGATGTTTTGTTGTAGGAGCTTTCATATATAACACAGAAGAATAAATACTGGTTATCAGTTATTCAAGGACACTACAATAATAGGCCTCTAAACATGATGGAATATGTCTAATAATAAAAAATAGAGCCAAAAACTGTTGAGTGGATAAAAAATAGATAAACAACTCTTACATGACTATCACAAGTATTAATACGATTTTGGTAAAAACACACTGTTGGTTTGCATAAATTGCTTCACTTCTCTACTGATTGGAGAAAGTTTTGAATCGGAGTTATCATACAAATATTGGATACCGGTTTCTCAAAATTAAACTTTGGTTCAAATAGTTTAATATTTCAAGATTTGACATTTCTTTCAATTTTTTTATTTCCAAATTAACTTAATAGAGTATACGAAAAAATGAATGTCATCTAGGTGAAACATTCAATAAGATGTACAGTAGATGAGTACTATAATTTCTAATACATTTTCACATAGATCATTTTTCAGAAAACATTGATCATTAAGAAAATGAATGAATTACTAGTATTTTGTAAATGAAATGTCAAGCATCTTCAGTTGATATTCAAACACAAAAAAGCTAGCAATCAAATTATCTGCAGATGAAGAGCAAAAAAAAGATAGAAAAGAAATGAAAGAGAATAAAAGAATAGAAGTTTTCACGGAAACTAAACAAAATTTTCATTGAATATTACCAATGGACGCACTTATTTCGTTTGTTGCCACATCACTTTGTGCCCCTTGAATTGCCAATAAAAATGCTAATAAATGCTCAACATATTCACTTCTCGTTTAAAATATATGATGTTATACATTTAGCTACCGTATTTATAATATTGATAGATGGGACAACTACTTTACAATGTAGAAATACCATTTTATTCTGATACACTAACCCAATGTGCGTGAGAAAATATCAAGTACAGTATATTAATCTGTTTTCACATGTCAATTATACATGAAACGTTCATATGAAAGAATCTGAAATTAGTAAAACTTTCTAAACATACAACAAATTTGGCCTTTATAAGAAATCCAATAACAATTTTTTCTTGTATCATTTCCATGATCTCATTCCATTTTATTATTTTTTTGAAAATTTTTGTAGTGTTCTAACCCTTAGTGCCTCAAATCAATCGAACAAGAAATTACAAACATTGAAAGGATACTGAGTTAATTCATAGGGCATAGAAAGTTTCAAAGATTCTATACAATAGTGATGTTGATAAAATAGCCCATCACAAGTATTATTGAAGTAACCCAATGTTATACATTGTAAATTAACTCTTCTATAATAACCGATGGATTCAGTATTATTCATAGATTATTTATAACCCAGCTTTTACAACAATGTCATAACTTTCCAACTGTTAAAATTACACTTGAATCAATCCTGACAGAGTTTCACTTAACGATTCTGTATTCAAAACTGACTGCTCACAATGTGATATTCACATTGTAAGTATTAGTGGTAATCATCATACGCTTATGACTGTACTTCGCAAACGGGTACTTGAATAATAATTAGGGTTTGAAACCCTTGATCCAACAAGCTAAAATTCTTAGTTGAATTATTGAATCAAGGCTTTCGAATAAAAAAAACTTGAGGCAAAAAAGGTTATTGTAACAATTCTATCGTTCCATGATGTTCCAAAAAGTCAAAATCAGTTCTTTCCATCAATATTATTAAAACTATCACAACCATTCTCAATTTCCTTTCAAACAAATTCTCGTTCACATAGCTTTCTCAACGATCAAGTGAAATTATGGCACTTGGGGGGGAGTGCTCTAGAATGTTCGTTTTCCCCCTAGACACACAAATTTCCTTATAATTATTATATCTTACACGAATTTACATGGGTTACAAAGTTTCTATAATGAATTATTTATAAAGCAGACTGTCTTTAAATGTAGTAAAACGTATAGATAGTAATAAAGTATTGATATAGTATTTAATGTCTAGATTATTACTGTATTTACAAAGAGCCACTGGATTGTGGACATGGTCGACAGTGAAGCACATGGTAATTGATTAACGATTATGATTTTAATATTCACGCACAGAAGGTATTCCATCAACTATAATAAATAGCACAGATCGTAATAATTATAATCTTGTAATAATTACTATCATATCTGTATTACAGTATATCAATTTCATAAAAAAAATTGAGGAAGTAGGCGAGTATTTCACGGTATAATGTGCTGTAAATTTGAATAGATATAAAATTTCAATTATTATTAAATTTATTAATGTAGCTAATCTCATCGAATATAATTCACATTTTCATAGTTTCAAAGTTTATTTTTTACCACCGATACAATAATATAACCTCTAATTGATAATATTGATAAGAATAATTATTATTCTACTGTGCCGGTTACGAAATTCTCAATTTCGAATACTCGACGACATTGGCAAGATCATCATTAGGAGAGATTATAAAAATATCTCGATTCTCATCGCACTTGTTCACATTTCTAGCTAGTGTCCTGTACATAGTATTATCAAGCTGCACTCGGTTCTCTCGCACACAAACACAGACTGAAGACAACAAACAAACAACAACAGCAGCAGCACGACGTTTACCCACACACAAATTTTATCACCGGAATAATAACTATAAACATTTAGATAACACAAATACAAAATTGTTAATTTTATTCCTAATAACATAACATTATGCCTCTTAAAAAATTAAATAAATTACTGATTGTTTTTAAAGTGTAGAAACACATCACATTAAAAAGTATTTATATATTTACACACAAGTGGGAGTGGAGAGGGGGGGGGGGAGGGGGATTAGTTGACCATGAGAGTGTGCGACTCCATTGGCGCTGCTGAGTCGTAGAGTGTGTCGGTGTCCTGTGTGGGCTCGCCTTGCAATTGGCACTGGTTGCTCAGTGTGCCCGCGCCGCAATCGCAAAAGAACCTGCAATAAATACACATTTCAAATAAAACAACATTATGTTTAATCACATAAATTTTGTACTTTGAATTATTGTCTTGTATTGTATTTACTGAGAAATGAATATTCATTTATCTAATTTGAACATGGAGTGGTCCGTAGCCGAGGGCGATTGAAGCGCCTGATGATAATCCATGACATTTGTACAGTTGACGCAACGAATTTTGACAACAACAAAAACGGCCGCTCCCGTCTTTCGGAGGAGACAAAAGGCCATAGATCTCGACAGCCTACAAAACAGTCGTCATCTCTCATAATCACCCCTCTCATTACCCACGCCGAAAGTCGCTATCAAAAAAAATACAGTCATTTTTTTTTGAATATTAAATATATCTACACACAAAATACTATATATGAGCTACATATATATTTGTAACTTATATAAAAAGTACATATATAAAAAATATATAAAAAAGCACAAAAGTCACTATCAGTCAATAATAAATAATACAATACAGTAAAATATAGTGTAAAACACTAAGAAACTTACATTTTGTGAGCTGGAATATTTCGCCGGTGTGCAAGCCTTTGTCAACCAAAACTGTGATCCTAATGAAACTGTAGAGAAATAAAATAAAGCTGTTTCCAGCTCACAAAATTAAGTTATCTTAGTGTTTTTCAATCTATATTTTAATGTTTTTAATAATTGAATTATTATAAATATATTTGCATCTATGTACATACAATGGCTAAAACATTATTAATTTGTCTTTAAAAGAGATAAATGCACAAAATGCCTGGGCATTTATGGGTTTTGGGCATTTGCCCGGGCATTTGCCTCGACTTATAAATGCCCAGGCATTTTACATCACTACAGCCAAGCTTACCTGTCGTGTCTGATGAATTCAACGTCGTGTCCAGCATGACAGGTTTTGATGCAGTTGACGCAGATGGCGTTGCGATCGGTGGTGTTGCACGTCTGACAGCGGTAGAAGTCGTGCATCGGAAACGACGTGTAGCTGGAGATTTTGTACAGACACTGGCCGTTGCGCACCGCTTTCTCCACTGCGTCCTGGTTGCTGAAGATCTTATTACCTGCAACAACATCAGTCAGTCATTAGTATTACTATTCATCAAAAACAATTATTAGTGATTCAAGTTGCAGTTACATCAAACGAGAGTAGAAACTCATCAGAGTTGACTTTAAAACTTAAAACCTTAAAAATATAAAACTTGGTACAACAAACTTGGAATATAGTACATGTAATCATGGAAATTTTTTTAGACTAAAAATTTTATTCAATATTTGTATTACTTTTTGAAAATACTTTGATAGTAGTCGAACAGCAACTCTGGCAACTAGAGTAGCAGCTGTGAGTATGACAAGCAACTGCTGCATCACTGAGTAGCCGAGCAATGAGTTGCCTTTCGATGTGAAGTTTCTAGGTGTGAGTAGTGGGATAGGTCTGTAATAATTGTAATTATCATATGTTTTTGCTTCCAATAAATCAGTTTTGTAACGTTTCACGTGATTTTACTTCTTTTTTACCATAACTGAACTTGACCTTCGTATTGTCCGAGTTTTCCCGTATCCGAGGTCGTCCCGGTCCTAATTACCTCTGATAATCGGGAGTCTACTGTATTAATAATAATTATTAGTATTAACTGTATTTCAGAATATGAAAAATAGCCTAAACAATTGAAATAATGAATTAAACTTGAAAATTTTTTACTATGAGTTCGATGACTCTATGAAGCTTCTGAATCATTATTTAAATGCAAAAAAGATGAACAACTATTTATCAAGAAGTTTCAAAGTCTTAGACCTGTCCTTTTCACAAACATAGTTTGGGAAGAGAATATGATTGTGAAAAAATTGAAAATGAATGTTGAAATGTTTGGCTTACATCTGATAATAGGCTGAACTCCGCTGGCCAGACACAATCCTCCGAAGCGGTTATTGAAGATCTGGTTGCTTTCCAGGGTGGCGGTCGCGTTGTTAGTTATTTCAACGCCAGCCGCCAGTCCATCGAAAATTCTATTCCGCCTCAGCATTGGATGGCTTTGAGTTGAGATCAGAACTCCAGCTTGAGCATTCCTAAATATATCGTTTTCTTCTAAAATTCCTGTAACAGAAATGAAATCATTCTACATAAGTTAAGGAAATCATAGATTAACCACTAACAAGAGATGTGACATTAAACGCAGGGGATTTTATTGGTTGGCTAATCACCATCGAATAAATTTTCAGATAGAAGCAATCAACAATGAGAATACATTTTTATTTCTTCTAAGATATCTTTCTTCGTGTACCATGATCAAGAGATAAACTTTGATAACAACGTTAAAAAACGGAGACATATTGATTTGCTCAAAATCTGAGGTCTTAGTGCTAGATGATAGTTGGAAAATCTATAAGGCTAGGCGTACAACGGTTAATCAAGACAAGACGAGATTAGTTACGTTTAGTCACAGTACTTTACATAAGTGCTAATGAAGCAACACACACCGATTAAGTTAGTCATTGCATCAGTGTGTGCTGCTTCATAAGCAACTATGTGAATTAGTATGACCAAACGTGACTAATCTCGTCTAGTCTTGTCTTGACTAACCGTTGTACGCCTACCCTTAGAACACACAACATCCATAATAAAAGAACACATCCTATTATATTAAGGAGCAATTTTGTATGTTTATATATGTTTATATATATGTTTATATGTTTGTATGTCCAACGGATCTCGAAAAGCTCTATAACGATTTTGACGAAATTTGGAATATAGGAGGTTTGTGGATACAAAATTAGTTTGCGCCGGGTCTCATCCCTGGGATAACTCGCAAAGGACCTAAAAAGGAGAAATTGATCCTTTAAGAATCATGACAGAAGAAAGAAAGTCGGCTGTAAATGATGAGAAAGAGTGAGGAGCGAGTGAGTGTGTGAGTGAGACAAGATTATTATTTCAGCTGCTGAGACAGTGAGACAGAGAATCAGCTGACAGGAAGAAACAATTTTCCGTCGGTTCTGATGTTGTTGGTAAAACCAGCGGTTCCATTACTAGAATTGAGAAAAATATCGAAACACATGTTGCTCTATTCCTTTTTTCTGATTTTATTTACATAGAAAATCAAAAGGAATTTGAAATTTTGAAAATATTCCATATTGTATTGTTATTTTAAAATTTGAGGCATGAAGTTAGCCATGTGATCTGTTTTTATTTATCTAAAAAAAAATCGTCAAGAGTTCATCTAAACAGCTGACCTAAAACTAGTTATCAACCCATATTATTATTTCTATATGAGCATATAGAAATAATAATAGTAGTAAGATATTTTTTAATGAAAATAAAAAAGTATTATTACTACTACTACTATATGAAGCAAAATTTTACCACATGTGCGATTTTTCAAATGATATGCATTCAAACTCGATTATTCATAATATTTCGAAAGCTTTTTTCATAGTGCAATGATGAATCAGTGCATAAGACTGATGGCTGTACTTTAAAAATTGTTCAATTTCATCTTTTTCCTTTAAAATTTCCATTCCTGTTTTCCTTTGACAGAGCTTTCTGATATTTATAGAAAATGGATGTATGGCTGGATGAAGCCTGGCTTGTTGCTCCACCATCCATCCACTAAGTAGTTCTATAGTCCGTGCAAACCTTAGTTTGCAGTATGCGTTTAAATGGCAATGCTATCTGTTATGGGGATATGGAAGCGCTGTTGCCATGTTTTGCTTCTTATTTTATTCATTACACCTCACTCACAGCTGTTCGCTCTCTTTTCTGCTCTCTCTCTTATTTTGTTTACATTTCTTATTCTAACAAAACTAAATGAATGAGAAAAATAGCACTAATTACCTATTTATATGTTTTTACATTATACTATGAATAATTTTTAAAAGGTCATTAGGTCATGAGTTAGACTACATGAGCAGATCCGCGCATAAACGTAATACTGCAAACTAAGGTTTTTGGACTATAACTCATATTTGTGAATTCCTGAGGTTATACCGTCTGGTAATATACATTTTTTTTTTTTGTTAATTGCAATGTATGCTTAGTAACATTTAAATATTAAATGAAATAGTCGAATAATGAATAATGTGTATAATGAATAAAATAATGGGAAAAAAGGCCTGTTTATAATTATTTTGTTTTTGTAGTGTTAATTGCAATGTACATGCTTAGTAAAATTTGAATATTGAATGGAATAATCGAATAATGAATAATGTTTATGAATAAAAGAATGGAATAAAATGTAACCGGTCGTTTATAGAGGGTAAATGGTAGTGGCAAAGCGGCCGATATGTATCACTATCTACCATCTACCTACAGTGCGACCTCAGCTTAAAATAAACCGATACGATGTATCCAAGGACCCGATATGGTATAGCGTTCAAAAATAGAAAAGTGCTACTTTTTACAGTTTATAACATATATTATTCTCGAAACATTTCTTTAAAAATTACTTGGAAAATAAAATTTTAGTTCCTTACATAAATAATATCAAGATCAGTTGATTTTGAATTAAAACATAGCCGGTAGTGGGATTTGAACCCAGGACCTTATATTCGTCAGTCGCGTGTTCTCCCTCTAGGCTACGGGGGACTTTCATTAGCAATGCGCAAAGACAGTATTTTGAATTGAACTAAATAAAAAAGCTTAAGGTTACAGTAGGCTACCTATTTTTTTTAATTCAACCCTCAATGTACAAAATCAATACGATTCTTACATTATCTAACTTCAATAGAGTACCTTTGCCACCGTTGAAAATGCAAATGCCACCGTCACGACCGTCGAATATCTTGTTGCGTTTGAGGGTGGGGTTCGAGTCAGTCTTAATCCAGACGCCGGCCATGGCGTTGTCGAAGATCTCGTTCTGCTCGAGCAGGCCCAGACCTCCGTTGTAGACCAGCACACCTCCGTTCTGGCCGCCCCAAATCTTGTTGCCACGGATTATCGGGTTACTGCCCGTCCTGTACAACAACGATAAGCATTTTCACAACTAAACAAGTAACTCATATCAAAATAATAAAATTAAAGCAAAGTTATTTCATTTCACGATTTTTACCTTCAATGTTTCAGTTATTCAAAATGCAAGAGTTAAAATTGAAAATAAAAAATTATTAGAATTAAATTGCTCGAGGTTTAAATAATGCATGATAATTAATTTATTTCTAGTTTTTTTTTTTCAATTGGAATTTGTATGTTCAGTGTAAGAGTTTAGAATTGGAATAAAAATTTTATTAAATAGAGACATTTAATATTTCTATAGTAATATTTTTACAGTTTAGAGCATGGCGAATGATTGTTATGCAATAAACAACTGATGTTACGCTCAACTCTGGCAGGATAGTCTTCAAGGAATCTACGAGACCCAGATTTATAGGTTGAGCAGGTCCAAAGTTATTAGATTACAGGTTGAATTTTTGAATAAATTCGAATAGCATTGATTATGAATAAAACTGTAATAATATTATGGTTAATTTGAATATACATATTGTTCATGTCCTAGTAAGGTACACTCGTAGGTTTTTGGAGACAGACAAGCGTGTATGTGTGTCTATACTATGTGAGCCAAGGTTACTATACACTATGACTATACTATAGTAACCTTGTGTCTGAGCGTCTAGCCAAAGATTATGTTTGTAAGTTTCTACATTTGTAATCAGCTGGTATATCTGACTAATTAATATAATTCGACTATAATTTTCATAGCAGGATCCATTAACCTTGTCAGAAATCAGCTGTTCCAGTAATAATTAAACAGTGATTTCGACACAATAATCAAAAGGCTTGAAAGTCTTAAAGACCTAAGTCTTTAAAATACCTTTTTAAAGAAGACCTTTCAAAGAATAACTTTTTAAAAGACATTTTCAATAATCTGCGAGTATTGTGATCATATGCTCGTCGATCATATGTTTTATGACAAGTTGAATGGATCCTGCTATAAGTTTCTCCATTTGTAATCAGCTGATATATCTGACAAATTAAAATAATTCGACTATTATTTTTAACTGATAGGACATATTTTTATATCGACTATTAATTCAATGATAGCTGTTTGAACTAAATGAAAAAATGGCTGTTGACTAAATGAATGAATGACAGTTGACTAAACGAATGAATAGCTGTTGATTGAATGAATGTTGTCTGAATGAATAAAAGAGTCGAATCATGTGCCCACCTGATCTGTACACCAGAGTAGAGATGATTGAAAATGTCGTTGTCCTCGAGTTTGCCGTGGCCGTTGTCGTAGAAGTAGACGCCGACCTGTTTGCCCGAGTGGATGCGGTTGCGACGCAGCACCGGCGTCGACCCGGTGGTGATCCAGA
This sequence comes from Laodelphax striatellus, assembly GCA_017141395.1. Lineage (NCBI taxonomy): Eukaryota > Metazoa > Arthropoda > Insecta > Hemiptera > Delphacidae > Laodelphax > Laodelphax striatellus. The sequence continues at coordinate 38,186,983 of CM029534.1, read as the reverse complement.
CGCCGGCCAGCGTGTTCGCGTACACCTCGTTCTCCTCGATGAGGCCCTGGCCTTTCTCGTGCACATAGATGCCGCCGTGCTGGCCGTGGTGGATCTTGTTGTGACGCACTATCGGGTCGCTGTTCGTTCTGATCTGGATGCCGGCTAGTGCGTTGCCTGAAACAAACACGTATTCACGTTCTCCAGTAATGAATTAAACCATATTCGCAAGTGAAGTTAACTGAAACAAGAACGAGATGTTGTAAAGTAATTCACATTCTCCAGGGGCCCACGTTCGCCAGTGAATTTTTCGACAAGTCTTTTACTTTTCAGAGTTGAGATGCGTCCGAACATGTCTAAGATAAGTATTTATCTTACTATGTTAAAAAGGAGAAACCTGTGTCATGGCTTCTGAGTTTTTCTAAAAGATGGCCATGCTGTGTCTCGATCTCATTGGCTGTGGCGCGATCTCATTGGCCGAATACACTCTGGACCGATGTCGGCCATTATTATGGACGTGCTTTTGGCGGTGTATTTGAATTAGAGCCATCATGTTAAATTTAATTATGATTTGAAAGTTTATGGTATCTTTTGCGGTATAAATCAAACTTGAGAGAATATAGTTAATATTTACGGCAAAATACAACAATTTTTGTCGGATTTTGTGTTGAGGCTGGTTTGGGTAGATCATATGTGGATGTTTTCAAATACAGAACAATGTTGTCCAATAAAAATGGCCGACATCCTACATTCTTTACCAGTCCCTTAGATGTCAGGTCCCTGGTCCAAACACTGCGACTTATCGTACATTAAATTACTCAGGCTAAGGCCACACTACTAAGTGCTACGCTTTGCTTCAAATAACTAAGATCTGATAAATATAAAGATTGATATATAAAAGCAAAATCAAAGTGATTGATATAATTATGATTGATTACTTACCATAAATATTATTGTGTTCGATGAGGCCTCTGCCCTCTCCGAATATATAGACGCCACCCTGATGACCGTTGTAGATTTCGTTTCGTCTAATGGTCGGGTTGCTGTTGGACGTGATCCACACGCCGGCAAAGTTGTTGGAATGAATGCGGTTGTCGATGAACTGGCCGAGGCCGTTCTCGTGCACGTAGATGCCGCCCGTCTGGCCGTGATGGATCTCGCAGTGCACTACGGTCGGATTGGCACCGGCTTTCACCTCGAAACCAGCTATTCTATTATTATGAATATCGTTTGCTTCAAAGAAGCCCTGCAACCAGAAAACAAAACAACATCATTAATTATATTTGCAGGATTCTTGATGATGTTGTCGAACTCCATAATCAAATAAAACACTATAATGATATTGTCAATTCCACTACTTTATTGTTAAATTCATAAAAAAAACACATCTTTTTCTGTAACTTTTATAACCAGACTTAATGAATTGAATAGATAAATTGCATCTGCAGTGTAAATTATACCATCATTATACTCCATTTAAAAGTATGTAGTATTGGCTAAGTATAGGTCAAATAGATGTTCATCAAATATTAACGATGTTCAAACACATCAACAGGTATAGCAGGATCCTTTCAACTAGTCAGAAAACGAATGTTTCGGCAACCAGCATCACAATACTTAACCTACAAATGCTGAATCTCGCAGATTATTGAAAAGGTGTTTTAAAAAGTTATTCTTTGAAAGGTCTTCTTTAAAAAGGTCTTTAAGACTTTTAAGCCTTTTGATTATTGTGTCAAAATCACTGTTTACTTATTACTGAAACAGCTGTTTTCTGACAAGTTAAAAGGATCCTGCTATAAAAAGGTTATAATCACACTATGCGAAAATTTGACCGTCAATTTTTCAAGATTAATTATTGAATAGAATCGGATGACAAATTTAATAGTGGACATACGACTTAATAATTGGATAGAACTTTAATGAAAAAAAATTATTGTCAACATACAGCTTCCAACTATTTTACTATCTACAATCATTAGATCGATATATAGAATATGATGGATAGGTACGAATGAAGGCTTCAAAATGAAATAATGCATACAAAATAAACAATACTCATTGAGCTTGCAATAAACTTACCAGTCCATTATCAAAAGTGAAAATTCCTACATCTCTACCGTGGTGAATGTGATTACGCCTCATTATTGGATTAGCGTAGTTTTTCACCCAAATGCCAGCTAGGGCGTTTCTTGAAATTTCATTATCCTCGTAAGTGCCTTGAGCATAATCAGTCACATAAAGTCCCACATTCTCACAATCACTAATATCGCAATGCTTTATCACTGGCGCCGCTCCCACCCCGCTCACACACACTGCTGCGCCCACTGAAACAATTACAATCAAACAATTAAAACTTATCAATTAAACAAAAAAAACTGAAGCTTAAACTTAACTAATACGTTTAATTAAACCTATCAATTAAACAATTGAACCTTTATAAACAATAAAATGGTAAGAAAAGAGAAAACCAATGACATTTTTTTATGTTAAACCAATAACAATGAATTTTATGCGATTTACAATATTAAAGATCATTTAGAACGGTTCATATAGAAACGTACTTGTAAATTATCATCTTCATAATTATCAGGTTCTAACTTTATAGATAGTTAAATGTGTTTTGTCATAAATGAATTATTTTGTAAATGTTGCTAATTCCAATGGAAATAATTATTCAGCTTAATAATTGTTAAACAATTAACACGGAGAAAGACTGATTGTTTCGAAATGGGTGACAACTTTTCACATTAAGAGAGACATTTGACAACTTTTCACTCACCAACAGACGAACTACGAATGATGCAGTGATCAATGGTGGGACTACAGTTTTCGCCCACTTCGAGACAGTAGTGCTTGTGATGTGAGACTGTCGATGTGACGTCGGGTGAGAATTTCAGAGTCAAGTGGCCGGCATAGGCCTGCTTAGCGCCTTCCACAAACATCAATGTCGACTCCAGTTCGCGTTCCAGTATCACCGATTCAGCTACATTGCCCGAGGCAGCACCTGCAATAATAACATAAGTCTTTCGTCATCCTTACATCTCTCAATTATTTTAAAGAATTAAAATGGATAATTATTGATGAATTAGCATTGAAAAATATTTTTTACTGTACAACTATCTTCAAAAACAAGAATAGAGAAAAATCAGATGTCTATCAAACAAAAGCCGGTTCAAGCCTTGAACAAAATGTTCAAGGTAATTTGGATGTATAAGACAATTTAATTAGTACCAGAAGAAACAATATGCAATATTAACACTAGAATATAAATGTATATACAATATAACAATGTAAACACTAGAACAAAAAGCTAATTAATCTTCTGAAATCTCAAGTCCGAAGTAAACTTTCATATACTCCTTATTTCAATAAATTAAACACTTAGTAATTCTATTTAGAATGAATTTTTCAGGTAAACCATTTATTACTCTATGGCAATAGGAGGACAATTGGTGTTTGCAAGATGTAAGTCTAGTGAATAGGTTATTGTAGGTGTTGAAAGCATCTGTACGTATTAGATATGGTGTATTACGAGTAGTGAATTTGTGTTTGTTTTTATTAATGTACAGAATTGCGTTAGTTACGTATGTTTGTCTCAATGTCGGTAAATCAATTTCTTTAAATAGTAGTATACTAAGGTACATTTTTGAACTCTCTTCCAGAGCTTTTCTGGGAGAGAAAATATTACTTTACTTCAATATTAAAATACTATAGAACGTTCTTTGAATATGTTTTTTAAATTAGTTTATATTACAATTACTTTATAACATTATAAGAATGTTTTTGTTTCACTTGTGTGTGAAAAAAAAGAACGGCAATAAATTGATTTTGATTTTGATTTGAAGCGACTTACCGATGAACGCAATGTCCGAGTCGATGACAAGAAACTCGCCGCGATAGGTGCCGCGGTGCAGAAAGATGAGCGGCGCCGGCGCACCCTGGGCCGCGCTATTGTCGTCGACATAGTCGAGCGCGTTCTGAATGGAGTCAAAGTGCGGCAGGCGCCGGCCGCCCGTCTGGCCGCCGTAGCCGGGCCGCACATGCACGCCGCGGTACAGGTGGCGGAAGCTCTCCTTCCACGGGTTGGCGTACTCGCACTCGTCCACCGGCACAAACTCGAACCGGCACGGCTCGCCGTTGAACAGCGGCATGTCGTACTCGAACACGCAGTGGTACAGGTTTTTCCTGCAATCAGACAGCAGGCGACGGTTAGTAATTAAATATATAGTGAAATCGAAAGAAAAATCTCTGCGTCTTGGAACTGTAATAAATGTTTATTAACAATATTTGTTTTCATTAGTTTTTAGTGTATTGGATGAGAATAAATTTTATGTTTCATCGACCGTCTAAAGTGAATTCATTACATTAATGAATAATAAAGATACATATTTGTTTTCATAGGTATTAGAATAAATAAATTTTTTTTTTCTAATATTCTAGAAAGTATTATTACATTAATGAAAAATAAATATTTTTACATCCATATGTATTTGAAAGATTCACAACTGTAACAACATTTTCAAACAAGTTCAGAATAGGTAGGTTATAAAATCAGCGACCCATTAAATTGTGATTGCCAACTGCTGAACGATGATTTTAATAACATAAAATTAGTTTTTGATTTGCCTACTACGACTAATAGTCAATTCTTTACTTGATTATTCCTTCTTTAAAACTGCATTATAAGTGTGAGTGTTATACAATGCCATGTAAGAACATTGCCATTGGCAATTACACCATCATATGCCAGTCGAAAGTTTTGCGTGCTCAATTTCAAAAAAAGAAAAAGTATGCAGGAACAGTTATTTATACATAGGCCTATGTGCTTCTATAAGTGAGATTACAGTAGTCTATCATAAAAATAGAATTTATTCCTACAAATCACATTCATACATGATGTTAAAAATATTCAACTGTATAATGTTCAATTGAAAATGAAGAAATATTACTATCCACTTGTATTTGAAGCATAGGCCATTTGAATAATTTGTGTCTTCTGAGAATTTAGGGTTTTGTATTGTTTTGACTAAATGAAATTAAAAATGAAATGAAATTCATAACTTCATAATAAATCAATAATAATGAAATAGAATAAAATAAAATAATAGACATAAAGTAAAGAATAAAACATACAACAATATAAATAAATTTATAATTCATATGTCAAATTAAATTCAAATTTATGTGTACGTATATTCCTTGAAAAAATAATAATTACTGTCATATAATGGCATCACCAGCAAAACAAAAACTTTGCCCTCTGGTGATCGTTGCAAAAAAATTTACATTATTTTAAAAAATTTGGTTGTTTTCCAATAATTTTTGAAAAATTAAATGATAGTCTCAATTGAAAAGAAAAATCTGTCTATTATCCAATTACTTAGTTTATTAAATAAATTTTAATAAGAATAAATAACATTTATAAGAATTCATGGATAATATAAAGAATAAACTCATATATGATACCAAAATACTCTTGTCACTGACAATATTGAATTAGAGAATAAATAACTGTTTCGTGACTAGTTGAAAATTATCAAATTGAAATAGAAATGTAGTTACCATAATTCGTTGTCGTTGGCAATGCCCTGAAAGCGTTTGCAGACCTGACTGAGCCGACAGAGATCCTGTTCGAGGAGGTAGCTGAAGATGGTGAGCAGCACTTCATCGGGCAGCTCGTACTGGAGGTAGTGGGCGGCGGGGGTGGTCTCGGAGGCGGACGCGGAGGCGGCAGCCGACGACACGGAACAGGTGCGGCGCGGACGCTTGCGAGCCGGCAGCATTGAGTGGTGGTAGGTGGAGGCGGCGCCCGGGGCGGCAGAGGCATGCGGCTCGTGGTGGGGCGGCGACTTGCGGCGCAGATCGTAGGGCGGGTGGTGGCAGGGGGGCGGTGGAGGCGGCGGTGGAGCCGGCACGGGCGGAGTGCTTCCGGCTGCCACTCCCCCGCCCCCGCCTCCGCCCGCCGGTCCGGCTGCCGATGCGCCCGCCGACGCCGCCACTGCGTTCGGATTCGGAATTGGCGGGCATGGCGGCTCACATGGCTCAGCTGACAACACACAATTTCACAATGAATTAATGAAATATTTTCAACAAACATTATTTGAAGAAAATTTCTTTAAACTATGACAAAGAGAAAAATCAATGATAAACACTATTTCAAAGCCTGTTCATTAAATTACTGTATATTAAATTGTATAGTCTAAATTATCAAGTGCAGTGAATAAAAAGGTAGTGCAATCATAGAACAGAGATGGAGGCTTCTATGGAAGACTTTAGTATAATGAAGTCTATTTTTAGTTTATAAGAAATAAGAATAAAAAATTAATGTTTAGTCCAAGTGACTGGTTTTAATAAAATAATTGAAAAAATTATATAGTACAAGGCAAGATCAAAAAGTACAGGAAATAAGTACCTAATTCATTATTATCTGTCCACCTGCCTATCACATGGACAACTACAGTTGGCAAGGAGTTTCCCATCTTCACTCCAACATTCCTTATGTCCACACTTGGTCATATTTTGTGTGTAAGAAACAAGCCGTGCATCATTCGTTTTTCCACCTAATTTTAATAGGATGCGTGAAGCGCATCACGAACAGAAAGTCAGAAGCAAGACTTAAGGAAATGAACGAAAGTCGAAACAAAAATCGACAACTTGTGGACATAACTAATAAGCAAGTTGTTTTTCTTTATCTATATGAATTTTCGTCGTTGGTTTTGTACTTCTTTCTTCCCTTATATTAAACATATTTTGAGTGTTTGATTAAATGAATTGAATCCAAGTACAGAGTAGCCACAAAGTAACTACCTACTCATCCAAAAGCGTAGGTTATTTGAAGGTATTTAAACATGGAACAATACTAGCGAATATCTGAATGAACTGATCACTTTATTCAACTAATTTTGTATTTCACTCGTGTTCAAATAAATAATTCATGAAAAACAGGAAGTATATTGAAAAGCTGCAAAATTAAACAAGGCTAAACTATGAGAACGCAAATCTACATGACGACTCCCGCAGCCTTGGGACATCTGGCGAGGACCGATGAAGTATCAAGTAAGTAAGTACCGTACCTCATGTTTATTTAATTTTGGACTATTCTGTAATTATATTGTTTAATTCGAAGTTATTGAGTTTCAATAATATTCAGTTTATTATAATAAAAAAGATATATATAATCTCAGGCATGGAAATTCCGAAGTCCATATAATTATTATGATGAAAAAATTATGATAAGTTATGATTCATGAAGATAATAATTATCATGATGCTCAAACATCAATCCAATATTGCTTTCTCAACTCTGTGAATTGAGTAACGTATTACAAGTCCATTATTAACGTATTACGATTATAATTGTTGTCCGTGGAGTTTTAAAATAGGAAACATTTTTTTTGAACAATGAACATTTTTCATGTTCTTTCTGACTGACATGGAGTAACTTATTAGTTTGATGGTTTAAGAATTGTTTAGAGGACTTGAAACATATTCTACGTTTAATGATTGATTGTGATCGAAATTTATGAAAGTAAAAAAAATGAGACACTTCCCATTTCAGACATTAGATTCAATATGTTTTATCAGTGATCAAGACCAACATGTATTTACGCCCAAAAAGCGTCAAACATCGAGAGCTAATCCTATTTTTTTAACAAACATTTTTGTAATTTTCATCAAGTTTTCAACATTTTTCATCAGCTTACAAAAATATAAGTTTTTTTAATAAATAACTTTTTATTTCAATTTCCAGTTATTTTTAATAACTTCAGCGTAAGTTAGGTACGGCAAACTTATATCAAAATTAGATTTTCTACTTGAATTCTCAATTATCATTTATAAGGAGTTTAGGTAATGTGATTAATACATTATTACAATACGATTTCAGTTTCCAGGAATGAGTTAGACAACATTAACGTTTCTGAAAACCAAGCCTAGAAGAATCTCGGATATGGGAATTTGACAGATAAACTTAGAAGACAAATCATCCGAAAGGACCTATTTTAATAGTATATTCAAATATGATGAGAAATTATAAGCTATCAAACTTATGGTTCCCAAAATCTGTTAAAGGGCTTCAATGTGATTAACGATTGTAGTCTTGGCCTAGACCCCATTGTCAAATTGAACGTGATGTTGGCCTTAGGGTATGTTTTTGTTCCGAGATGGATCCAGACTAATTGAAATTCAGAGCTTAGAATACAGTCAAACATCAAAACTAGCAAGAATTAGAAGAAGCTGTAATTGAATTTGAATAAAATCAATTGAAATTGCAACGAAAGGCATTTGATTACGGCAGGAAGACACTAATATATCCAATAACAGGACGAGTCCATAGTCATGAGAATCTATACTAAATAGGCTAGAATAAGAATTACTCACCTGAACTTGTTCGTGATGGAAGTGGGATTCTATTAGCACCCTTTCTTCGAGATCTTCTAACACAGGAACGTGATGATGTAAATGAAGCACTTGGCATTTTAGTTATTATGACAATATTTCTAGATGAAATCCCTAAACAAAGACAAGAGCTCCACCAGCCCAGGCAGCCATTTTCTCATTCAGTAGTCGGAAGCTGACTCCCCAATCAAAAGCATTCCTAGCGTCACGTGACCACTGTAATGACAGAAACATGGAAGACGACGTAAAACATCAGTATTATTTTTCATGTATTTCTTCAATTACTGCTTGTATTATCCTCTCAGTCGTTTACGTAGCTAGTTTATATGTATGGAATACACCTCATAACAGGTAAAATCTATTTTTATTTGAAAATAATTCAAAAATCAAACATTTCTTCTCAAAAAATGCCCTGCCCAATGTGACCAACATGAGCCATCAAAATATACTAAAACGAAAACTCAGATTTTCTCACGACATTCTAACCTCTAAATCTGGTTAAATGACTGAGAGCTGAATATTTATTTATTTTCTTCATAATAATGCAGATAAAAGCAGCTCCCTAATGAAAGCTTAAAAATTTCAAGTTTGAATTATAGCTTCTTTGTTATATTATCCTTTTTCCCCCAATCGAATTATGTATTCAACTGAGTCGGTTCAAGCCTTGAGCTAGAGTAAAATAATCTACAGTATTTGAATATTAACCATATTAAGCTCTCTTCTCCCTAACCAAATATCTCATGCTCTCATAGCAGACCTGAAAACTTAGTTGTCAAAAACTGTTCCTTCCTTCATAATAATAGAGGTTCACAATGTGCCAGGCAATCAGCCCCACAATTCTGATGTCCTTCTTTTGCACCAGCAACATTCCTCGGTGAATGTGATACCATATCACCACTCCACAATGTGATACCATAAGCCATTAAACTTTGAAAGAAAGCAAAGTAGCACATACGGAGATGGCCCTCTGGAATACAGCTTCTCAGACTCCTGTTCAAGAACAGTAACCTATTCAGCCTGCAGCAGACCTTCTCTATGTGCTCACCTCAGGCAAGCTTCCGATCCAGAATTAAGCCCAAATGCTCTACTGAGGAAAAATCGTATTGCTAAACGTTTCTGAGGCCTAAAACTATGAACTGGGTCTTCTCACAATTCAAGAGAAATTTAGTTGCCCGGAACCAGTCTGCAACAGCCTCCTGAAGAAGCACACGTCATCTGTTAAGGTCAATTCTGTGTCTGGAAAGAGTAAAAACAGAAGAGGCCCAAACACAGAGCACCGGGAAACCCTCCAACCCACTATTCCCACCTATGACCTCACAACATTAGCCAAAACAACCTGCATGCATATCAGTTCCCACCAGGTAGGAGCGGAGAAGCACCAGGACTGACAATGAAGAAGACAGCTACTTTAGAAAAAAAAATTATGCTTAAGGGTGTCAAAAGCCTTGCTGAGGTCACACAGTGTCAGCCTAGTAAGGCCTCCTCTATCTCGACTCTTATGTGCTTTAAGGTGTCATACATACCACAGGCTCAACAGTGGCATCCCCCGCTCTGAAACCAAACCCGCATGGATCGTCTTGCGCTTGCATCATACTTCTTTCGTACGCAAAATCGACCAAGTGTGGACATGGCCAAAATTTCTGGGCGCGTATCCAGAACCGGTTGTGCTATGGTATGAGGGTTGGTGAAGGTACTTTTCTGAGAACATCACCTTGAATGACTCAGGCAAGACTTGACGATTGCAACTTAGCTTTGAACGGTCTAGAATTCAAGTTCACTCAGGTCTTATGAGAGCATCTGAGTAGCTCAAGCGTAACCAAGAAGTTATAAAGTCAAATTTGAAATGAGCTATCAATAACATACGCGTATATCCTAATTTAAAACGAAAATATAATTACAAAATGTTTTTTTTTTAGCTGAGGGTAAGATTGTACCCTCATTTATTATCTCTCCACAAATTCAATTCTATTTTAGATAGATTCACATTTGAAGAAGGTGACTGTAAAGTTTTGTTTTATTACAGGAATCATCCGTCCGTGATCAAAAGGAGATTTTTCAGTGTCTTCATTGTTATGATGATATCACCAATATTCACTTACATGTTCACAAGATGTAATCAATTTTCAAAGGTGAGTAGATTAGTTTTAGTAAGGTACCGGCTTCATTTGGTCTATCAGGTGGCAATAGATTGCTAGTTATACCAATATCTTTAGTTATTCACAAATTTCCAGCCAGAACCTGATGAGTACTTAATTTCATTAACTTATGACTCTTGAATTTACATCATTATGGCCAGTACCTACTAATAAATTTACTAGAAAATATTACTTTTGTAATTTTTTCCACTTACGTTAGTAGCTGCACTGTTTGCATTAAAATTACTTTTTCACCATAATAAATTATTTCTAATGTAATAAAATCTCACTTCTTTTAATTTCATTACTTTGTTTCAAGTTAACATTGTTGGAGCTGCTGGGTTTTAGATGGCAAGGATTCTTACTGGCTTCCATACTACCTCTTATATTGACTGGCACTCTCTTTCTTGGACCACTTGCTCTGCAAGGTTTCAGTGGTATATGGAATTTATATGCGGGTGAGTTTGGATTTTAGGTTTTAAATTTGTTGTGTACTTCATTTCATTTTAGAGAACTTTTCCAAAGAATGAGGTGATTTTCTTGGTGTACTTTGAGAAACCGTACACCGCTTCAAACAAAGTGATGTCGAATCCGCTAGGACCATATTTTTATAAACTCTTGACGTAGTCTATCCAGCAGTGCTGGTCAAGGACCTAGATAAAACATTGTGACTTTGTAAATCCTCTTACTGTACATTATAAAAGAATATAATATTTAGGTACTTATTGAATGATGATTCGCCCAATCTGAATATGTAAGCTCGCATAAAATAAATCTAATAATATAGCCTATAATATTTTTACGTTCTACTTCGACTTGTTTCAGACGACCTCTTTGTCTGATGTTTTTCGTAGTAATGTGACGAAAACTCTTTCACACTTCTTTGAAGTCGGCATAAATGTCCATTAAACTAAAGTTTTGTAATAATAAAAAAACTAAACATTTACGTTTAAATTACGGGTTTCATTTCTTTTTTATAATTTTCAGAGCCAATGTTTTGGGTGAATAATGTGCAGAGTCTCCATTGGCTACGAAATTATGTAGTAGCACCATTATCGGAAGAATTCACGTTCAGAGCCTGTATGATTCCCCTACTTCTACAATGCTTGTCTACATCGAAAGCCATTTTCATTTGTCCTCTGTTCTTTGGCATCGGTGAGTTCAAGTTTTTTATTCCAACCACAAAAATAATGTTCACTAAAAAATAAGCTGTTATCTAGAAATTTGAATTGAAACTGCAGGCAAATAACGGTCTTTGAAAGTGATTAATATAAAGAGGATTCGATGAACATACGGTAATCTTTGAGCACACCTTTCGGTACATTTTCGCATGTTCTTTCCTGTATGTTATGCTAATGCAATCAATTATAATAATTTATTAATTAAGGCTTAATTTTATGTAAAAATTGTTGAAAAAATTATGATTGAACCTTCAAATTTTTTGCTAAAGGTGATTTGTGGCATTTTTATCTTAACGATTGAAATTCTGTTGTTTCTAGCTCATTTCCATCACATGGCTGACAGAATGAAGTCAGGTCTGAATTTTGAAAAAGCTCTTCTCATATCGTGTGAGTATTATTCAAAAATAGTTTCATGTAGAACATTAGTTCTTAACAAAATTCTCAACAGTTAGCCTATTGTATATTAAGTTTACAATATTAAATCAAATAGGCTACCAACACTGTAGTCCTCGTTCATTTGAAATTGTCTTCATTTTACATTTATAATTAGTTATCGAATTAGTATCACTCTATTTAGAAGAAGAGCTGTAATAATTCCCAATAAGTAGCAGCTAGTCATCATTCTAATAAATCTATTATTTTCCGACAGAATTTTCGCTGAGTAAAACCATTTAGGCATTTATATTGATGAAACATTCTTATTACATCATAGTGACATAATGCAATGCCTATATAATATGTTAAATAATAATATGTTATTAACTACAACCAGCCGTCACATTGAACGACTGAACTTTAAAATGTATAAAATAATTAAATACTATACTTATAGTATAATAATACTACTATAGTATAGTAACTCCAACTCTAATCATTAAAATTGTACTTATAGATAGTAAATAGTAGCCTACCTTTTTGAAGGAAAAATCTTCAAATTCGAATTCGTTTGATTTACAGGTTTCCAGTTTGGCTACACGACAGTGTTCGGCGTTTATTCGGCCTACCTGTTTCTGAGAACCGGTCATTTTGTGGCTCCTTTTCTGGCGCATGCGTTCTGCAATCACATGGGCTTTCCCGACTTCAACGAGCTGACATCGTTGCAAGAGCCGCACCGGACAATAGTGATGGCTCTCAGTGTCGTCGGTCTGGTCGTTTTCTTCTTACTGCTTGATCCACTAACCAATCCTGAATGGTATCAGAACGATCTGTTCTACAAACTACCTTTGAATTCTTCCTAACATTGTTAGCGACTAATATTGTGTTATGTTTGATGAAAATTTTAGTTGACTAGTAATTGAAGAATTTTACTGTGCTGTGATATGTTAAGATAGTTCTCTCAGTTATAGTAAAATTTTGAAAGTTATTGTTGGAAAATTCTTAGTCATGAGTAGGTGATCGGTTTCTGTGTCAGCTCAAGGCAGTGCGAGTGGTAAAAGAGGGCGGTGTTAGTACTACAATGATATAGTACAGCAATATGTAGCTAATAGCCAGATATAATATACAGGGTGTTTCATTAAGGACGCAACCCAAAGTTTAATTACAAAATTTATTGCACTACATGTAGGTATACATGAATTTGTTAGCTGTATTTAATGACACCCCAGCTTGTGATAACCTCTTCTCAGTGACTTTTCAGATGACTGCAACAAACAATTGTTCAGATCTTCGATACCTTCCGCGGTTAAATTTGTTGGCCGGCGATTCTTTTTATCTTGTACACTACCAGTTGTACAAAATTCATTGATCAACCGCATTATTGTCGACTTAAACTCCATTCGAAACTTATCTTGCACAGATTTGTAAGATTTACACACAATATAAGTCTCTAAAATAAACACGCGTTCATCCTTGGAAAAAACCATTTCTGACACAACGTAACGAAACGACAGATAAAACAGCACCAATGAAAGACTAGCTCTCTTTAACTAACACTTGCATTTGGCCTTCAATATTCTATTGCCATCATACAAGTTCGGGGACTTGGAATTTACTTATACATTACTACTATCTTCTAAACGTTGGGTTGCGTCCTTAATGAAACACCCGTTATATTCTATATAACAGGCGTTGTTCAACTTGGCAACGTCGCAATTCTTCATCAACTGATAATTCATACAGGCGGCGTTGTTTATAATTATAAGTGTGCCTACTGGGCCCCAAAACCTATTTAATGAGACCTTTTCACAAAAATGTCTATGAACAGTTGTAGTAGGCCTATGGAAACAGTGACATCTGTTGGCGAAACCAGGAACTAGACGAGAGGCGACGCTTCTAAACTTAAACAGATTTTTGCCTCTTTTACCGCTTGCAGTGTGTACGAGCCCTTATTGATCAACTCTACCCTTTTTACATCTACGTTTTGTTATTGAAAACATCTTTCCGGATTTTCACAATCGAATGTGATTTTATTCAACACTGATAAGTTTTTTCTGTATCAATCAATTCTAATGAGTCTTACATCCAGCATACCACAAACTATCACTTCTAATAATTTTATGTAAGATTTGTTTAGACCTAGGTAGTTCAAACTAATTAAGCACAATCTAATATAGCTCTCTTTTAGAGTGTAACATTTAACTCTCTTTTAGAAGTTGATTAGCTCTCGTTTTCTAATGAATCTCCTCTATTAATTTTAATGTTCATTTGCTAATATTTTAAGGATTAATTGGTTAGATAAGCTATTCGCATATTTTTCTGACCCCACCGAAAACAACCCCTATCCCTTGCCTATTGTTAAGAGCTAATATGCTTTTGTACTTTATATTTAACTCGTATCGATCATCCACTCACATGTGGATTCACGATTGATTTTTTTTTTGCAATTTCAAACCATCCATTTTTATAGTGTAGGGAATCCTTTGCTAGATTATTCTAAGAACTACAGTTTCCAAGCAAATTTTGTTATTAAAAGTGACCAAGTTGTCAATAATATTGATATGCGATAGTAAACTATTCACTAAAAGCCTATGAATAAAAGACTAGTCTTATCAATGAATTAGAGTGAAAATAATTCTTCAAGTCACAGTACTTAATTTCCACCAACTTGGTGAATTTAGTTCTTCGAGAATTTTTGTTTTCGTAGATATGTGTGAAAATAGTAGGTACCTCCTGAAAACTGTTTCTTGTAGCGGACTTATGAAATATTCGTTTTCTCATTAGTATTCTGTTAAATCATAAATAGCCTTTCATTTAATTGTAATTAAATTTTATGTTATAATCAGTTTTATGTACATTGAGTATCAATGTCAATATCTCTTGCATTTCCCCTTGATAGTACGCCTTGAGTCATAATAATTTAGTGCCATTCTTATTGATTTGTGATTATTGATTTTAACCCCACTGAAATTCTTAAACTTTGAGGTATTTCGTCCAATGTGTTCCACATTTCAAGTTTTGCTGGTCTGAAACCAACTGGTATAGTATACAATAGTATAGAATACAATACAGTATTTACTCTATGAAAACGATTTTTTTCTACAACTCATAATAGCTCAGACATTTTTGTCCATTTCCGTTAGTCAAGTTTCTCTTTATTGTTATATTATATTAATTAACAAAGCATTGCATTTATTTTATTCCTTCCACCAAAGCTAGTTAGTTTAAAAATATTTTTTTGTTTTGTTTCAGCCGAAACGAAGTTTTCTCAGATTATTATTTTTTTAATATTCAATTCTATGATTCAAACTGCTATTTTTTGAATTGAACAAAACATTCTCCAGTAAAATCATAAATTGGGTGATTAACACGTTTTTAGAGACGAAAAACTTTTCCCAATTATATTTCTTCTTAATTTTGTTTTTTCTTTGGTGAGTGATATGTTTATTTAATTACTTCCCTCCTTTCAGTCTTAACTCGACTATATCAAAATTTTATGTAGAATAGTTTGTGATTTTTTCTGACTTATTATGATTTCTATGTTTTTGCTGTGCATTTTGTGCTTTCTTCAATTTCTTATATATTTCAAAAGTTCAATTCATAATTATTTTTTGTGTCCCGCCAACTTTAAGAATATGTTCCTTTATGGTTTATTATTTGAAAACAATTCAACTGAACGCATACTTGTAATCAAGGTGAATGATATTTACCTTAATAATGTATTATATACTATAATACATTATTTATTATGTATTCTAATTTTAAAAACTGAATAACTCACTCATTCAGTATTCAATTATTCATTTCGAATATTTCCATCTATTTACATGTTTTATCTTGAATAACCTTTTACATATTCTTGGATAGTCTGTGGTACAAAGCACAATAAAATCTTAGAAAATTAATTAAATTGAAGTAAATATTAGTATACGTATGATAGAAATTGTTGTAAATGTTGTAGTGACAATTTAAAAACTTGATTGCAAATTTTATCAGAAATTATGCTCAATTTAATATCTCATATTTCTGTAAACATATTAGAAAATTAACCATAATTGGTGGTTTCGTAGAGAAAATAGTTTTTTTTTTCAATACTAGTTTTTTTCTAGTATCGCCCAGGTGCTAGAATAATATAAGCAAGTAATATGCGTTTTGTCCCTCGTGAGTTGAGGTATCAACTAGTCATTATTTTCGAGTTTTCATCAAATTTTTTCCATAAAACATTATGCCTCAGTTTTTCTAGTTCTAGTTGGAATAATTATTGAGTTCTTTTCAATAAGTTCTATGCACAGTGGCAAAACCACGAACTTCAAAGGGTTTTTTTTTAACTTAGCAGTAGTGCATTTGTAAATCAAATCCGTATTTGCACACTTTTCAATTCTAAGTACTTGGTAAAGATAGTTTAGAAAGAGTGCATCCTGTCTTATCTTGAAAATATAGTGAATTAGTTACATTAATTGCCAGTAGCTTTAAAATATTGATAATCCTATGATATTATCTAGTTATAACTGGATTATTGTTGAATAATATGTAGAAATCATTACCTGATTCTCTGGACTTAATCCTGAACAATTAATGAATATGAATAACATTTGACAAAATCCATAGTAAAACCATAATGGAACGTTCATAAATAATTCATGTGGGTCATCTGAAAAATCAAATAGGTATTAATAAGTACTGTTTCTAAGTTTGTATTGTTTTCATTTCAAAGTTAGCGTGTATTTTCAACATATTTTATTGTAATTATCCACTATGAGACATTGGGAATCATCTCTGGCGTCAGTTGAGTGAGATTATTCAAAAACCTCACTTCAATTCAGAGATTAGAGTGACTTGAGGTTACATAATTGCTTTCGAATATAAGATACATGTAACATAAATTTAATTGGATTGATCACAATCTTTTGGTGCTATATTCCAAGCTCAAGTTTATCATTACATTTATGACAAAGATTGAGAAAAATGAGGTTAATCAAGTTCAAGCCATTTTCTATAAATTTTCTTGACATGATAATTACGTCAAAGTACCGAATGCTCGATCACAATGTACATATTTTATCTATTTGTAATATGTAACCGTTCTCATTATTTGTTTCCAATAATTCATAAACTAACTATATGTTAACATAACTAACAATATGTTAGGCGATGAATAATTTTTATTTATTCAAAGAGCAACAATTTAAATTCAGTTTGAAACATTGGAATGTATTAGATAACGTTTTACAAGTCATTTAATTTAGTTTTTTAGTTCATGTAATTTGTAGTTTTTTAGTGATTGAGTTTTATAGTTTTATTAATTGTGGAATTGTCAAATATTTAGATTTGATGACATTTATATTACAAGTTCAATATTGTACTGCCTGGAAATGGAAAGCTATAATTTATTAATAACAAGTCATTATTTATAATATAGTTTACTTTTTGTCATTAAACTGTAGTAATAATAATATTATTATATTTTTATCGTTGATTGATATCTTAACTTTTCATTTGATCTATCCTATTTTTTGTGTTTTGTATAGAAAAATGTTTGAGTTCTATTGTTACCTATCATAATTTCGGAGATCGATGAAAACTAATAAATAACATTTTAATCAATCAAAGTGTATTATTGTATAGTATTTGATCCTGATCCATTCATCATCAAGAATAACTTAAATTAATATTTAAAAAAAAGTATCTGGTACTTATAGTAATTTTCACTAGTAGTGAAAATAGCTGTAGTATTCAGTTATAAACAATAATTTATTTGAAACAGTATAATTTCTAATTAAAAACTCGAATAAATACATACAATCATACATACATTAAAAACTCGAATAATATAATACAAAACATTCCATTACTTGAATAAATTATCATATACAGTACATAAATAAATTAAAATGACGAATCTTACTGACTTACAAGTAGCCTACAATAAATAAATAAAGCTTTTTGAGAAATTCACTTATTAAGTTTTTAAAATGATTAGTAGCCTACGCTATCACATGGAAAATATTTTCAAAACGTGGTAACTTTCTCAATTGAGCTAGAAAAAAGTTTTTCTCAATTAATCTTCTATCGATATAAATCGCTTTAAAACGATAATTTACGTTGAAACTCTATAAAAACAGCCTTATATGTATTAAAACTTGAAATTTTCTGACACAGCGTTCTCAATAATGTTTGTGAAATCGAATCTTTCAGCAATTTGGTCCTTCACTTTTAATAAACTTTTCTCATTGACCTTGCCTACCCCCTCTTTTTCTGCTGGTGAACAAGGATATATGTTTTTCTCTTCTGCATGAGAATCCTCCATTATTTTCACAGACTTCACAGCTGAAAATGAATCATACATATTTTTAGTATCCGGTGAACTACAATTTCAACATAGGTGAGAGTAAATTGAAATTAAAAATTATTTCCAAAGAAAGACAAAGCGTAACTCTGTTCTGTTAATCCAAATTTTAGGTTTATTTCAAACTCAGAGACAGAGAGTGATCTCACCTCCCAGTAAAAGCAAAAATAATATTCTGAAATTATAGAATAGAAAAACGTATAATTGCTCAAAATTAGATTACCTCAAGCAAGCCTTACAAAGGCTTCTTGACAAGGTACATAATACAATCATGCGTAAATTCAACAATTTTACAAATTAATCAAGATCAATAATGAACAAAGGAATTTACTAACAGACAACTCAAATTAACATGTTTAAAAAACTAACAATTGTTGACTCAGCTCTCAAGAATATAATAATTATACAATAAATTCAACCTGGAATTGTAAAATATCTTTAAAATAAAATTAAATTCAAATAACTTCCAATGTAAAATGATATAACCAAATTTTAAGATTTCGTTTCAAAGTTTTCATATTAATGGTTGAAGGTAACACAAGTAGTAACCAATTCAAGTAGCCCAATATACGCTAGATATTTTAGACTAGATTAGATTATCGACAAAAAAAATAATTTTTATTTTTTTGAATGCGAATTTAGCATATTTTGAATGATTAAACACCTTAATATTATAGGATTATAGCATAGCCGTGCATTCCAATTGGATTACGCACCAAGCTGGCCAGTGATCTTTAGCCATGAAATGCTCTATAGTTACAGGTGTTATGTTTTGTATTTTGTAGAACTTACTTTTAGATCCTTTAACAGAGTTGAATAAATCTTTCAAAGGCAGAAGGAAGAACAACGAAAAAATGGCCGATAAGACAATCAATCCGGCAAACTCATTGAGATCAATCTGAAAATAAAAATAAAAGCTATAATAATTAACCACATACAACATACAGCATATGAGCTGTGATATCAATCAGACTACTTGTAACGTTCATCTTTGCACATTGTTCCTACGAAGAAACTTACTCGATTCTATTCTTATCTAAATATTGATAAAAAAATAATTTAATTTGAAAAGTTTGTGAGTACTACTTACAAAATAGAACAGTGAACGTTGTTGAGCTGCTTTAACGTCGGTGACACTCCAAAATATAATCATAATTTGAACCAAATAGAACGGATAAGACAGCCGACTAAAGATGACAAATCCTTTCCATTCTAACATTTTGCTCACCACACCTAGAAATAAATAATGTACAAGTAAATGTCTGTTAATTGATAGATGATTAATAATACTATGATTATATACATACAGTCTCTGTACTACTGCCTATGTCACACTTGCTATTGCGTGTCAGCTGTTTCGCTAGCAGCTAATAAAGGAACTTGGTGTGGCTCAGGCTTTCAAAATTGTTATTTATAAACTATTCTTATTCAACCAAAACTGCAAACTATGCATACAAGTGCAATATCAAACAGAAATTAATTTTGTTTTAAATTAGGTGCTGTATTTTCAAGAGTTTCTTTAGAATTGCTAATGACTGTTAAACTAACTAAACTACCAAATAAAAATGGAAAATGAAGATAGCCAGACCTGCTTGGCCAGTTTGACAGGCGTAGATAATCCAGCAAATAGCCGGACACCACAGCAAAGGCTGAGCCATTCCGAACAAAGCGGCTTCTGTTTCACTGTACTGATAGTTTCTTTTGGCAGCCTTCGCCATTGCAAAGTACGCATAATACAAGCACATCATGCACACACTCCAACCGATCACTAGTTTCTCCTGAAATCAGAACTGATATTCAACACTTGATGTTGATGCTATAACATAAGATAAATAATTTATTTCGCATTAAAACTAGTACAAATCAACAAACTTTCTCAGACATTAATATACATATACTGTATTATATAGACACTACAGTGCTTTTCATCCTTAAATACATCTGAGTACAGAAACAGTACCCCACAACTTTCCGAGCTAGCCAATCACACGCCTGCAACGTTGCCAATACGCACACTTCTGTATAATAGTGATGTAGAAATGTTTAATTTCTGATCATCTGCTCTACTTGTAAATCATCCAAGTTAACACACCGAGTCGTGATATCAAACTGAAATTTCTGTTTAATACGCATGCGTGCACAGATGATTGAACAGCACACAATATGGCAACATTGCCGGGCATTCCAATTGGATAACGCCTGTTGTCTTTAAGGATGAAAAGCACTATAGTTTAGGTAACTTAAGAAGTCATAAGCAATAAAAATGTGAGTAATATTTATTTTTTCAAGTTAAATTATTGTCTATAATTGATCAAGTGAAAAAAGAAGATGGATTCACAAAAATTCATAGAAATATATATTTTTAGCAGTGTCAAAGTATGTGTTTTATAAATAGAAATTGACTGAGACCACTCTGTATTACATACAATATACATAGTACATAGTAAGACATTGTAGATAGTAAGGCTTAGAACATAGTAGGCTAATGTACTAGAGCCGGTCTTTATTTTGTATATTGGGGCCTAGTTTCATAAAACTTGCAAGTCCAGATACAGAAATACATTTGAATTACAAACTCACACCAAACCTCCAATAACGCAACAGAAATGAGGATACAAAATGCCGCGTCATGCCAACTCTAATGTGTGTCGAGTTTTTAGAAACCAATACAAGGAAATAACATACAAGGCGTAAACTACTAAATACTTTCAAACACAAGTAGTGAGAGTAGTGTACATCTCAGCTCTACTCATCTAAGTAGTGTACAAGGTTCAGTTCAAAGTAAATGATTCCTGTTCTACCGTATTCAAGAACGAAAATAGGCCTACTATATAAATTATTATGGCACAGACATTTACTCACCCAAGATAACTTTCTATGTTGTGGCTTCATTTCTTGCAGGAAATATCCAAACATAACACCAATCAAATAGGGCGTTAGCCGGTGGATAGGATTCAGATAAATGTCGTTTCCTCCATCACCAATCATTGATACACTATAAAAATGTAACATCGCAAGTCAATATGAGTTAATATAAATTAATCAATATGATTTATATGGGTTGCACCAACCGTGATCTACTATTTTGAATCAACTGATTCCATTTAATAACTATAATAATGAACTGATCCTGGATCACAATAATTGATCTGCTTGGTGCTACCCAACATAAGGTGAAACGGTACTTGAATTCTGAATCGTTTTACCTTATTCCATAGAATAACAGCGTTGAGTACTTGTAGTAGTAGACAACAGCACCTTTGTACAGAGTGAGTAGTACCAATGTCGCTGCACAGCCTACTAAACCGACATTTTTCCATTTATACAATGCGTAGATGAAGATAGGCGACATAAGATACATTTGAAAATCGGTGATGAGCTGATGTGCTGGGGGATAACACTGAAAAAAATAGAAAGAGAGATTTTTAGGCATAAACATCTATAGTGAATTATTAAGAGGGGAAATTACAGTCTAGCAAACGACTAAAAAACAGCATATAAGCAATAAGTTGTACTTATCGAAACTGTATAGAGCATTAGAACACAGTAACTCATCGAAATCGTAGAGCGTTAGCATAATTATGAGCTATGATGTGTTGATGGTTTCACCAAGAATCTTTACCTTGGGTATATTCATTTTGAGATAAACCAAATCGGAAATGGCTACTCGAATACAATAGTGATTTTCAATGAATGTAGGAGAAACTGAGTAAATCATATTTTAATAATATATAAATCAAATACACATCTATATCGTTTACAACTGTATATGAGAAAGTATTTACCATATTGTTGATGCCATCGAAATTGCTAACATAGAACACCGATTTCCATATATTTTCACATCCATCCAAGAAGTGATTTCCTACACTGATCATCAATGGACCACTTGAGAGCCGCTTCGCAAAAAACGTGAAACTTAACAGTGTCATCAGGAAAACTGGCGTGAATCTGGAAAATTTTCAAGATTAGTATACAATTTGAATGTTTTAGAAGTAAAAGAATTTAGGTGGGTTGCTCTGAACTCAAGCAGGCCTACCTACCTAATGCTAATAATTAGAATTATTCTAATCCTGAAGACAATAGCATATAAGACTCTTGCAAAGAGAATTTAAAACTATTAGTCCCACTTGCACAACGGTATAATCAGATTCATTTAATTTGACGCTTGCCATTAGATAGATAGAGAGAGACAATATTTCTTGACGTTGCTGATGACCGTAGAGTACGATGGCAAAGAAATAATACCTCTCTATCTATCTATCTAATGCCAAGCGTCAAATTAAATGATAAATGAATATGACTATGTGTGAGATTGATCTCTAATAAGCAATCTTAATTCTCAAGATAAATTGAAAATTAACTTTAATCCGATTTCGTGAAACCGATTCTGAGAATGCTAAAAAAGTGAAAAATTGGACTATAAACTCCATCATGCTTCATTTTCAACTCATTTTGTCCAGTTATGTATCGAAATAAAATATTACGTCACCAACAAATAACAATAATTTGATGTTAAATTTTGAGTTTAACTTCACAAACTAATCTTGAAAATCAAACAAAATGATAACGTCGTTTTATTTATTGACATCGTTTTCAAATTCTATTAGAGGTTTTCAAGAGGAGAAAATATCGATCAACTTACTTGATATATCTTTGTATGTACATGTGTAGAATATTCATTCGACCGCCATTTTTCAATTTTTTAATGGTAAAGTAGGAGGTGAGAAGTCCGCTTATAAGAACGAATGTATCGACACAATTCCACACCACACGTATTATCATTGAAGCCTCATTTTCCATCAACTGTTGGAAGTAAGAAATAGAAATATTATTCAGCAGTAGGCCTACTGGTATCATTACTGATTTTACTTGAAATTCAAATACGATTTTGTTGAAAAAAAAAACTGTACCAAAATATGTTATTGAGAATTTTTAATAAATGTTTAATAGGTATCAAGCTCCTACCGTACTAGAAACAGCTAGGATTGGGATTTATAATTACAAACTTCTTGCTAATGATTAAAATAAAGAAACGATTTTGTAAATTTCACTTCATTAGTTTACACTTGAAATACAGGACCTAGGTTTCATGTTATTACCAACACATCATCTGCTGTACAGCCGAAACCTAGGACCGGTATTTCAAGTGTAAACCAATAAAGTGAAATTTACAAAACAATTTCATTATTTTAATTATGAAGAGGTTTCACAATATAAACATAAACTCTTCAAATTCTTGCAGTTTTAGTTTATGAAGTAGGTACGGTGCAAGTAATAGAATAATTTTTGTGAGTCACATGAGAAATCTGCTTCAATTATTACTTTGAAAAGGAGTCCGAGTGAAACGATTTTATAACTTTGATTAATTTACCTCTGCAACAGATATCCTGTTGATGACTGGTACAAACATCAAGAAAACTGCTTTGTGCAACAGGTAAATTAGAAGAGAGAAATAGAACCTCAGACCATGAATACATTTGAGCTCGCCAGGCTCAGAAGTATCCAATAGGAACGGTACAGTCCTTTTCAGGGAGAATGCCATGAACATTTTATTCCACATCATTTCTGAAAAATATTAAAGAATGAAATAACTTTATCTATTTTTTAAAAAGCTGATGATGACATATAGTGGATGACTTGAAAGTAATTAGAACCGTAAAACTTATTAAGTGATTACTCATAGAAAAACTCTCATCCAGTAATGTAATTATTAGTTCCTAACAAATTTATGAGTAATCTCGAATAAATTTGATAATATTTTTGATGATTGTAACTTATATAATCTTGAAAAATTAATATTGGAATTTTTGAACAAGGTTACCGTGATTAAAAATTTCCAGATATACTGTAGTTTCATTCAATCATTAATATTTTGATTGACACATAAAATAAGAATTGTTACTTTTTGCAGGAACTTGATCCTGAAATATTAAAAGATTAATTTCATAATATAAGAGTTTGAAAAATGAACTTCTTCAGTAGGTGGTGAAGAACTAATTTTGTACTCAAAATTTTTATCCAACTATGTCATTTGACATAGCCTATAATTATGTACCTACCTGGTTTTGAGTTTTCTGTCACTGGGCTGTGGAATCCATTGATGATATCTACAATTGTTGAATGACTAACCAGCCACAAAACAGCTCCAAAAAGTATTCTGTAAATTGAAAGATACGGTAGACGAGTACGCTATTAAGAATTGTTATTAGAATAAAAATTTTACAAAATTGAGTGAGTAACTTGCATTAATTTCAAATTGAGTGAATTATTGAAATTCCACACAACTGAAAATATAGTATAAGACTTACAGTAATTATGAAGTCAATGAAGCTTTTGAGTAGTGTGTGTTATGAATACAATTTCCTACTACCGGTACTAGATAACATGAGAATATAGACAGGAAAGTATAGAAATCATGTACTATAGTGAAGGATCATTCCGAGAATGCATCCTATCAAGAAGGCGGTCCTTACTTGCTCATACCGTGAGAAATAATTGATTGGAATTCCCACTTTTTTTAGCTATAGTTAATTCATGATTAATGATTTCGATCATATGACTGTTAATTTACGAGAAATTTCGATTACCGGTATATAAGAATTAAAAAGTACAGTATTCATACAATAGTTAATAAACAAGTGGAGATATTATTACAGCCTACCTTTATGCAAACTAAACTCAGAAATAATATTGCACATGGGCCTATACTTATAAGTTTCAACAATTCCTCATACGTTTTCCATAAAAAATTTATAGTTAAACATTCCACTTCTCTGAGACTTTTGTTTCTCAAACAAATAGGCTCTCACAAATATCTGGTTATATACAGTATACGAATATGAACTAGAAATACATACAGGAAAATTCTTACCGGAAAAAATTATGACAAAAATATACTTACAAGAAGAGAACTTGATTGTAGTAGGAATGTTTGTCATCCTTAGTGTCGCAAGGTTTCGGTTCCATTTTCAAATCGAATTTCAAGCCAGTCTCAGAAGTGTTGTAAGGAGATAGAAGTGTCGATACCATGGATCTAACATCGGTTTCCGAGCATCCAGATGGTACACAAAGTCCCCAATACAACTCTGTGAAACTGGGCACTATTTTTATGTTCTGCAAATAAAAAGACAGTTAGAAAATCTCTCATACGTGCAATCTAGGTACCGTTTTTTGAAAATTGTGCAGCAATACCAGGAATCAGCAAATCATTGAGAAATCGCAAGTTTAATTCAAGTGGTAACTTTTTCTAGTTCCTTACACTAACTTGTAATGAGAAGGAATTTTCTCCAAAGTTTAATTTTCTATTGGACTACTTTAATTTATTATTGAGTCATGGTTGCTTGATGACTAAATATCATAATCAGCAGCAGTAGCAAAAACACACTATAATAATGTACCAAGAAATAATTTACCATTGCAATCCATAATAATTGCTCTTCTTCAAATGAAGTAGGCTACACCCGTATAGTTTCTATTTCTTTTAAATGGATTCATTGCCTCAAATATATGTTACAATGGAAAAAAAATATATACTCAATATAAAATAATATATAGTATATAAAAATACAATATATGTATAATATATAGAATATAATTCAGTTGTTGTGGATCCATCTTCTTTTCTCACTTGATCAAGTAGGCTATAGACACTAAAATTGACTTAAAAAGTAAGATTGTACTCACAAATTACTATGTTAATGGTCATTTCGCAGTGTTGTGCTGCATCATCGAAACACGTTTACAGGTGAACTAGATTGAGGCTATGGGAAGGGAGTACAGTAGGTAGGTGTACTCACTCCCTCTGTACCCACTGGTGTACTGAGTGGTGTACCCTCTCCCTCTCCCATAAACACCTACCTACTGTACTTCCTTCCCATAGCCTCAATCTAGTTCACCTGTAAACGTGTTCTGATGATGCAGCACAACACTGCGAAATGATCATTAACACAGTAATTTGTGAGTACAATCTTACTTTTTAAGTCAATTTTAGTGTCTATACTAGAATATAATTATATAAAAATACAATATATATACTTCTATTGATCCTAGTTCTATGAGTTCCTTAAGAAACGTAGAGTTTGATATCTCCTTGATCTCTCTGAATCTTCATTAGAAAGTTCAATTTGTTCTTTGTTTGAAAAAAAAAATTTCTTCGTTTGAATAAAAATTGCTTATTTTTTTTTTCTCTTAGGCTATACGCTTTAGTTTATGAGCGTATGTGCATAAAAGTCAGTACACTAGTTATTCCATAAGCTAATTTCTTGTCTTGTCTTGAATAACGTCACCTATTAAAACAGCAATTTATTATATAATGTTATCATAAAAGAATGGTGCGAAGATTGAATTTTTATAGAAACCAGTGTTCAAGCCAAACAACCTGAATTAGACAGGAATCATGAACTGATTCGCGTCAAATGTTTGTCAGAAAACCGCAACAATTCTTTTGAAACCTCACCATTCTTTTATGATAACCCGGTAGTCAACTCACATCGTTAGCAGTGCTAGTTATGATGCGTCGCGACAGTAGCCTATCGACGGCCTCTTTGACGCTGTCCGGCGCAGTGGGCCTCGCGTCCACGAACAGTGTTGACAGACAGTACTTGCCCTTCACGTCATTGTGAGCCACCGCCAGACACTGCTCGTAATCGCCAAAGTGCGCCACATTGCCCCCGAGCAAGCCTGCGTTCAGTTTTCCAGTCGAATCGAACACTGAAAATAATCGTCATTTAATAATTATTAAAAAAGTACAGCATTATTCTGAATCATCCCAGTATGTTCTAGTCATTCCAAATATTTGAATTGAATTTTATTCTCAATACCAGATATACAAATACAAATAAATATATACACAAACATGTCAGAAAAAACAACCATACACTATTGTACAAAATAATAAACAAAACAAAATTAATCTGAACGAGAATATACAATCCAGCACGTAAGATTAACTTACGGACCGCTGGAGGGAGTCTTACAAAAGGAAAAAAAGAGAGAAAAAAAGACCAAAAGCGATAGAAAGTTGAGAAAATTTAAAGGGAAGAAAAACATTATTTTGAAATGAGAGAATTTCTGTTTGAATTGAAACAAGTTAAGAATTTGGAAATGGAAATCTAACAGGAAAATAAGAAGAAGTAAGAGGAGAAGTAGGGCACTTAATCATAAAAAAATTCGAATATAAAAGCAAATATAAACTATATAAATTAGAATTATTGATATTTATAATTATTTGGTAAATATTTCAAAAACCACTATAGATAGAAACTTTCAACTAGTTTTATTGAATTCCTCAGCTTTACTTACATGATATTAGATTGTTTTCATGCTCTTTTTTACTCACTAAAGAATTTTAAAATTTTAGATTCGAATTCCCATTGAATAAGATTAGTCCCATTTTATGATTGCAAAATTGTGATGCGTTGAAAGTTTTGTGCTCTAAATTTTTATTAAAATTCAATATTTTTGTCAACCGCAACTACTATCCAATAAAGATTGATTGATTGATGTGGAGTTTCCTATGCTGGGTGATGCCAGGAGTTTTCTATTTCTTCTTGTAAAATTTGTCATAATTTTATGTTTGTAGCCTACATTATTTCAAGTGTATTAACTTACTAATTTTCTTCTTGTATTGTTTTCTATTAGCAATAAAGATTGAATTGAAAAATTGAAATATTCCATGACTAAAGCTTATTGCTTTTTTCTGTATACTTCTTAATCTTGCTGTAAGACTATTCTCTTCAATATTCGATATTGTTTGTGATGATGAGTATAAAGAGAAAAAAATATCTGTATCAATTTACTCACTTTGAAGAGCCCATAACTTCAAGTCATGAAGGTCATCCAGGAACATCTTCACCTGTTTCTTGCATTCTGGGCCCACATTTGCCTCAATTGGCAACGAGTGAGTCTGGAAATGTCTGGAGAGCTCGCTCGATCTGGTTCCTGCTAACAAGAAATATGAATAAAATTATAGGAAATAAAACAATAGAAATAAAATAGATTTTATCATTTGATAATCTTTATTTAAGTTGTGATTATGATCTGATTATGATTATATATAACCTTGTTTGTATATTACCTTTTTCTACTGATGAAATTACACTGACTTAAAAACAAATTTCAAGTAGATCGTCACTACGATGTAAAGTCAAGTTATTTTCTACTTTTTTTCAATTCAGTGTAATCTATATTTAATAAATTTATCATGTTGCTAGGCAAGGAAAAGTATTTGATAGGATAGAACTGCGTCTCGCTTACTTCAATTTTCAGGAGCACAAAAAGCGTTTAATTATGAAAATGATATTCTAAATAACCAAGTATTTGTATTTCTTACCTTGAGCCTGAATAGGGACTGCATTCAAGAGAAATAGGACGAGGATCAGTATTGAGGTTTTGATCATCTTAATCATTCATTAGACAAGGCCTCGGCTGTAGAAAGTACAAGACAGTTTACATAATGTTGGAACACATTAAAAAACAAAAATAAATGCTGATACAGTATTATCGTTCCAAAAAATAAACAATGATGGAGCACTATAAAACAAACACACAAAAAATTGAAAACTAAAACTAAAGCTTCAAAATATTAAGTTGAAATAAGAAACTTTAATTTTTTAATAATAAAATTACATAGTAAAAATAAAGTTTTATAATGTAAATTATTAATAATGGAATTAGTACTTTATTATTTAATAATGAAAACAATAATAATAAAATATAAATCTCAATAACAAAACACGCATGTAAAAACAAATAATAATGTCCAGTTTTATAGAAAAGAATAGAACAAAAACAGACTAATTATAACTTAATGATTAACAAATGTAACAAATCAAGCAATTAATTAAAAACCCTGGTAGCACTTGTTCCACACTAAAAACAAAAATCTAAGTTAAGAAACGTTTGAAAAAATAAGCTAGTCACCAATTTGAGCTAAAAATTGAAAACATAATTAGACTTACTCAGTGAATACTGTTATCTACAACAAATCAATTCCAAAAATGAACACTTTAGCTTTTTCACTCATCAACTCAACAGCCAGTACAATAGTAACATTAAGATACTTTGTTACTGAAATCCACCTCCATCGAGTGTTTGGTACTTACAGAAAATAATTGTTCGTTGTCAAGCAAGAAACAGTGATTTCCCATCTTCCTGATGGAGAAACGGAAGTGAGAAAAAATGCAGTTTCAAGATAGGTAGGCAGGCTACATTGCAGCAGCCAAGGCATTCCACTAGTTAATAGCATTTTGTTCTTTTCAATAATGGGATTGCTGCTATCAATCAATCTCAAACAAGTGAACACTTAGGTCTATTTTTATTCTATAAGTACACTAACTACTAAGAGTTAAAGCAAAATTGAAATTGTGCATATTTGAGTATACAAGTAATGCAAATCAATGTATATAGGCTAACGAAAGGTTTGAAAGTTATGTAGCATAGATAATATTTTCTGTCAAATACCAAAACCAAGTTCAAAAATGAAAGAGATGCTGTAAATCAAAAGCCGTTAAGGGTTTTCGTAATGTAGGCCTATTCAAGGTGAGGCAATAACAGTTGAAAATTGGGCAACATAGCAATTACTTCGGCAAGAACTACATCTTTATAGCATCGCCTAGGTACCAGATAGGTTCCGTTAAAAGATGAACCCCGTACAATGAGTTTTACGCTCCAATACTGGAAATTACGTGAAAATATATTACGTAAAATTTTGACTAAGTTGACCACACAAAAATGGAACATTCGAGATTTAAAATTTCTTTTGACACCGACACCCTTCTCTTCCAGCTGAGTTGCCGTATTCATTGATTGGTTGGGTAATTCAATCTGAATGTAATTACCTATATGGAAATTTAATTATTTATAATAAATTATTCACTGAACCGTTTTAAAAAATATATGTAGGCCTAAACTTCAATCTATTTAGAATAGTTACATTACGTAACACAGATTCAAGAGCTACGAACACTAAGATTATTTGTGTTTTATATTGGAAGAAACATAACGTGAAAAATAAATATTCCTATTAGAATCGGAATAAATTTATCGAAAAAGGAATATCAGTAGCAAAACAAGTACCATTCCGCATTCTTTGTAATGGTTGTATTTCAAGTCCGCTATTCTCATCGCTAAGCACGTCACGTATAGAACTGAATAATTATACAATACCTCGACTTGTCCTTTCCTTTCAGATACTGAGTTGACTGCCACAATTTAAGTAGGCCAAGTAGTCTCCAGTGAACTTGACTTCAACGACTTCTGGTAGACCTACATAGCGTAATGAGCCATTAGTAATAAATTATTATTATGTGATTGATTTGTTTATTCAAAATTATTTAATTAGAAATTTTTATACTGGTAATATTATTGTATTGAATAAATTCTTACCGTTATTCTTTATCATAGCAACGCATTGAATAACCATAACTACTATTCTATTAGGTACTAATTTACTATCATCTCATTATTTAAAAAAAATTTCATGCTCTAATGGAGAATATTATCTATCCAAGTTTTCATGCATATCAAGTTTTCAAATTTTGCTATTCTGAAGCCCGGTCTAAATGCTACACGTTTCTCTTACATTTTACTATTTATGAAATTTTAGGTACGGTACAGTAAAGATTATTTTATGAATTATAATATATCATTCTAAATAAATGATATTAATGATAAATGATATTATATAATTGACAAAATTATTTAAGAATAATAAATATGAAATCACCAACGAAGAAAATGTAAGAAGAAGTTTTGTCTAGAAAGCTTAAAAAACATAAAAATTATAGGATTTGGAATGAAATGAGTTTTGCTAATTAGTTACTGTACTTCAAACTCACCCTGATAATTACAGTATCAAACATTATTACAGGTAGCTACTGTACTAAAACTGCATCAGAAGCAACATATTTTGTTGGATGAGTATAAATCATAAATCCCAAGGGATCTGAAAAACGTATTAGCTCAAATTATAAACATTGTTATTCTTACTCAATATAGAAGGATAAACCAATAAATCATACCTTCTTTAACAATCATTAGCAATTCAAGTTAAAATAGAATAGCCTATTAGTCTTAGTCTATAGGTGCTATAGTATTGATGAAGAAATATTATGGAATACTGATGAGGAAAAAGGTTAATGAAATACGTTTTCATACAAAATAAATATATTATTATAGATACACACATATTATACGATCAATATACAGTATATGGAACAATATTTTGTACACTGTGTTAGAAGAGTTTCTCAAATAGCGTCTGATCTAAGAATTTCCAATTCATCCAAGAGGCTATGTAATCGGAGTTCTTTTTCAATTAGCAAGTCTTGAATTTCTTGCAAATTTTCAGGCAGAAGCTGAACTGCATCCATGTATATTGCCTGCAAGGTGAATAGTAGACTGTTTATAAATAGGTACCCACAGTAACCTCAACATTATTTTTTTGTATTAACACTTTAAAACGTATTCGGCCCAACACACGGAAGCCAATAAATTCTACTGCAGTAAAATGTCATCTAACCGGAACAATAATGAAAAATAAATAAATTTTATTTGTTTCGAGCGCACTCTTATTCAAAGGAGTTGCGATGAGTTTGCATTCACAGTTAATACATTTGATACATGTACACTAATGTACAGTATAAGCCAACAAGAATATCATCAACATTTCATTCAACAATAAAATTTAATATAAGTTGAAATTTTACAATATTTGACTCAATACAATCAAACTCTATATTCATTGTGTTCACTTGTAAACAATAAAAAATCCTTATCGAAGTTATCTTGGCGGTTGTGTTAACTGGATTTCGAGCAATCAGCCAATTGAGTTTAAAACAACATACAAATACTGTCCTGCTTCAATTTTATTTATAATTTGATAACCAATTAATACAATTATAATGAATTAATGTATTATAACCTAATAACTAATTAATTTAATGCAAATATAATTCATAAACCACAACATGCAAGGGGAAAGAGCGGTAGAGTTGTGTTGTTAACTTGAATAACCAATTAATACAATTATAATCAATTAATGAATCATGACCAAATAACTAATTAATTTAGGGCCGGTTCATGAGCTCGGGATTAAGCCAAGTCCTAGACTAAAACGGGTGACCACCGTAGCATCGACAAACGTTAGCCTCGATACTATGTGCTAAGGGCTCTCTATACTGCTAACCCACTAACCTGTCGAGACAAAAGTTTGTCGATGCTAATGTAGCCACCCGTTTTAGTCTAGGACTTGGCTAAATCCCGAGCTCATGAACCGGCCCTTAATGCAAATATAATTTATAAACCACAACATGCAGGGGTAAGAGCGATGAGTTACCTTGACCCAAGGACACTCCTCGACTGCTTTGTAGAATGTTTTTTTGATGGCGTCAGCATCTTTGTGCAGCGCGAAGAACTGCAGACACAGGCGCCAAAACAGTGGACAGTGTCTCACTTGATCATCGATCATCAGCTGACCAAACAGCCACTGCATCTGGTTCCTGCCGCTGGTTTCTGTCCATCCAGCCTCTGTCAAAAAACACACACACATTCCAATACTTGAACTTGATGAAATGAAATTTTATTTCCAAAAACAATGAAATATTTCATTTGCCACTTTTAACAAACATTATTTGAACAATAATTTTACAAAACAATGACAAAGACAAAAAAGAAAGATCAATGATAAACAATATATATGTCATATACTTCACAAACTTAAATTTGTTTAAATTAGAAAATCTATTTTTAATACATTTAAATGTAGATGCTTGAATTAAATTGGAAAATAAGAATTTGAAATACTTTCCATAATATTTTGTGAAAGTTTTGCAATTTTGGGGTGGATTTCATTTCTTTTTTCAGTTTTCAAGCGATTCATCTCTTTGATATTCTAGATTACGAAATCATAAAAATACATATTGATGTTTGTTACTTTGAAACAATACACATTGAAAATATATTATAATAATAAAATTGGAAAATTCAATTTAATACCTGCATAGGTTTAAAACCTGTATGCAGGTACGATTGTATCGCATAAACAAATTTAATATAAAATCATAGACAACTCTTATAGGTAGTATAGTTAGTCTATGATAAAGTACAAAGAAATATGGTGTTAAGAAAAGATAAAAAATATAAATGATGATATTTGAGGAATTCAAAGGATAAAAAAAATATTATAAAAACAAAGAAGAAAGATAAATGAAAGAAATTATGTGAGTTAAAAAGTTATTGTAATATTGAGAATGCTACTAAAATAATTCAAACAAGTATGAACTCAAGGAACATCCTTAAACAAGTGACTTAGAAGATGCTAAATTAAAATAATTATTTGATTGGTGACATGAATGATCATTAAAAATTCTCCTTCTACGTCTATTCTATAAAGCTACGAACTAGACACCAAGAAATAATAACAAATATAATTTTTACTGTGAAAATTCTAAGTACCTTTCTGAGATGACTCAATTCGAGCACGAGAAATGAAAATCAAGAATAATTTTGCAAATATCGACTTGGATGATGTGAATACTGACGTCAATTTCCACCATGGACTACCTGCGCTTCCTGCATTTGTCTGAAAACGTCAATAAAGTTACACAAAAATATCAATTTCTTTTCCATTTTTTACGTGAGTAACATTTGTAACACTCGTTCCAAACTAAATGCCATAAAGGACTAGGATATTCGGAATGTATAGCCTCAGGCGATAGAAGAATAACCTAGATATACCTATCCTGTGGTATAATTTACAAAAGTAATTTACTAGATGAAGTTGATGCTAGGGAGCTCTGGAGGGAGAGATGGTCACAGGCCGAGGTGAAAAACAAGCATCTTATCACAGACCCTAACATAATCGTCCCCGGTACTCACCTGAAACGGAAAGAATGGTGTTGTTTGAACCGTTTCAGGACTTCAGTTGGTAGGTGCGCTGAGTCAACAACACTATGGGGATTCACCTCGGACTCTCACTGCGAATGCGGCCAAGTCCAAACAATGGACCATCTTGTCTCTAACTGTCCAGTTTACTCTTTTAACGAGGGTTTAAGAGGTGTACATGATGCCGGAGTACAGGCTTGCCAGTGGCTCCGTGATATCTCTGATGGCCTCCAAATATGATCTGGCATGTCAAGCGCATATCTCTCTCCCCTATATTTTATATCTATGTTGTAATGTAAATATTTATTCATATCAATTTTAATCCTTTGACAAAGAACTTAGGCCCGATTTCACCAACAACTAAACGCTTCGTTAGGAGATAACACTGATGCTGGAGCTATTTTTAAAATGGAGCTGAAGATCCCAATGTTCCCAATGTTAGAAGCGGATGCCGCCTTTCAAATTTGAGTCTCGAGTTTTAAAAGTTTATGGTATCTTTTGCGGTATAAATCAAAACTGTTGGAAAATATGATTAATATTCACGGTAAAATACAACATTTTTGTGTTTTCAGGTTGTTTTGGTTAGAAGTAGGTTTACTCATTCTTGGAATAATGGCCGACATAATCGTATACGCTTTCCGTTTCTGCTTCTCCCCTACCTATAAGCTTATGTTCATAACTCCATTGCAATAGCCAATCACAGAAGCATGATCACATGTGACCAATAAAATATAACCTAGAAAATAGATAAGTGTTTATGTTGAGGAGTGTTTAATGTTGTGTTTAATTGAAAATAAATAAGAATAATTGCAGTGTTCTATGCATTGGGCATTTCCATATTAACTCTTAAAACTCTAATACAATATAATAAAATTATCTATTCATAAAATTTGTAAACAAATTGATGTTGTTGTTGTGGAATCTTTCCTTATAGAAAACACTTTTTGAAATTGTCAAACTCCACTTTAATTAACACAAAAGTGTATTGTGTTTATTATAGTGTTTTCTATTATTTATTAACATAATAGTAAAAGCCGCTAATGATCTAATATCAAAATAACATACAGCAGACAAATTTCGATTCAACAGTAAACAAAACTCTGCCATATTGCCCTTAACGAACTGTTTCAGAAGTAACTGGCCAAAATTGGGCAGTAAAATTTTTCAACAGACCGTTAGTCTTCCATCTGTTACGGCGTGTGGTGAAATCAAATTTTGTCACCAGTCAGTGTGCATTGCCCTATTTGTTTGTATAGTGTAGATCATCATATGTTCCAACCTGCCCCCAGTGACCTGAACATCTACTAGAATCGTGAAACCAAGCCATTAAGGACCAGCTGATAGTTAATGAAATGTAGTTACGAACATAACCTTATATATTATCTTCTGGAGAGAAGCAGAAAGAAAAATCTAGCAAAAATGTTGTATTTTACCGTAAATATTAATTATATTCTCACAACAGTTTTGATTTATCCCGCCAAAGATACCATAAACTTTCAAAACTCTTCATGAAAATTGAATTTAACATAAAGGCTCTGAATTCAAATGCAGCGCCAAAATTCATTCCAAGTGAATTCGGCCAATGAGATCGAGACACCGCTCCCTTACCTTAATATTGCAATAACTAATAGTTAATGAAACGAATCGTTAGCGTGGTTTGGTGAAATCCGGCCTAATTCTGCTGCTTCCATGTTTATTTCTTGACTCAAACTTATGTAATTCGTGGTTTGTCATTTATTTTTAACCTTTTTCTGTAAAACTCAGATTCTAGGTATGGCCAATGAAGCATATGCATATATATATATATATTTACAAAAGTATCATTATTCATTACAGTACATAAATAACTAATCTCACAATATTAAGGGTGAAAAACCAATGGACATTGATTGCCTGTTTGAGCACTGAACTGATTTCATGACACTAACAAACAAATAACGGAATAACTATTAAACACTTGCATATTTGGATCTTAATAGTTTCTTCTGAAAGTTGTCATTGCACACTAGTCAAGAATTTGTTATTTAAAAATTCTAATAACATGCATTCATTGAATCTGTATTAAAGTTGCAAAACAGTGAAGTGAAGTGAAGTGAAGTAAAGCATAGTAGTAGTGTGGCCAGGCCCTAATCGATAAAAAAATTTTCAGGCAATTACTCATCTACTCATCATCAGAAAACATACAAAATTATTGTTGTAAGTATTAAATTTCTACAAATCTGTAAACTAAAGTTTAACAATGGAATTAATAAAATATAATCTCACCTCAATCAACCCCATAACATGAAGAATGTTCATATTGTTTGGAAACATTCCATGTGCTTTGTAAGCAATTTTTTGGAGCACTGAGAAAGACGAGAGAGTCTGAACACAATGAAAATGTAGGATGTTGATAAGTATCTCGTAAAGACCTTCACAAATGTACGTTCCTCTGAAAAAGTAAAATAAAGGCTACAGATTATTAAGAACTGATATTATAATAACAAACATAAGGAACGATGGAGAACAATAATTTTTATAAAGACATAATACTGCAGGGTTTCATGCACGGCCTCAATGAAAATTACATTTGGGAATTAATTTTATCAAACTATGAAGTCGATTCTATAAAATAAAACAATGATATTGTCAATTTCACTATTTTATATTGACAATATCATTGAGTGTTTTATTTCATCATGTAGTTCCACAACATCAACAAGAATTCTACAAATAAGTCAAGTCGATTCTTTATTCTGATATCAAGTTAGTAGGCCTACGTTTTATTTCTCGAAGTATTTCTTTGTTTTGGTTGGATTATACCTATAATTGAATTTTCAACCATTATTGAATTTTCGCCTAATCGATATCTAATGAAATTTTGTATTGATATTTCCTATACCGTACTCGATACTAACTAATATTGTATGATATTGAATTTTTAACCGTTAATTGAATTTTCGCCTAATCGATAATAACGATATTGCATGAAATTTTTTAGTAATATTTCCTAGAATCGATACTAACTAATATTGTTTGTTATTGAATTTTCAACCATTAGTTGAATTTTCGCCTAATCGATAATAACGATATTGCATGAAATTTTTTATTAATATTTCCTAGAATCGACACTAACTAATATTGTTTGTTATTGAATTTTCGACTAATGGATATTAAATAATCGAATTTACAAGAAATTTTTTATTAATATTGTCTAGAATCGATACTAACTAATCGATACCGCATAAAATCGATGATTATCAATAACTTACATGGTTTCAGGCTTCGCTTGAGGTAGAATTGCATCCAACGTTTTCTCGACGAACGCCGCCGATGCCCAAACAGTCTGAGTTAAGAGGAGGAAAAACGCATGACACGCCGTCCACTCAACTAAATAATGCGGCTTTAGAACGTCTTCCAGTTCCCATTTCGTGCAAACAATGCCTTCTTTCTCCAATTTCAACATCATTTCAATGCTGGCGTGATGGAATTTTTCAGCGGCCGAATTTACATCCGGGGTAGAAACAAGATTGCAGAGTATATCCAACGCTTTTTGTCTGAAAAGTTAGATTTCATAAAAATTATCTTTGAATTTTCAAACTAAATTTGACTTGAACTTATAAGTCAAGAAATACAGGTGGAATGGCAATCTCACACTCAACAGATACCTAGATCAGCTGTTGTAACTCGAAGAAATATTTTTCAAGTTATATTCTATTGTGAATATTTCAATCGTTTACTGTTAATTCGGGTTGTCTATCAACCTTTTGAAATTTCAAATCGATATTTACTTATCAGCTTTTTCGAGTGTGAATTATACATGATTGTGTTGTACATAACCGTACACAAGTAAGTAAGTGAATTATACATGTGTTGTAAATAACCTAGATTTGGACATTTAGTGTGAGTTCGCCATTCCACCTGTATATTTTATGAACTTCTAATTTTTATGAAAGAGGCCCCAGATAGCCAAGTAAAATTGTCATCAAAAGTAGGATCCACTTTGCTTGGAATGGGAAAATCTTTTTTTTTCATGTTGTATCTGATAGTCCTAAGATATTGAATAAGTCCAATTTTCGACCTCGTCAACCTTCTGGACCACTGCCCAAAAACGTAAAATTTTGAACTTTTTTAAAGTTTGGCCAATTTTGCGCGCACAGCATTGTCTCAGGGGTGGCATATCAATTTATTTTTCCGAACTTCATTGTATTTTGATACTGGTTTTATTTGTTTTGATTGGAAAATAAATTATTCATTAATTTTCACCCTGACGCACCGCCTTTTCAACAGTCCTCATTAATTTTATAGTAAATTGAATTACCTGCTTTTAAATACCAAGATGGTTATTATAAATGTAATAGTTGGTGAGATATAGCTCTTCCAATTTCATAAAAACGGCAGAATTATGCCTTTTTCACGTTTGGCCCTGAAGCATAACTTTTTCATTAAAAACAGTCTATCATTTTTGAAGTAAATAAAATTGCCTAGAATTTGAGACCAAATGATGTCTAAATTTCAACTACCTGTTGTTGATTGGATCCGCTCGCAGTAACGTCTCAACCAAATTACGATGAATGCCGCTGTAGGCTGCATTGTCGGGCATGTATTTGCGAAGCTTTGCAGCTGTTTGAAGAATATGCAGCGACGAATCCAAATTTCCCATGTCTCGTTCCACCAGTGCGTACTCTGAGTACAGGCACAACTCATCACGGAATTCAGGCTTTTTCAGAAGCCCTTTGCTGAAGGCTTTCAAAGACTTCTTGTGATTAGTAGGTAGCGGTATTCCATCAAGAGCTGAAACACACCTGTGTCACAACATTGAACAATATTATTGCTTGATAATGAATAAAAAAGACAGGAAGTTGTCGAAACCACGAATTTATTAAAACTGCAAGATACTGGTTTCGGTTGTTACACCATTATCAATCTTTGGTAACTAGAAAAAATTGCTTCCTCTCTTGTCATTGGATTTTAATAACATTTTACAAAATTTCAGAAATTTATTAGAGTTCACATTTTAGTGTATTAGTTAATAGTAGCCTAATGACATTATAGTGATACAGGTTCATAAATTAGATTCAAGATTGCCTAGTTTCAAACCATTCTGCATTCGCAAGCATAATTCTCGCTGTAATAATTCCATCGCATGAATTTTAACTACAGCGAAAAATTATATTTTCAAACAATAATATAAAGACAAATATGAAGTTAATCGATGATTCGAAAATTATTTTAACCTTCCGGTGGGCGCGTAGCAGCACTCAGTGCTGCCAAGTGATTGTTTTTTAAATACGTAGAATGAAGTTTATTTTACAGAGTAGGGATATTCAGTACCTTCCATTGACAACATTGGAAACACATTCCACATGCCAGATGTTGTTTACATTCATTGTTTCAGTCGTCAGAAACAATTATTGACTCCTAGGCAGCACTCTATGCTGCACGCGCCCAGTAATGATAGTATTTTTACTATTTTGAATATCCATATACGTAGTGGGAAGAAGTTTGAGGACCCCTATTTTATAAGTTATGATCATTGTTAGTGTTAAAATACTAAATAGTTTGACAGCCGGAATTCTTCTTTTCAAGGGATTAGTATTATTAGTATTTGACAGTGTTTTTTCCAGTTTCCAATCCAATGAGTAACAATTTCCAGTTCATTATTACAAAACAGTAGTATAGCTGTTCAAGATATAACTACAATCATCCAAATTGATTAGGAAATTACTTTTTCTGATATAAACATCCTTTTTCTCCAATCCTGAGCTGTATGAGGCGCAGAAACAAAGATATTTCAGAGGCAGCACTCAGTGCTGCTACGCGCCTACTCTTGTAAGTTTAAGGGGCGCGCCCACCGGAAGGTTAAGAATCGATTATTCTCAAGTCACGTAGCTCCTCACTAGGAGTGGAATGCATCCGACTTTTGCCAAAAAAAATGTAAATCAAATTTTAATTGAAATACACGTCGTGACTTGAATAGAATTAAGTTAATGCTGTTGATGATAAAGTCTAGTTAATGATTATTATTATTAAGCTTATGGCTTTTTTTGGCGGAGAGACCCTCTCGGGTGTTCCGCCTCGCCGAATTATCCAGTTTTCCCTAATGAGAAATATGGAAAAACATTATAGTTAATGATCAAATTCAAGTAATTGTTGCATCAAAGCCTTGAGAATTAAGTTGAGCCGAGAATGGACTGAACAATCGTAAAAGAAAATATTGATACAACTCAATTATGCAATAAATCCAAAAATCAATTTTTCGATAAAACATTCATTCATAAACAGAAAATAATGAGTGTAGAAATTTTCACTCACATTAAAAAACGACAGAGCCTGATATACCATGAGAATAGAATCACAGCTTTGGACGGATGAAGTAACTGGCCGCATCTTTCTATAATATTGTGAATTAAGTTGAGAAATTCGGTTCTGCACAGTTTCTCCAAAAGGTATTGCGGTCCACAGGCCAGTTCGGTGATGCCTTTTAGGAAATGACTATCTGGAAAATATGTGACAAACAATAAAATGAAAGGTATTATCATACATTTAGAAAGCAAATACATTTATATTGTCAGATTCATTTAATTTGGCGGATGGCGATAGATAGATAGATAGATAGAGAGATATTATTTATTGACTTTGCTGATGACCGTAGAGTCCGATGGCAAAAAATAATATTTATCTATCTATCTATCTATATTTATTATTGTACATGCTAATAATGCATCATTATCTTATAATTTAATTTTGTAATTGAATCTAACACATGTAATTTGTAATCTGTAATCATGTAATCTTTTGTTTTCTATTTTCGATATTTTGTAAAATCAAATTTTTTATTACTGTATGTTACAATAGGCGAAAGCCTTGTGACATGACGAATAAAATCTATTTATCTATCTAAGTTGCTATTATGTTAAATTCAATATGTTTTAATTTACTGTGATTTCATGTGTTTTAAAAATACTTTTTTGGAATAACTCAATTCAATTCCAATCAATCTACCGCAGTGCTTTGTTCTGTAACATTGTTTTACTGGTTGTGTTTCTTTTCTTTTGTTTTTTGTCTGCGGCAACTCCTCCATGCCTACAGGGATGCTTTCCCTTGCATGGTAGAATTTATTGTCAAAACATTAATCTGATAAGTTATTGGTGATTTTTTGGTGTTTAAGAATTTATTTATTTATTTTATTTATATTGTACTAACAACAACTAACCAAATTTTACCGGAACAAGTCCAGACGGATAGAGCGCGGCCAGAAGACTTTCGACCAGATCGAACGAGCTGGGCAGTTGATCGAGCTGTAGAAAACGCACGGCTGCATCCGAGGTCGGCAGCAGAGGCACTTTCAGCAGCAGAATAGTCCTGACAGCCGACTGCAAATTGAGCGACGAATCGGTGACTGGATGCAGCAGATTCGACACGTCATTGGCGAACACAATTCGCTGGGGATCGATCGCGCTGTCATTGGCTAGCTCGTCTGTCACCGGCAGCCAATAGCACAGCTCGCGCAACCGCTCTATTCGCAGCCAAATCGCTGGCATAGGCAGGCCGCTGTGTAGTATTGTGTCCTCGACCTCGCCTGTTAATGTGATCAACAATCGATAACTTAAATACTGATGATTAAATAACCCTTGAGTAGCGTAACCCTTATTGTAACGTAACTAATGATCAAGCTTTAATAACGTTACTCTGATAAAGCAGCAACAAGTGTGTGGTCCCTTGAATAATGTTATAACCAAGTTATAGCAGGATCCTTTTAACTTGTCAGAAAACATATGTTTCAAAGAGAAATATTACAATACTTAACCTACAAATGCTGAATCTCGCAGATTATTGAAAAGGTCTTCTTTAAAAAGGTCTTTTAAAGACTTTAAAGGTCTTTAAGACTTTTAAGCCTTTTGATTATTGTGTCGAAATCACTGTTTAATTATTACCAAAACAGCTGATTTCTGTCAAGTTAAATGGATCCTGCTATACTTTTTATAATGAACAATATATGATACAGACTATGACAATAATGAATTTATAATTTTCATCATCTGAGATTATACTGAAATTTACTGATAAGAATATTAGGAACGTACTTATTCTTATATTAAGTATTCTTGTACTTAGGCTGCTTAGTCTGAAATTTCTGTGAAATTATTAGAAGTATTTGACCATATGCCCAACAGCACAGATAAAGGACTATCATTAGAAGAAGATATTATTTAAAGGTTTAATTTCATAAATGATCAATAATTTAGTAAGTAGTCTAATGAAGAAAACATTATTGAGCTATAATGTTATAACCAAGTTACACTTTATAATGAACAACATATGATACAGACTCTGACAATAATGAGTTTATAATATTCATCATCTGAGATTATACTGAAATTAAATGCCAGAGAATTAGGGATGTACTTATTCTCATACTAAGTATTCTTGTGCTTAGGCTGCTTATTCTGACATTTCTGTGAAATTATTAGAAGTATTTGACAATATGCCTAACAGCACAGATGAAGGACTATCATTAGAAGAAGATGTAACTTATTTAAAGGTTCAATTTTATAAATGATCAATAATTAATTTAGTAAGTGGTGTAATGAGTAAATCATTATTGAGAATTAACCACATTTTTTCAACTATCTATAAATATAATTATGAATCGATATTTTATTGAGTAGCAAAATCTGAAAGAGATTGATAAAGTTCAGAGGAATGCTCATGAAAAAGAAATGATTAAAATGGAATAGATTCTTGTTATACAAGATTAATTTAATTTCACTTCAGTTGAAGCAGCTATAGAATATCATATCATTAACATATTATCATTATCATATCATATCATATCATAGCAGGTATATCATATCATTGTATACTGTAGAAAAATCGATCTTATCT
The DNA here is from genome assembly GCA_017141395.1 of Laodelphax striatellus. Classification (NCBI taxonomy): domain Eukaryota; kingdom Metazoa; phylum Arthropoda; class Insecta; order Hemiptera; family Delphacidae; genus Laodelphax; species Laodelphax striatellus. The sequence continues at coordinate 38,143,817 of CM029534.1, read as the reverse complement.
ATCATCCATCAGGAGTAATCACTTTTTTCAAATGGAACGGATTTTTCTCCACTTACGTATTTGTTCTTCAGGAATTGTTATGTTGAATTTGAACGACGACGATCCAGGAATAGCTAGATTCAGTTCCAGGTAGAGCCGGATCAAAGTGAGCAGATGCTCCCACAGACCAGCCTGTCGCATGAACAGCATACATTCAAACAATAATTCTGAAACACATATTGATAACTGTATCATACCACCAAAAATAATTCTTTAAAAATTGCTGATATTATTTTCAATGCCCTTATGGTTTGAAAGACCGTCTTGTTTTGATTGTTTGTAATATCTTAGCAGAGACACTTAATAGAGTAGGCCTGTAATATAGGAATTGTCAAAATATGTGAAAGGACGTATCATGCAAAATTAACACAAAAAGGATCACTCCCAAAGACTGGACGTAAAGCCGATTGAAGTAAACCGCTGTAAGTTGACATCATTTAACGGCGTTCAACTATAATTGGCTTTTTGTGCAACTGGCCGTTAATAACAGTTACTATGACAATATCTAGAAAGGAAGCTATCCATTATATGATTGTATATACCATAAAATTTATATTTTATTTATACAATATTTAATATTGTATATGGTTGAATTTCTAGTACAATTAGACGAAGGCTTGAATGTGAAATTAAACCGGAATTATGAAATCACAAATAAAAGAATTTATGTGCTAATACTTATAAACAGTGTTGAAGCAATAAAAATTCACAAAAATCATGTAAAATTCGAGTCATAATAAGGTATTTGTGTAAGGCATAGGCAGAAAATTTAAATAAAATACAATGTAAGGAAACACGAATCCTGTCCGTGGAATGAGCAAAAATAGGCTAAACATAACTTCTAGAGACATAAATAAAAAGATTGAAAACATAACTAAACTACTGTACTTGGCTACTCGACTAATTTGTGGTGCAAATTTTCTAAGCTAACGCTCCCCATATTGACTTCTGTTCCTATTCTGTAAGGCATATTTGACTCATCATTATATCAATTGTAAAGAATAAGTTTAATTTTGTTTAAAAACAGAGATTTTTCCATTCTGATAGCTGGAAAACTGTATTACTGGGGATAGATATACTGGGATTGCCAGTATACATTTAAATCATAATAAAAGTATATAGTGCAAGAGTTTTTGATCCATCTATTTAATCTATTTGTTTCCTTGTTAAATTCATTTTGTTGCACTGCAGAAAGTATGCATACCTTGTAATGAAATCAAGTTGACTAGACTCCAAACTAGTTTTGTATTACATTCAGTTTGGTTGCACTCTGCCTACATTTAGTGGATGTAGTGACCAGTTAAATTCTTAGGTTTGCTTTCAAATACTTGTATTTTTGTTGTTGAATCGAAATAAAAATCCATTAGTAATTCAAAATTTTCACTTACCAATCATGCTTTTCGATAATTTAGCGCCACTGTCCTGTGTTGAGCCGCGGCTTGCATTGTGAATGCGTTCAAGAGCATTGGCATAAGCGATCTGTGTGCCCGGCACGGTGCACTGGGCAAGACTGTACTGCGAACAATGTATCACGGCGCGCCATAGCAGCAGATTGGTAGGGTCTTTCATCAACATTTCTTCCGCTTCTTTTTTCAACTACAAAATAAGAAATTGTATCAAACTGAGAACTACTAAAATAAATTTTTAAAAGCTGATGGGGTTTTCAATGGTTAGGAAGTGGACTAATAATTATCAATATTGGAGTCACAATATTCCAAGTCCCTGCATGGAATGATTATTTAATTTTCTACCAAAGTAACGACTAGTATTTCACCGTAAATAAACCGATACAACGATGTATCCAAGGACCCAATATGGTATAGTGTTCAAAAAAGAAAGTGAATGCCACTTTTTACATTTGATATCTCAAAAAAAATTAATATTACTTAGAAAATAAATAAATTGTCCTTGACATGAATAACTAGTTGAATAATATGAAAATCATTTGCAATCAAAAGTTGCCAAGACCGAAATTCGAAACCCGGTCTTTGTGCATAGCATGCATAGTACATTTTGATGTTAAAATACCTCATTTTTTGCTTGATACTTTTTTCAAATTCAGCCCTCAATGTTCAAATTCAATAGGCTTCTTACTTTATCTATGAAGATATTATATTGAAATTTCAAAATTGTTTCTGATATCATGCGTACAGACGAATATGAGTAGGCTACGATTGCAATAAGGTCCTATCGGGTCATCAATAATTTAAATTTCTACCTACATTATTAAATTTGAAATTATTTTAATCGAATTTTCTTCAAGTATTTCGTCTAGGAATAAGAGATCGATTAGGTACTTACTTTTCCTGGAGGGTACAACAGCTCAGCCAAAAGCAGCTTTTCTTTCAAAAGTTCATCAGAGAGAGGATTCAAAGTTAGAGCCTTTTCTACTATTGCCAATTTCTTATCAGCTATGGCCAATTTTTTTCGAGCTGAAGAAAAACTTGCAGTCACCGGTTGATATTTCAGTGTGGAATCCTGAACAAAATAATATCCGTTATTAAATTGAGCGTGAAAATTCTAAAAGAAGTATAACGTGCACTTGAAATATGGGTTTAATGAAACATAACTTTACTATTAGGATTTCAATATTGATACATTATTCCTTATTATATTATAATAAATAATATTATATTTAATATTATACATTATTCAAACCATATTTCAAAATTATTATAATAAAGTTGAAATAAATAAGTAACTTCTCTAAACTAGTACCTGAAAATTGATATATTGCATCCAAAGTTCTATGTTATTGGGGTCTTCAGCCAGCTGCTTATTGAATCGAGATGTTTTCTCCAGAATATCTTCTTCTGACGTCACAGCTACCTCAGACTCATTTTTCTCACAAGAATCTGCAATACATAAATACAACACATAATACATACTGCAACACATAATACATACGTGCTTTTAAAATTGTGGCGTACAATAGTTGCATACACATTTCTTGAAGAACTCCTAAGAATATACTTGAAAAGATAGAACTGATACTTGAAAAAGCACGAATCCATTCAATTTATATACAAATTTAATAAAAATCACATCTATCTTGTTTTTACATTTTTCAATGTCATTGAATGGGGATAAATATGTACTAGATGCTTTTTAAGGAAATATTTCATGTGTGTGAATATATCTCATCACCACCCTTCCCATTAGCCATGCACAAGCCTAAATAAAGATCATGTGTATCACCTTAAAAGCAGATCTCGAACAAATCAATTACTCTGATAAACAGATTTGATAGCATTGATGACTGCACTAGAGAATAACTAATTCTACCTATTGTATTTAATGTCACAAAATAAACTGTCCTATAGCCTAACTGAAATAAGTCCTTATAACTACTGATCGGAGCTGAAATTATGACTCAAGGAAGAAATGCACTGCTTAATAGAAAAAGAAACTAGGCTTTCAGCGAAGCTTACATGTAGGACAATAATATTATATTGTTGATATTGCATTTTTCTCATCTCCCCTTCAGACGTCAGCGGTCATCTCTTCAGATTCAAGCAGTAACAGAGATATCTCACTACTTGAAGTGAACTTATTAGTCTAGTATTCACCTTCACATCGAGATCCACAGACGAAATTTTCACTCTCTACTTTGCTCCAGTCAAAACGAAAGTATCGCCCTTTTCTACCTTTCTCAACACGATTTTTAGAGGACTTTGCTGAGTAATGATTGTTTTTAGGACAATGGTACCTGCAAAAAAGAGACATTTCTATAGCAATAACGATTACATTGTGAGGTTTTCTTATGAAAGCGAGATATTGCATTGAAGAAAATAATCTATAAACTACAAACCAACAAAGTATTTTCCTATAAATAAAAGATCATTGAGACTTTTGGTAGATCAGAGATTCTCATAGTTCCTTAGGATAAGCATAGACTCAGTGGCTTGATATTAAAATGTTAATAGAGGAAAGAAACAAATTTGAAATACATTTAACACACATAGGAGCTCAGCTGAAAATGCATGATATCTAGACCTATCAAGCACATATATTTATGAGTTTAGAGAAGAAACAAAACCAATTTCAAATGAAAATAGGAGCACATTAAACAAGGAATAAGAAAAACATATCATGAAGTATACTTCTGGACTAATAAATATTCAAGAATAATATGACTTGATTGTTACTTAGGTACAGCAGGCCGATGAAGAGTGTCAACTGTGAGGTTACCGATTTCTCGGCGCCGATCTTCATAGAACTCATCATCATCCTTCATTAATGCTTTCAGGTCCTTAGCTTCAAATCGTTTTAAATACCTGGAATATTTAGAATTATAAATGAATGAATAATTTCCGTATTTTGTAGGACAGTTTAATAATTTGAACTTAAAATTTCTAGTGAACAGTCAAACTTCACTTCACTTTGTGAGTTATAATATTTTGCTCACAACAAGTTACTAGCGTTCAAGTAACAATTACTAATTTTTTCAATCAAAGTGCAAAATTATTGTATGAACAGTTATCCACCTCTTTTGTTCACAGTGCCTGTAATGCTTGTTTACTACTCTTTTAGACCATGTGATTTGTTTATCTTTCGCTCAAAAAGGCTCGTACTTGAAGAAAAGGATCTTGCATTACAAATTCGAGTAAACTATGACAAACACAATCTCAAAAATTTAATAATTATTTCAAAAATAATTTTTTAATAGTTATTCCATGATGAAACCAACTGCATGCTCGATTTGTGAATAAAATACTAAAACGTTTCTGGAACTTACAGCAGTTTTGAATTGCCTCTCCAGAATAAGATACAGTTGCACAAAGATAATATGTAGTTACACTATCATAGACTTGAATCCACCCATTACATTTCAGTTGATGAATGTAAAAAATAAATATCCGTCAAGTCCAAGTGTAGCATAGCAGGACCTCTTGTTAATACATAATAAACAATTAAGCAATTGAATCAAGAAATGATCGCTTCATTGTTTGAAGCTGAATTGCTTATTATGAGTAATGAATTTTATCTAGTAAATGTGTTAAATTTAATAAATATGATTATACTAAAATTACAGAAGATCCATAATCAATGAATTTACTTACCTCACATGTTTATTTTTGCTCGATTTTGAAATTTTACTTTTCTTGTGTTTTTTATGCTTTGATCTATGTTTTGTTGAGGTTTTTTCAGAATTATTAGTTCCCTCATCGCAAATATCAGATGTTGAATTTAGCTGGGGCTCCTTTTCCAGTCTAATAAGTTCATTTTTTCTTGGAGAACTTTCAGTTTTTGATGTTTCTTGCAAATGAAGAAATGATTGCTCAACATGAGTGAAGCTGGAGTTGTTCAGCCATGAGTAGCCTGAAATGAAAGTCATATTGCATACCGGTGATGAATAACTTGGAAACATGAGATGACAGGAATGATAACTATATTGAGCAATTTAACTAGAAGAACCAACGTTTTGTTCCAATAGGATTGGAAATTTGGTAAAAACCTTTGCAAAAAAAGGGTGATGTTGAACTACCTTCCAACTTCAAAACTATCTCAATAGTGCTCATAATGTCATAAGTCATACGAACTAAGATAAAGCTGCAAGTAATTGACTATTTTGTAAAAAAAACCTTCTATCCCAGTACAACATGACTTCAGAAATCCGCTTCTACAGCTAGTGCTCTATTAACTCTAACAAATAGAAAAAAAATAGTGCATTTGAGCATGGTGAGCCTCTTGCTCTCATTCTATGAAACCTAAGTAAGGTCTCGATTGTGCCCCTCATGGTATATTGATTGGAAAACTTGGGAAGTACGGTGTCCAAGTTACAGCCTTGAATACAATCAAGATCTATGTGGAAAATATGAGGCAAGTGGTGTCACTTGAGGAAGCTACTTCAAGTGTTAGAAATGTGGAGCGTGGTGTACCACAGTGTTCTGTGTTGGGTCCCTTGCTTTTTATCCTGATCAAGAATTACTTCCCAGACAGGCAGGGCTTCATTCTATTTGCAGATTACACCACATTGACTGCTAAAGGAGAAACAGTGGATCAAACAACAGAAAGATCAGTTAAACTACTTAACAACGCCAAGGCCTGGGTAATCACAGCAAACAGGATGAAGCTAAATGAAGAGAAGAGGGTATACTAAAATGTAAAGACTAAGAGTACCTACACTTATGTCAAAAGAGGTGTAGGTGAAGATGTAGGTGCAGGTCGATGAGATTGTAAGGAAGAACAAACGCATTGTCCCTAATGCGCACTCTTATAACAAGCAGGTCAATGTGTAGATTCAGCAAGATGCTTTTGAAAAACAAACTTGTTTGTTTTTACATCGATGCCTAGCGCGATGCTTCTTCGTGATTGACCCTTTCAAGGCCACAGATTCCGTCACACTGATTACTCCAGTCTGAGGTGGGAGAAAAGTATCGCGATAGCCCTCCTTCGTCAAACGATTCTCACCTCCACCTTCAACTACAGCTGCACCTTCACCTCTTTTGACAAAAGTGTTCCCTAAATTTCTGTTCTGTACTCTCAAGGTGTTTGACAGTGGAGTCCAAGCCAGTGAAGTTGTTTGGCTTTTGGGTGGACGACAGGTTCAAGTGGAACCATCATATAACCCAGATCCATCAACAGACCCCAGTGGTAGTAAGAAATACGCCAGCCATGCACAAGATTCTGCTCTCTCATCAGATAGAAATTGTACAATAAACCAATCTAGGCCTATTTATTTACTGAGTGTCTGAGCCAATACCGTATTTAATTTTTATCTCCTGACACAGTCTGTCTGGTATCCCCAGTCAAGGATGACGATAAAGTATTTTAAAATAATAATCTATTACAATAAACTAAGGATGAATTGATAATTTTATTAAAAATGTAAGATTGTTTACCTGAAGAGGAAGATTGCTGACTGTTTTCATCTTTGGATGAGTTATTAGACAAATTGTTGTAAGCTGGAAATAATGACATAGCAAGTCAATCTACTTCCAAGTTGACACACATTTATTCTAATATATTTCACTCTTTAGAATTCTACAGTTGAAAAATTATAAACAAAACACCATTGTCAAATTTCGACAAGAAACGGATTTGCTTTTTGAGGTTATGTTGTTTGAGCCGTTGCTTTCAGAAAGTCTAGACTGGAGGGTACAGAATCATACCGTATCATATACTGAAATGATACTGTATCATGCATTTAAATGATACAGCATAATACAATTCAGTACTTATGTGAATTTATTCCTACTTACGGGTACTGTATTTACGCCGTAGGCTAATCAGAAATCGTTTCAAACTCATATTTGCCTAATTTGAGATGCCCAAATTGGTTTAGGATCATTTCCTGCCTTAGGCCTATAAGTCTTTTAAAAATTTTTAAAAGATTTAAAAGGGTACCTATTTTAAAGTGTTGGAAAATTGGTTTCAATCCCTTCAAATCTCGTTCAAAATTTGAGTTGAATTCTTGCAAGTAATAATGATCACCATCCAGTCTTCTAAATTTTCACAATAAATATCTTTAACCACTTTCAAACCCAATTTTTGAATAAATGAGCAATTTGTTTAGGTAAATTTTCTGTTTGGGCGGGGAAAAACATAAAATTCAATAGAATAACTTTCTTTATTCAAGAAAATGTATACATTTTTATAAAATATAAATTCTGAATTAGTAACAATAGAGATAATATTTTTATCAAATTGTTCGATTAGATTACATATTAATAATAAATGTATCACCTTTGTTAATCTCATTAGACAAGTTAACAAACTGAAATATCATGATTACAATGTGACTTACAAGATAATAATAACATTGTCATTCTTCACACATAAGTTATGAAGAATGATCACGTCATGGAAGTTCCAAAACTATTTTCAATATAGCGTAAATCAAAGTCGAAAAATAAGTTGGAATTTTTCCAACGTATTAGAAAAATGAAATATCCGATGCAATTGTTCATCATTTTCAATTCAACATTACCAGGTTGACTGATCCGACCTAAAGATCTTCACAGTACCGGAACCTCATTATAAGAAACAATTAATCCATAGAGATTCCAAAGAGAGAGCAAAGCTTTTCATAGGGAACTATGAAAATAAAATTTAATTAAGTAAAATAATATTTATGATTGATGAACACGTAAATTACACCCAGACATCATTATAATTATATTATTCCACTTCGAGTACCGCACTGTTATGCTTTTAAAGATTAAAGATTGGTTACAAAAGTAGTGAGAGCTTATTTTATAATAGAATGCCCTTGAAAATATCCTCTACATAATAATTTGACTAGTGAAAATAATAATTATCATACGGCAACATAGCTTCTATATGGGTAACTTACAATAGCCTATGTATCAAAAATGCAATTTAAAAATTTTATACTGTAAAAGAATACAAAATAGACAGAAAATTAATGCAACCAATTAAATGCCAATCAAGTGATACTGTATAATGCTAATGTTTGATCGACCTAAATAAAGATATATAACATACAAATAATATATTATTTTACGGTTTTGAAGTATAGATCAAATTTTTGAGCAAAGTTCAAGCAAATATAAAATATACTTTGATTTAATTATGCTAAAAGCTCTCTTTGCCAGAGAAATATTTATGATGTTATTCATTTCCATACAACATCATGAATCCTTTCTCGCTCTGTAGCCAATTGTCAGGAGAATACTTGGAGGATTGTTCGATGACATGGAAAGAATAAGCATGTCTGGATTTTGAAGACTTGTTGTGTTCGCTCTTGTGCACTACCTGCCCATGGATTATAATACAGTCACCTGCAAACAAAGCAATTCAATACAAAATAAAGAACAGAAATTTTCAATGCAAAGTAAATAAGAAAATTCAATACAAAATAAATAAGAATTGATTTTTTAACAAATTCAATACAGAATAAATAAGAACAGAATTTTGTTTAATACTGTACAAGTAATTTGGAGAAAACTATATATTTTTCAGTATCGTATTCTTAAATTTAAATTTGTAGGATGAAAGAAAAACCTAGCAACATATCGTGGAAGGAATTACATATTACAATTCTTTCTTTCAAACAATAACTGAATTGGAAATTTAAATTACAAAATAGATTTATTTTTTAGGGTGATGCCCACATCAGCTCTTAGGTTGGTGCGTGGGTAATGGGAAGGGTGATGATGAGAGATGACTTTAACGACTAGCAGTCATCAAGTCTGATACTGACATATTCTAGCAAAAAATAGCCCTGCTTGAGAAGAAAGGACTTTCTTCTAAAACCTTTGTTTTGGAAAGTAATTCGTAGTAACTGGCAATTCGTTTACATCTGATTAACGAAGTTCTGAATTCATTTACATCTATTAACGAATGCAGGAAAAGCTGACTTGGAGAGGCACACACACTAGGCATACACTATTATTGCATAGCACGTCGTGTAATACAGGAATTATTGTGGAACACCTCCAATGATTGAAAATTGGACTTTCTCTGAATGAACTGATAAAAATAATACTATGGAATTATTACCGCTCCTATGTTAGCTATGAGCTATAAAATTTAACCTGGTGAGAATATGGTTCGCAGTGAGTTTATAGGGAAGAGAAACATAGTTTAATAGGTTAGAAACCTAGAATGTAGGGATATTAAACAAACCTTTTTTGACAGGAACCGGCTGAAATCCTGAGCTAGAGTAGATCTGTGCCGGCCGGTCGTAGATAAGGAGTTCATCGGATGATTTATCGGGATTTCTGATAAACCTGCGGTGTATCCCGTTGTTCTGAGAGCCGGGTATAAATGACAAACAGCCATTCTCAATAGTGGCGTCTTCCAGAGCAATCCAGAATCCCATCACCGTCATTGGTTCGGTGTGAAGATAGGTAGCATCTTGGTGAGGAACAACTGAAATACGTCAGTAAAAAGTAATGCATTTAGTTGAATGAGCTCATGAAATAATCTGAATTGAATAATTATGCTGATTATAAACGCTGAATAAACTATTCATCATCATAGTACTACTTTCTGCTGTCGACGATAAATACAAATTACATTACGTACCCATTACATAAATATAAATAGATCATCCGAGATTTTTCTCTTCATGATTAAAATTGATTTTAGATATTTGCGAAAGAGTAACATTTCATTCACTCACACACAATACATTAATAAGTGAAAATTGCTTTTATTCTTTTCAAGTAGGCCTACATCGTCTGTTACTGTATTTCAAAATACTGTGCAACTAATTGTCATCATGATAGGCGGAATTTCGTCATGATAAGTGGAAGACTACAATTATTCATAAGATGTATTTCTGCATAGAAAATCACACTATTCAATTTAGAATACAGCTCAGTTGGAACAGATTTGCAATTATTATAGAACGGCCAAAGAAGTTTCTTTGGATGAGTTCAAGATTGCGTTATACTAGATATTTTGCTTCTTATTCAACAAAATAGTTTTAGAAATAATATTTTTGGCACTTGCACCAGCACACCCACCATTTTAAAATGACAACATACTGTAATACTGCAAAGTTACGTTAATATTTTGTATAATAGCTTACGATGAAGAATGATAAAAATAACAATTCACCAGTCAAAGAAAACCAACTGATGTATGGTTTGTTGAAACCCCTCAATGAATAAAAAGATCCTATTAATCGATTTAAGTAATAAATTGTGTCGACTTGATGACATTTTACGGAAGTTGGGAGGAAGCCAATTTGGAATAGAGTCAAGTTCTCTGAATGTGTTTTCAAAATGGTTTTTGCCCCTTGTGTACCTGGCTGGATTCTACTAGGTAACTAGTATAGCTTGGACAGAAGTTTTTTATTTCAAATAAAAACAGAATAACAGTTTACACTAGTATTATAAAATTCACCATAAAACATTAAAAAGGAAAGATGGTTTCATTTGCATTACAAATTTCTCAAAAATATTTACGGTACTTATACAGATATACTTGTCTATTACAATGAAATAGATAATTACCAGCACTACCTATACCGGGATTTTTAAAGATGTACATGCTTTGAACAACCAACGGTTCTTCCATTCCTAATCGGTAGCAAGTTTCCTTTACTTTATCAGAAAATGTTACTTTGTAGAAGGATGGGTGCAAATAGTGAAGAGCATGTCCGATCTTATTCAACGATTTCTCTTGAGAAACTTTCAGCTCGCCATCTTCTCCGATTGCGTCATTCTCAAAAAAGAAGCTTATTTTGTCACCGCTTTCCAGAAAATATTTGTCCTTGCTCTGAAAAAAATTATCAGTTAACATAACAAAATTAAGTACATTTTAATATAATTTACTATTTTTGTTAATAAACAAAATTTATTTGTGAACATTGATTTCAAGTTACTTCCAACGATTGATATTTATAAATACTTCTAGGTAATAATTGAATATTAATCATTGTTTTGATTGTAAGATATTTAGTAAGATGATATCATTTTAAAAAGCTTTTGACCAAAAAACGCATGCCAAATATCAGATAGGAATATTTACAGTCGAAGAAAAACTTCCAAGAACCAAATAAAATTGATAATTATTATTGATGGATTTAATTATTCATCGAACTTGATAATTTTCTCGTGCATAACTTGTTCTTTTTTCATTCATCATAATCAAATAATCAAACAATCATAATTATTTTATTTTGATAATTATTTTCAAATAATTGAGATGTCAATGTGCTAACCACACGTTACATCTTTTCTGGTTAATGATCATTCTTCTCTGCTGATTCAGTCATGTGGATGTGAAACTGGCAACCAGCTGGTAGGCCTAAGCCCACATAGGGCTGTTGAGCCATTGACAAGCAAAAAATTTTCAAATAATCATAGCATGTGTTGTTTCTGTAAAATTGAAGAGTTTCAAAACAATTTTGTAGGGATACGGCTCGAGTTAACAAGATCATTTGATTTAAATCTAATAAACTATACATTTTAGTGATTATTAACGAAAGTTTCAATTATATAGACTATCAAAAGAGAGTGGAGTAATGATCAGAGTCCTATATAATTTTGTAATAATTGGTAGCTAATGAACCAATTATTATTTTTATTACATAACTATAGATAATAATTTGTTGAAAGACTTCAACAACTCACTTCAAATGCTTTCAAAAATATTGTTAAGATAAATGAATTCAAAGTTCATATTAATCTAGTCGATAATTTATCAGAGAAAACATATTATACTTCAAGAAATAATCTCCACAAATTCTACTGTTGAAATGTTTGAAAACATGAGTTAACTACAAGAAAGTTAACTGTAGTAGAATAATATAATTACAGTACATTGAAAATAATTACTGTATTCCTGTATTTTTAAAGGCAATTGTATCATAGAAAATATACAACTTTGTTTAAAAGTTATTCAAATTTCCAACTCACTTGATTCGACTGTGTCGAATTGAAAATACACTTGCGATTTTCTTTCGGAATATTCAAAGCCAACTCGTCGCCCGCAGACTTCAATTCTTTCAACTCTTCTTCATTGAGGAAGTCCTCAAGGACAATAAAACCATCTCTCTGAAACTGAAGAATAAGAACACTCTGTAATGAAAATAATAATTGATAATTGAAGTGGTACTGGTATGCGAGTCGGTCAAAGTTATCAGTGAAGATTTATTAACTTACTGTCATTGATCAAAATATTCTTTAGCCATTGACGGCAAGTAGGATAAGGTGTGATATATTATTATTATTATTCTTGTTTGTGATTGCCATTTCTCATTTCATATGGGGTCAACATTCCTTTCTCGCAGTCTCCTAATACACAGTCCATCGTCTCCTCTCTCCTCCACTCGTCTCCTCTATTCTGTCTCTCCACCCTTAACCATTTTCTACATTTTTTAATGTTTGGCCCGGGCCCGTCTGCATAATGTCTGATTACGATAGGTAGATAATACACCAGTTACATTATTTTACGGTTCTAATCAGATTGCAAAAGTACATATTAAACTTTTCCCAAATTTTGAGATTTCGATTGAAATCCGGGCCCCGCTAGAAACTCCGGGCCCGGTAGGAATCCCACCTTTCCCACCCCCCTCTCGACGGGCCTTGAATTAAATTCAATAGGATCCATATCAACAAAATATTTGTTTGATTATTGTTATGAAAATAGATAGGTCTCTGGGATTCTAGTAACTATCTAGCAAGTACTGAAAGAAAAGGAAAATAGATATGGGTGTATTGATATTATTTTTCTTTATGCGATTCATAACACATAACTCTAATAGTAGTCTATTAATGTAGCCTCTATTTGCCAGCATTAAATTAAGAATAAAAATTGAGAAAGCAGATTCCTTCCTAAATAAAAATTCTATTTGGCATGTTACCAACACATTCTTTGCATACTAGAATGCGGTAAATTAATCTTGAAAAGGCATATACGGTATCGCAATTTAAATAACCGGTATAATATAGAAATACTATGTAACTAATTAGTAAATTATTTTATTTAGCCTATTGCATGAATTGTTCAAAGTCAGTTCTGTGAATATTGGGCTAAAAATAGAGAATTTGTTTAGATACAGCAGTAGCTTCTTGCATCAACAGTTGAATCATTTCTGTATTTGTAGCGCAATATTTCCGCAGTCCTCACACATACCAGAAAAACTCCCACTCACAAACTCGTCACACTGTTATTCTAATCCTACTGTAGGTACAATCCTACTCTGCATGCAATTTAACAGTTGATAAAAATTATTAAAATGTGTCCTATATGAACTGAAGATTACAAGTTCATGCATAAAGTAGGGGTTAAAAAATACATAGAAATGCAATACATGCTGCTATTGCATGTATATTGAGCGGAGCGTTTGTCTGCACCGATTTATATGCCGTCAATTCAATTAGTCTTCTTATTTTTCTCCTCCTCTTCATCATCTTCTTCCTCTTTACTGCTTCTTTGTCCTCCTTTCTCCCTACCATCTTTCTGTATCTTTCAGTTTCACCTTTCCGTATCATACTATATTATCTTACTGTAGACCTATTATCGTGCAACTCTAAGCTCGATGTATCTCAATGTAAATCGGCCGAGTAGTCTAGAAGGAGTTTGATCAAAACAGATTTACACAAGTGGCATGAGATTGAGCTTTGCTCGACTAAGTTTACGTCTCGCTCGGCTCAATAATAGGGATTTTGCATGGGAATCACTAAATCTATGGAAGCTGGAAACCTTATTTGCTAAATTGAAGAATACCGGCACAGTACTTTGCTAGCCACATTATTTTCATAATGTGAAATTTCACATGCTGAGAACAAGTTTCATCTTCAAGATAGTTTTCAAACAATCATAAAATTAACAAAGAACTTACAGCTAAACCTAAACGTTTTTAGTTAAAGAAGGATTTCCACTATGTGATGATAACGAATCATCATACACTACTTTATACTTTACCTGTGTTTTCAAATCCTCCCTCATTCCCATTATTGGACACAAGGAATTTCTATACAAAGGGATAGCCTTTATACAAGCACCTTACTGATTAGAAACAATATTCTCACTTTTTGTACCAACTCAGAGAAAAATGTATTTTTCTAACATAGATGAAGTTATTCGCCGATAAATAAGAAACTTTACACATAAAACACAGAAGAAATTAATGAAGCCGAGTTCAAGTTCAAAGGACTCTGTTAAAAAAACTTCCAGATAAAAAACAGAGTATAACCTAGTGTAGGAGATGATTGAATTATTACAAATTGTAAGCACAATGCACAAAGCAACTGAGGGAACTAAGCAAGTGATTACAGTGGAGAGTGGAGTGGAACTACAACTGAGGAAAGGAAGAGGAACTGATATAACCATATGACAGTGAGGAGTGAGCAACTGAGGAGAACAGTGTTTCCACTTTTCTTTCTCAATTTTTCCCTCCACAAAACTTCTCTTTTTTCCCTGAAGCCCGGTCTAGACGCAACGATAAGTTTGTCAAACTTTTTGTTCAAACTTATCAGGATTATTTTAAATTGTCATAAAACAGCTGATTTAACGTTAGTAAACGAGCGTACATCAATCAGCTGTGTTCTGACAAGTTAAATGGTCAGAAAATATTCCAAAATCGACCCAGGTTGTTGACCCATTTTGTCACACTTTTTAAGTCATTTTACTCTCTGAAATCAATCTTGGAACAGGAAAATCCTAATAAATATACACAAAGAATTAAATCTTTGAAAAATAACTTTCCTAAACTGGTATTCCAACAATCGGTTGTCGTTGGTTGTTCAAGGTCAAGTTATCTGCTTGACAGCTGATAAGTGTCAGTTGGCTGAACTCCAGACCTGAACACCAGACGATTATTTTGACAGGTAAAAAATAAAAATTAATCAACATAACCAAAACTTGATATACATTTTATTTTTCCATTTTTGTAAATTTATTAATCTAATAGGGACTATTGTCCACTCAGGTGTATTCGATAGTACAGTTATAGCTTTGAAATATTAAACTGACTCTTTTCTTGCTGTTCAAGGAGATGGCCTCTATAATATAGATACGATGGATCTTCATTCAAAATATTATTTTGAATGAAGATCCATCGTATTGTTAGATGTGCAATGCCAATGAGGGACCTCTAGGCTAGGCATTTTTCAGCTTCAATCCAGACCTAGAATGACTGTGTTATGTAAACTTAACTTATCTACATTCATTCAACATCAACAGCTAGTGATTTAATAGGTCGTCAACTCTCTAATTTCTAATAACAGGGTACAATAAATTAATTAGTCATAAATTACATGTAGGCCTGTTATAGGCTATGTCGGCCCTTTATAGTGATCAATAGATACCGTTATTCATAATTTACCCAGAAAAATATATTTAAAAAATACAATAGGCCTATTCAGTATTCATATATATTCAATATGACTTTATGAACAAAATACAATTGCATAAAGTAAAATAGACAACTCTGGTTATAAAGATAATTCATAAATATATTGAGTACTGTGTATTGTATGCCATTTGAAGGGAATATTTGTACATTTGCCATAATAATTTACATACTTACATTTTACCACATTATTTACGTACAACTATATAATTATTGATTGATTGAAGATGACACAATTTACAGCTCTTGGACTACAGCCCCGTACGGTTGGAAATTAGTATATAGTAGCCTTTATAGCTAAGATAAATCAGCTCAGCTACTTCAAATTTCAAATACCTAAATACCCAGTTAGTAAGCAATAACCGAGATTTTTGTTTTTGGTTGTTATAGAATGCACCAGTGCTGTTTTTTTATCGTATGGCTTTTTATCGGTGGGGAGACCCTAAAGCCTGGTTTTCATTAGTAGAGTTAGTGGCAGAGTTCCCTGGGCGAGTACTAACTATCTTGTGAACTCTTCCAATGAAAACGTTCATAGTAGAGTAGAGTGATGGTAGAGTACTTGTTTTAAGTACCAAGTAAGTAGAGTAGAGTTAGTATGCTAGTTACTCTACCACTAACTCTACTAATGAAAACCAGGCTTTAACGGGTAGGTTCCACCTCGCCTTATTTTTACCAGTGCTGTAAAGTAATACTGTATTATAGAGAAAGAATACGCAATATTGCGTAATATTAGTGGGTAAAATAAAAAATAAATAATGGAACTAAAATAACGTAAACCTAAAATAATACAATACCCTTGAACAAAAAGTGTTCAACAGATGGCAATAGAATATATTCTAACGTAATATATTAATTTTTGTTGCAGGTGAAGATCTAGCAGTGGCATAGGGAAACAATGGCTCTGAAGTTGTTGCAATTTGGTAGTAGAGCCATAAGAAATTTCTCCCAGAAATCGGCTCCCTACATAGCAGACAAAATTCAAGAGGAAGGAATGAATGAGCTCTGCTTAGTGGTTAATGAGAACGACGAAGTGTTGGGCCATGCCAATAAACGCGAATGTCATCTAGTGAAACCAAACGGTGACATTCCCTTGCACCGTGCATTCAGTGTTTTCGTATTCAACTCCAACAACGAGATGCTGCTCCAGAAACGGTCCCTGTCCAAAGTAACGTTCCCTGGCTTCGTGTCCAATGCCTGTTGCAGTCATCCGCTCTATGAGTTCGACGAGGAAAGAGTTGAACAGGATGCGACTGGAGTGAAAGTTGCCGCGGGAAGAAGACTCAACCACGAACTGGGCATACCACGCATTCACACGCAGCCCGACTCTCTGCACTACCTCACCAGAATTCATTACAAATCCGTAGGCGACGGCATGTGGGGAGAACACGAAATCGATTACATCCTCATCCTCCACAAGGACTTGCCGATTGTACCAAACGAGAATGAAGTAAGTGACGTCTACTACGTTGGCCAGAAGCAGTTGGACAGTTTTCTGAATAATTTGGACGCTCCTTTAACTCCTTGGTTTGCCTCAATTTTGAAATCCAAAAAGCTACACCATTGGTGGAACAACTTACACCGGCTAGACAGTGTAATGGAACACGATAAAATTCATAAACTCTAAATAATTACTTAAGAAAACTCTTGTTACCAGTTTCTGAGCGTAATCAATTGTATAGAATGTATTTCATATTAACAAATTGTATTAATATATTTTACTGTTTTTGTACCTTTTTTGAAAGTTTCTTTTGTGTACAAATATATTTATTTCACAGTAAAATCTCCAAACTATCCTAAACTTCAGTCTGATAGTGATAGTGACTAGTTTACTGTATTCTATTGGTCCATTATTCAAATTAAGATCTTGAAGCGACATATATTAACATTTTAAATTATGTACGTTAGGCCCACTTCTTGCTTTAAATAGAGCATCAGTTGTTCAAACTAATACAACATTCATGAGTTCTAACTTTATTACAATAATAGAGTTCCGCTTTTTGCAAGGTAAACAGAAAAGGTTTTTTATTTTACATTCAGTAACCGCTTTTGTACTGTCTTGTTTGAAGTATTTATAGATTGTTAGGAATTTATTGGAAGTTCTTCAATAGGTGGTATTGAATAAGTTGGAATCCCAGTAAATTTGAATGAATACAAAGCTTTTCTTTCAGTTAATGACATCTTCAACTTTTTTTTATTGGTGGGGAGACCCTTACGGTTAGGTTCCACCTCGCCTCATTGCACATCTTCAACTGATGAGAAGACTTAACAGTAATAATTTATATACAATGAGGGCGCTAAGTAAATTTCTGCGATTCCATTATTCGAACTATAGTGAGAAAAGTTGAGCAATTAATTGATATTGTGTTACTAGTCTTCCGAGAATAAATTCCAAATAATAAATTGCAAGTCAAAACCAATATACGATTCCCTCCAGTGTGCAAACTTACAACAGTTTTGATGTAAACATAATTGTTGAAGAGGATTGGCATGAATTTCTATAGAAAATGGAATAATGATAAAGTTCCAGTACTATTACAAAAAACTGGTTTCATGTATCTATGGAGAGTAGTAATTGAATTAAAAATGAGTGTAATAAATAATTCAGGTAATACCAATATTTTTCGAAAATTTATTTTTTATCAGAACAAGAATAGTTAGATATTTACAAAAGGATACAGCATTAATTTACAAATTTCATACAAATATTTTCAATTATTACAGTCATTATCAGCAAATAAATAATAAATTTTGTTTCCAATATAAAGGCTATGCCTGCTTGCATTTGAAATTTTATACTAAAATGCTCCTTCTGAATAATTCGCATTGAGTGAGAATGAAGATTTCTATTTTATTAAATTTAAATATAATCTATTTCATTTATTGAATTTACAATTTATCGTGAATGGAAAGATGAAACCCCTACATGTGATACAATATAAAAGTCAGTGTCCACTAATGTAATATTTTCATGGATCCCATACAAACAATAGTTTTATTATCATCATCATATTTTCACCTTTTACCTTAATTGGTTGATACCAATTAACTAATTGATAGATTAAGATACACCCGTTTCTATGTACATTTTGTCGCCTATTGAAAGCATAGATCAAATTTTCCAACGTTTAAAATGTAAGACGTGGGTTTGAATTCTAGAAATTCAAGATGAAATGTTTCTAAATGGATGGAAAAAAAGTGAAATAATACTGCTTGAATAAATTATTAGCTTGTTTCCTTTTTTGTTTCCTATAATGTTCATTAATTGAACTATTTTAAATAATCTACCATCATTTTTCAGTAAGAAGTATGATAATTCTAATGCAGAATTAAAATTACATCAAGGCAACAACTAAAATTAAAAAAAAACTTAAATAGGAATAACAGATGATTATTAATAGATTAGAAATTAGACTTTAAAGAAATAAAAATATTGTACTACAAGATGTGACATTTTTGGATCATTTGAAGGAAAATTAACATATCACACAGCTCAGCTCCTCATTTATACAAAAAATCAAAGATAGTTTCTCTTTAGTGACGTAGAATATTGTTACTCTTGTAATATAATTATATCTTTTGTGACATCATTATCATTATTATTTTTGAGACATGGAACGAACATCTCCTTTTTTTGCAAACAATAAATCAAACTTTCTTGAAAGTTACACTCATAATTCCCTAAAAATAATCAATAAAATTCAATTCAATACTCTCGTAATATATTTCTTTTGTGACATCATCATTATTATTTTTGAGACATGGAAATAACATCTTCTCCTAGTGTTTTATGCAAACAATAAATCAAAAATTCTCGTAAGTTATACTTATAATTCCCTAAAAGTAACATAATATCATGTAATTAAGTATAATATTATGGCATAACATTTTGAACCCCTTTGTGACATGGATTACACCTATAAATTTGTGACTAAAATTACTGCTTCATCACTTACAGTGTTAACAAGAATACACACTTTGTATCATTAGACACTACTGTTACTCTTACATACTTATGTTACTCATAGTTGCCCTTTACAACATGATCCTTTCAACATTATTACAACACAAATAATATGAAATAAAAATGAAAATTTTCGAATAAAACTATAAGGGCGTAGTTGAGCATTTGAAAATACAGGAGACATGCTAGACTTTACTCATATTAGCTCAGTTTTAAAAGTTCATAATAATTTTAAAGTAGGGTACTGTGAACGTATTGGTGAGCTACTCACTTCACTTAAAAAACAACAACCTTACATAGGAAAAAATATAAATATCAGTTTCTAGAGTCTAAACACAGCACAAATTACTTAATCTAAAATTTTGAAAGATGATCTATTATCTATTACTAGACTTTAAGAAAAACTTTTACTGAAGGCAACCATTGATTACATCATATCAGTTCAGTCTTACTTACGTTTCAATTCATCTCGTTCTGCGTAAGCGTCAAAGACGACGGATCAATCACTGAACTGTGACGTAACTGAGACTGAACTGATATGTAGGAATCGAACATCAACCGTCGTTAAATCATCAAACGATAACCAATGAACATACTTATTATTAATAACCCTTCATTTGAATGGTGTGGGAGCCGCACCATAGTAGGTATGACGTTAACAAAATCCCCTATATCATCACTTGGTCGATTTTGTGAGCTACACAGCATGCTACCAAAGCTTAAGCATGTGCAGCACAAAAAATCGACCAGGTGTGCACATACGGAATGACGTCATTTTACAGTGGTTAACTTTGATTGTTTTCTCGAGCAACAGGCCATGGGTGGTCTTGAATATAATAATTGATAATTTACAAACAAATTAAAAAAAGTGATGACTACTGGCGGCCACGAAATAAGGTGGCTGGACATTTTGAGCTGTTGTCAGCTGACTAAAAAAGAGACTGTACAATAGACTGAGCCCAAGCCTTGATCCTTTTTTTGACCGCTACAATCCTTTCAAGAAATCCTGTGAAAAATCATGCCGCTCTATCGATAGTTAATTTCATTTTTCCGAGCTCTACTAGACTCAACCTTCCCCTTTCTTTTTTCTTTAACCTTTGTAGTTGTATATCACATTTACATTATACTATCTCTTGATTAACTTCCTTTTTTTCTCTATTTTACTCATAAATCGTCTCTTCTAATCTCTTAAATTTCTTTAATTTCTAATTTAGTGAAGAGTGATGTATTTCCTTTTGTATTTTTTTTACTTAAAATTCCAATAGCAATGTCAATAAGACTTGTAATGGACCTTGTGTCTGTGAGCTTTTATATGTATGTATAAATAAATAAATAAATAAAAAACCATGCAGTGGAATCGACTCAAAATAGGCAAGGCTGGAAGCACGAGCAAGCAATTTTCGACATTCCCTCGCTTTACCGGTTCCATATCTGACAACAGCACAAAAATGTCACAACCACTCAATTTCGTAGCCACTACTTTAGTTTCATGATTCAATTACTCAACTATTAAGGTCGTTGTCACCCAGTCGGTGGCTTGGGCATCCAGAAGGCAGCCAGATCCATGGCACAGACGGGCTGCGGTTGCGATCGGTCGAGAGGCACTTTATCGTCGATGTGGGTGAAAGTGATCGATGACCGAAACATGGGGGCGGGGGCGGAGGCGGCAGGGGGCGGCACAAGTGCAGAAACATCAATGGTGCCCTCGCTGAGCGGGTGTTGGCCGCTGAGGTGCGCCCGGTAACAGGTGTCGAGGTGAGTGCGGTGAATGATGATACCCGACGACACGTTGCCGCGCATCAGCAGTGTGGTCAACGTCACCAGGTGCATGTCGACGCTGGGCGGCTCGTCCCGCACCGGCGTGTATGACGTCATCAGATCCGTCGGCGTCAACTCGCCTCCCGTCCACACCAGACGGTTCATCGGGTAGAGCAGGCTTAGCTGCGACAGATGAGCGTCCTCTGACAACAGACCGTTCGGGTGTTCGCTTGACAAACTCTGCAAATCCAAAACACATTTATTTTCCACAACAGAATAATATTGTAAATGACAAATTCTTTCATACTTCTACAATGGTACACAGACTGTATAATCACAGTGTGGTGATTGGTGTAAAAAGGTACATTGGACCAATTTTTATTCTCGCCAACGCCATACTTTTGAATTTTAATATATGATTACAGGCAAAAATGAACCCATTCACTCATTTCCAAACTTATTTTGAGAAAAACAACATCAAAAAATAACTTTTTCAACATTAAAAAAAGTCTCTCTACGCTTGGTATTGTTTGAAAGCTTAAAATGATGAAAACTAAAACTGACAAAGGCAAATTGCTGCTAAGAATTGAATCTCTTATTTGTTAAGATTTAACATATTATGATTTGCATACTTCATTTCAATTCCCTTATGGGAATTTGCAGTATAGGTTCAACATCAGAGACATCAGGCATTTGATAGGAAACTTGGTACACCAACTGGTTCATGCGTTTTGGACCAATAATGAATGTTGATGTTCTACTCATGTCAGTCAAAAATACATGTTTATCCAGCTGGAAAGATTCTACACCTCCAAGCTTCTTTATGTTTCTCTAGCTTTTTATAGATTCTGGACTAGTGGGGAGTAATTATGAAGAAATTATTTTCGATTCAAAGTAGGAAATTCAAAATCTTTTCAAATAGGCTTCAAGTAGGAAAGAAGTAACCAATTCAAGGCCTTCTCATATTCTGAGACTTATCTACGGTCAGACATCCAACTGCTTTGACCAAGCTTTTTCAATTGACAAACTAGTGCTATTTATCAAATTTGAGGTCCGAAACTTCATTCTTGGCAAAATATTAGAAAAATTATCGGTGTGAAATGAATTGAAAGAAGTCTTACATAGCATCCAGATTTTCGTTCTTCTACAAGAATTCTGAAGATGGAAATGACAGGCGTATTATCCGTCACTCCTTGGTCTAGGCCTCTGTTGTCATCCTGCAATAGGCGACGGTCCTGCATTATCTGAAATGAGAACATGATCAACGATTATTATCATACATTGGGACAATACGGTACATGAATCATATTCAATCTTACATTACTAATACTCAAATACTCTGACACCAGATCTGAGCCAGCCAGGTTACACGGAATTATAATTATTATCTTTTTAATATTCAAATTGATGAATTGAAATGTTTAAAATACGACTAACTGAAAGAATTGCTGGACGCTTGATGAATCTTACGTTTGGAGACTTTGAGTTTTCATTTTCATTAATAAATAATATTTTATTGCCAAGTAAACAAGTATTTATAAGCAAAGTCAAACAAGTACAACAGCACAGTTTAAAATAGATAAAATCGATTAAAACAAACACTACAGTCTCAATTTTAACAAAAAAAATTGTCGAAGGAAGACTGATCTTCCTTCTTCGGGTTGCAAACTTTATAATAAACTAACAGAAAATTTGAAAGTTTTATCCACCAACAATGACCAGAATTCAAGACTGATCTTTACACATTCTTAACAAATAAAGCCTATTATACTGTTGCTGGAAGATGAAAAGATGTATTTTCCCTCATTTTTAATGCATAGGTTGTCGAAATAGTATATGAATAAGAAACTATTATTCAATGTTGTTATAGCTTTCAAGCAATAATGAAGATATTCATCTTTATATTGTATATTTATATACTGGGTATATGTATGCAATAGCTGAATAAATAAATATCTTATAGAAACTATATATAGCCTAATTGATTTTTAATGAAGATCAATTCCAATATACATGCAATACAGATTAAAACTACGAATACTAGAATACACTGTTGGTTTTTACAGATGCTAGCCTAGATTTCAAGAGTCGTGACGTCACCCGAAATCCAGTAGACAAGTGACATCCTACTCATGACACCTTTAGTGTATACTAGTATCCGTGGGTAAAATAGAGAAATACTCACTTCCAGCTGGCCTTCCCTGTACGAAGAAACGCCAAGGGGCTGAGCTGACAACACAGTCAACCTATGAGCATCGTCTTCAATATAGGCAGCGCTAGGCATTGGATAGAAATTGGCCTGCAGTGGTAGTTTTGAATACCTTTTTCTTTTCACAATCTGAAATACGCAGAAAAATAAATCCTCAATTCAATTCAATTTATTTATTCAGTCCCAAATACAATTATTCAATACACTTAACAATTTAAAAAAAAAATGAATAATAGAACCCGCATAGACTATGTCGTCTGTGTGCGGGAGCAGTTCTTCATATTAGTTGTGTACAAAATGATACATTGTTTACTACAGATACAGCAATATGACTAAAATATAAGTGTAAACTGAAAGTATAATTGATTTCTAGAATATAAATCTGAGAATATATAATATAACACAAGCTTAACCATATAGATGTAAGATTCGAAGATTTGAATTTGAATAATAATTGTGGAAAATAGGATGAATGGATAATAAGAAATGGAGTTTATGATGAATTTATAATAAAATTTTAAATATCATAGGGTCCTACAATTGAAAAACATTGCACCAAAAACTATTGAATCTGATATTTATTAATAAAAACACACGGATTTATCCAATGTTCTGTTTTTGTCGTTTTACTCCTTTCACTTCTGATTTCCGAGGTTTGGGTACAATTTAAACTATTGACTCACTGAAAACTATATCATTATCAGTGACTGACTGAAAATTTTCTTAACAATAATTTTCTCTAACAATGATTTTATTTGAAATCCATCGTTTTCACTGAGTTTCGTACTCATCTCCACGAGTAAATAAGAGAATAGAGCCTAGAGAAATCAATGTATCATCTTCAATACGTAAACGTACAAGGAGTAATGAAATCTTAAAAATCTGAAATTCATGTTTATAAATAAAATTGAAACGTTACTCACTTGATAATTATTGAGATCTGTGAAAAATACATCACCGTTCTTAATATTACTTGAAAGTCGCATGGATAGTTCATAGTTTCCATTCACATTCGAAATATCCACTTTATTCTGAATTTCTATTCCAAGGCCATCAGCACCTGAAACGAATTGACAAAGTTTAATGAACAAACTAATAGAACATAAAAGTTTCAGATTAAAATTTAGATTTTTTGAGAAATACAAGAAAATCAGAAAAATTCAATTATCAATAATTTATTAATATAATGTATTTCTAGCTTGGATGATTTGTATACTATTAACGAGGAAATCAATAACGCGACTTTAAACCAGCAAAACACAGACAAACTGGCTCATATCCAATCTAAAAGGATTATAAATAATATATATAAATATATGGCACTTATTTTCAGATAATACACATTTTTCCTCGAATAAAATGAAAATATTCTTTATCAGGTGAAATCCATACCATAAAGTCTTTTCTACCACTGAACCGAGAGACCATGTATGAAAATAAGTGAAAATCAAAATGTTACAGTACAATAAATTGATACAGCATTTATCAAGTATTATAAGAGATTCACATGAGAAAATATATTGTTACCTGGTGTATTATAAACAATAATAGTGTGTAGAACATTGGGTAGCTGCACTAGAACTTTGGACATGATTGGACCTTCGAACACAAGTATCAAAGGTGATTTGACGATAATTGTTTCACCATCGCCGTCAGGAAGAAAGAGATAGGCTCCACTTTTGTCCTGACCCAATCTAGTTTTGTACCTGAAAACAAAACAACAATCAGTTATTGGTTTATACAGTGATCTACTGTAGAAACTGTCCTGAACGAAAACAGGGTTCGGCTGTGCCTTTTGTTTCCTCCCAAATCATAAAATTGTTATGAGTTATGTGCCTCTATGAATGAATGAATAGATAGGTGAATAATACCAACGAAATAATTCATTGAAATGATTGAAAATCAAACGTAGGCCTGTACTAAATTTGAAAAAATGATTTATCGATGTATGGATATTTTCAATCATTTCTGTTATTTATTCAGTAGAGAATATTTTTCAAGCAATTAAGTTAGTGATTAGTACAGAATGATCATAATATTATGTATGCAAGTACAAATGTTAATTCAGTTTGTAAAGCAAACTGAATTGAAAATGAGTTATTGTTATTGCAACTCATTAAGGGGTTTACAATATTCAGCGTATGCGATTCAATATTCATCTATTATTCAATATTAACATGGCTGCACCATAATGAATGAACAATTCTTATACACTTTGAACATTGTGAAAATATTTAATGAGTTGATTCATAGTCAGTACAGGAGCTTTAGTTAAGTGAACCAGCTATATAAAAACAAACTAGAGGATATAGCTCAATTATTGGAAAAATACTGAAGTAGTGTTTCCAATGTAAATCTAATCCTTAACTTAAGGGGGGCCACCACTTGTACGACAAACCCATTGTACGACATTTTTGAATGTTTGTACAAGGGGATTGTCGAACAGAAGGTTATGACCCAAAGTTAAGACTATTTCAGAACGGATATTGAAAGAAAAATCAAATAACTGGTTATGAAAAAATCAAAGGAATATTCAAGAGTACAATAGACCAACTTATTCATGTGAAACTAAAATTCTCAAGATAACAACAAAAATTATATCTATTAGCATGACTGAATGTTCGACATTTTTGAATGTTCGTACAAGGGGATTGTCGAACAGAAGGTAGTGACCCAAAGTTAAGACTATTTCAGAACGGATATTGAAAAAAAAAATCAAATGATTATGAAAAAATCAAAGGAATATATTATTCAAGAGTACAATAGACCAACTTATTCATGTGAAACTAAAATTCTCAAGATAACAACAAAAATTATATCTATTAGCATGACTGAAAATCATGGGATGCATAAAGATTGAAACTACGAATACGTTACGATTGCAGTTGTAGGAACTTGAGAGGATTACGAATTTGAGAAATACAGAGTGATTCAAAAAGAATACCACAACTTTAAAAATGTGTATTTAATGAAAGAAACATGATAGAACCGTCTGTTATACTTCATTACAAAGAGTATTTGAAGAAGTTTTTTTCACTCACAAACAAGTTCAGAGATGTTCAATATGACACCCTCCAGACACTCGAGCAATATCAACCCAAAACATCCCTCAAACTCGTTTCACACTCTCTGTAGCATATCAGGCGTAACAGTTAGGTAAGCTGCTGTTATTTCTTGTTTCAAATCATAAATGGTGGATGGATATTGATGATTTGAAACAAGAAATAACAGCAGCTAACCAAACTGTTACGCCTGATATGCTACAGAGTGTGTGGAACGAGTTTGAGTATCTATCGGGTTGATATTAGTCGAGTGTCTGGAGGGGTCATATTGAACATCTCTGAACTTCTTTGTGAGTGAAAAAACTTCTTTAAATACGCTTTGTAATGATGTATAACAGAAGGTTCTATTAAGTTTTTTTCGTAAAATACACATTTTCAAAGTTGTGGTATTCTTTTTGAATCACTCTGTATAATACAAAATAGCCATTCACGTTCTACATGAAGTCTGTCTTAACCATTAGAGTGAAGATATCTGACAAGATGTTGTACTGACTTGGCAAAACTCAAATGCATTGGAATAACGCGGCCGGTGTCCTTGAGAGTGATCGCCTTGAGAAGGCCGCTGGTGCTGAATGTGACTGACATTCGATTGTTTTGTATTGAGAACTCTTTTCCTTTGTCAAAGTCTTTCACCCAGTCCTCGAACATTCCTCTTTGGCTATTCCGCAAACCAGCGTTGAACACTTTTATTTGTACTTTGTTCTCTCTGTCAAAAACAAAACACAACTTCTAAACATAACTTCCTACTTCTTAAATCCTTTTTTAAATTGTTACTTGTTTCTTAGTTAACACAAGAATAACTGAGTAATCAACAGTCAACGGTCAACAGTAAATCAAGCAGGATTTCAGATTTTTTAAATTTCATCAAGCATGATTTAAAATCAAATCATCATTTAATCAAATCAATCAGGTTTGATTTAATCAAACCTGGGACTTGTTTCATAAAAATTTTGAAGTCCTTTAAAACAAGTAAATTCATGGATAGCACACAGCCTACAATGCAATGAGCTCTAGTAATAAAGGTAATAAACTTTAATAAGTCTGTCTAGTGTGTATCCGCCTTTTTTCCTGTACTACAGGACTCCTACATTTTTATGAACATGCCCCTTATTTTATATCTATAACAATTTTTATTGCAAGTTATTCAAACACAGACTCTGAACTTGAAACTTATATGTACAAGTAAAATAATAGCTTGTTTAGCTTCAAACTTTGTTCAATCTATAATGCGAAACAGTATATTTGAAAATATTTAATCTATAATGCAAGCAAAGAGTGCAATTATATTGGAAAGTCATTTATGTAAGGGTTTAATAACACACAAACATTACTACTTCGAAAATGCGCAGCATAGTATCAGCTTTTGAATAAAAAAAAATTAAGAACGCAATTTTGTATCCAGTTTACCTTCAAGATCTTAGCTCTTGTGAATACAATGTTAAATTCTACAAGTTTACAATCATAATTTTTAGTGATAATCTAATAGCGCTCGTGTTATTCAAGAGGTTTTGATATCATTTCCTTATCAACCCTCATTACAATGAAGTGTAGGACCTCATACATAAGACGAACAAAATTCCTCTACATTAATAAACCAATAAAGGTTGATTAACAATTATTCAGTCAGGCCCAGTGTTCTGTGATTGGTCCATCGTCATCAACGCATCTTTATCTAGTGGTGGTAATTTGTTCTCTTCTGTAAAGTGCATTATTATTTTCATGGCTGTACCACTGTAAAATATGTTGTTCAGATTTTTTTGTGAGATAAAAAGTTTTTTAATTGAATCTTTATTTGGAATAAAATTATTATTGAGATGACTAGGATGATTGAATAATCTATTAAAATTGACTACTTCTTACCTGGGTGTATCACTGGACATAATATGTTCAACAAAATAGGTGGTAATTCCAAGAGGAGGCACATCGGCAACAAATGAAAGAAGAAAGCACTGTTTCGTGACATCGGTCAGTTGACAGAGAGGGCTCACTTGAGAATTCACAATGCCGCCTTCGAAATTTCTCACCTTGAACAACATGCAACATGAAATCAACTTACAATAGCTACCAAACAAATAGCTTAAATAGAAAATAGAGAAATGAGAATCATAAATATTCATTCATGCGAATTAAAATCGCTTCCAGGTGGTTCGGAAATCACCTAAAGCTAGTTCACGTAGCTGTAGGTCCATTCATCTCTCATCATCATCATCTTCTTTCCCGTCCTGTGTGGGCTTCACCATAGCAAGAAATTGTGTATATTACATCGAATAAAATTATACATTTAATTTCTAATACAGTGAACATCTAGCTTGCATTATTCTAGAAAATTAAGAAAAGAAATCACTTGGACTATATTTCAATAATACAACAATATGATCATCAATGTTGAGTTTAGAATTTTCAGTATCCTGATATGTTTGAAAATCAATTACTGAAAATATTTGTTGTAACTTCATGGCTAAAATAATTTACTCATCATCTTATTTGTTTTACACTAGTTAGACCATTTTTTTTTTTAAGAAAACATTACGCTATTTCTCTGGCAAACTAGATTTCACGGTGCTTAATAACAGCTTCAGGAGTAGTCGAGTAGAGAATTTAAATTTGCTGTGTTGGATATTTTATTCAATGATATTGAAAAAAATGTCTTGCTATCGAATATGTGTTGTCCAAACATACCTATTAAATAATTTCAAACATAGATTACAGCAGTAATTGGAGAAAAATAAATAATTTTATAATATTATTCATCATCTGGTAAGTGATACTTACTTGCACATCAACTGTGGCTACTTTGAGACTGACGACTTCTTGCCGTCTCCACGTAAGAGAGTTGAAAAACACAACACGTATAGATTCAACATTTGAACTGAATTTCAGCAACGTTTGCTCAGAAAGGCTATTCGGGAATTTTCTGTTATCATCCATGCTGAAGAACTCAAAATGAGGAGATGGTGTATACGAATCCTGCACAAAACAATAGATATTCAGATGGAAGGAAATGAAATATTGCAACTAATCTTCCAAATCATAATAATGAATTGAACGAAATTCCTAATTAATAATGCCATATAATACTCTAAGGCACTTGTCTGGCAAACAAGAGGTGCTGGCTTCGATTCCCCCCGGGCAAAAGTTTTTTGTACAGCTGCATTCATCGAATTTCCTTACTAGCTATTATTTTGCTGTCAATATTCGCAGTAGCATAAGTCTTCAGAGTATTATAAATGGCATTATTGATTAGGAATTTCGTTCAATTCATTGAATAGATATTCAATAAATTACTATAGAGTTTATTTTTATACCAATAATTAAAATAAGAAATCAACTCATCTAGTTTTCTAGGTTTGAGGAAGAGAAAAGTGAATGATGAGAAATCTCATATTAGAAGAACATTCTTCTAATATCCTATTCTAAGAGAGAGCTTCCTAGAATAGAAATAATTAGCAGAAGGTATTTTTACATAATAAATGTTTCAAATCGATGAGCTTTTCTCTCAATTATAAATACAGTAAATAAGTATTCAATTACCTTCATTGTATTTAGAAGGAAGTGGATCGATTGCTGCATTACATGGTGGGCTGACATGATTGCTTCCAACATTCTGAAACGTAAACAGTTGTAAAGAAAACCAATTCGAATTATTGTTAATGAATCAAAGATTAGACCTTCTAGTCTTTGCTATCGGTCGAACGTAATTATCAGTTAACTGAATACCCTTCATATACTCCATTTATATCCCATAGTCATGAAAAATAACAAGTTGTATCGCTTTAAAGTTTCAAAGAAGATACATCAGAAGATAATAATAGAGTAATAATAATAATGTCCCTGAGAACAGAAAGTAGAGTGGAATAAATCTAGAGATTCATGTATTCAAGAGAAATTTTCAAAATCTTATCATATTTCATTATAATTATTCAACTGTGTAGTGACAGACCTAAGACACACGATCAATTTTTCATCAAATTCCACGGAATGAAATAAACTTGAATTGACCAGTTGTCATGTAAGGTATAGACATCGCGAGTTGAGAACAAACTTAGCCGAGAATGGACAGAGATAACTGTGTATGACGACTGTGGAGGATGGCAACTGATACAATGCTACCAAATATGAAAATAGGCCTACTCTCAAGCTATATAAATGTTACTACGAATATTATAATCAATAGTAAACTTGCGAAACATGATTGTAAAGAATGACAATAC
This sequence comes from Laodelphax striatellus, assembly GCA_017141395.1. Lineage (NCBI taxonomy): Eukaryota > Metazoa > Arthropoda > Insecta > Hemiptera > Delphacidae > Laodelphax > Laodelphax striatellus. The sequence goes on along the minus strand of CM029534.1, from coordinate 38,112,799 downwards.
CAAGTCGGGTCCATGTCGATACTCCTTTGTATCGGTTTATTTACATTCAATATCAATCTGGTAGTGAACTCTGGCAATGTATTTTTGTCCCTCTCGAAGCCACTCGATAAAAAGATAAAATCAAGTAAATAATTGCTACTATTGATTAATCACTAGAATTTACTTTTTAAAATTTAAATTTTTATATAATTGTTCATTTACAATTCGCTTTACCTTTGAAAGGTCGAAAAACTGGGAAACAACCAAACTCAATAGCGAACTAAACCTGCTAAGAGCAATACTGCAATCTGAGGTTTATCAAATTGTATATGAATCAAATATCAAATTGAATAGATAATTGTTCATCTACACTTCCTGTGACCGAATGACAGGGCGTCAAATTGGGTGACCACCCAACTCAATGGGCAAAGCGAACTAAATCTGTTAAGCGCAATACTGCAACCCAAGGTTTCCACAGAGTATGATAAACGTGAGCACGCACTTTTTGGCATAGTCGGTGACCACATGATCTTTGGCCGTGCCTGTGATGCCATCGTGATGCTGAAACAAGCTGAGACTGCTTCTCACTTCGGACAGTTGTCTCAACAGAATCGAATCGCTGCTCGCCAACCAATCTGCGTGCACTCCGTGGGCCAATCCTTCGGTCCAGCTCAACGTCAGAAGTATTTCTGCACTCCTGTAACACAAAACGTGGTCAGTAAAAGGTGGAGATGAGTGGAATAGTATATTTCGCACCTAGGGCGGAAAATGGGAGTTTGCCGGCTTGAGATCGCGGTTTTCAAGTTCGAGACGAATGTCGAGAACTTGAAGCGATCGAGATCCGGCAAAACATTTTTGCTCGTGTTGCGAACGATATTTTTTGCCACACTAAAAAAACAAACAAAACAACAAAAATAATGCAAAACAAACAATGAAAATATCAACTCAGTGACCAACAAAACTTTGAGGTTAGGTTACCTGCAAGAACACATACAATGCTGTTGATCGGATAGAAACAGCTGTCATTCAAGGTCATTTTCTTTTCCGCCCTGCAAGAACACAATCATACAATGCTGTTGATCAGATAGAAACAGCTGTCATTCAAGGTCATTTTCTTTTCCGCCCTAAACGTTTACAGGCCTCCAGCCTGACCTCGTCGGAAATCGAACATTTTCGGCCTCCAATAGAGGTATGAAAAACAGTTCATTACGTCCTAGTGTGGCGAAAAATATTTTTCTGTCATAAATACCAACGTAATCAGAAAACAATGTTCTGTACACACGCATTTCAGTCTATTAAAAACTCTTATCCAGCTAATCTCTCTTAGAGACAGCTTGGAAAGCCGTTGTCCCAGTGGTTGTAGGCGGGTCTAATCGATTAGATTAGATAAGAGACGGCGCCTACCTCACCTGTTGTAACGGTGACCGGTTCTTCTAAATACAATTTATGAGCCTCAAAATCGCATCCCGATGGTTCGGAACCCACCTAAAGCTGTAGGTCCATTCATCTCTCATCATCATCACCACCACCTTTTCAATTACCCACGCACAAGCCTGGAGCTTAAGTGGGCATCACCCCCAAAATATCAAAAAATCTGGATATCAATTAATTATTTATTTATTCATTCAATAAATTAAAATCAGCTCATAGGATTAAGCAATAGGCAACTAGCAACATATGGATCATATGATTGTCTACTCTATACAAACCAATGGTTCAATGCACACTGAAAAAGCTGCTTTAGGTGTGTATTGGACTATTTGTTTGCTATGAATTGTTTGCTATAGATCGTTTCTATAGAGTAAACGATCATAGGATCCAAATGTTGCTAATTCCCTATTGCTTATTGCTCCGGTGTACGAGCTGCCTATTGTTGTTTCAAATCCCATCGACTAAGTACCATCATGATAGGTTATTGAAAATGATGAATTGTATAAAAATGGTAATTATTCGTTTCAAATCCCTTAGGCTAGGCGTACACCGGTTAGTCAAGACAAGACGAGATTAGTCACTTTTAGTCACAGTAATTCACATAGTTGTTTATGAAGCAGCACACACTGATGCAATGACTAATCGGTGTGTGTTGCTTCATAAGCAACTATGTGAAGTACTGTGATTAATCTCGTCTTGTCTTGACTAACCGGTGTACGCCTAGCCTTAGACAGTAATACCATCATGATAGTATGTGAAAATTATGAATGGAAAGAATAAAAAATCTTAGTAATGATTTCAAACTAAGAATCGCACCTTAGATAAGAAATTAGAACGCGATCTAATCGTTTATAGAAGGGTCTGGACGTGTAGTAACCACTCCAATAGTGATCGTCACGATCAGCATACGTGAAAAAGTCGCCTGATAATGTAGGAAATTTGTTGTAAGGCATCTTCGTCTTCAATGCGTCAAAGTAATCCCTCAATGTGCCAAACTGTGCCTGCAATAAAGAAAACCGAATTTAATACAATAAAGAAGACAAACAGTGAAATCTTGAATAAAATGTTGTTTTCACATGAACAATCAATCCATTTATTTAGCAAAAAAACAGCAATACAAATGGAGTAAGTGAATAATCTAAAAAAAAAACAACAATTTGTACACACGATTATAAAATTAGAGCTAAATACTTACAAGTAACAATTGAACTGCCGCCACTGGCAAAAGTACAACTATAAACTTGATTCATTTATGATTATATTTTTCAGCAAGTTTTATTGTATTATAATTATTATGTTTATGAAACTGTGTGGTCTGTAAAATATTGGAAAAATGTATTTTTTTTTGTGCTCTGATCGAGAAATAGATTTTATTCAATAAAAGGTTTGGTTAATTAATTAAAATGAACAATGTGAGTTTCCAAAAATGTATTATTTGAAGGGAGATTGAGAATTCATATTGATTGCTTCTGATATTTCATCAATCAAATTAATCTGTTATACATAAAAAGTTTTTCCTAAAAGAATAATCATGCTTTTAATAAATTATTTAATAATAAATAAATCATAAATTCATGTAAATGTTCAATTACTACTGCACTTATTTGCATAATAATATCAACTAAGTTAGAGCCTGATTTGCAATACAGATGCAAGAATTAAACAGAATATTCTCAAAAGCCCATACCTTGACATTCAAAGATGGATTGTTATTCATATAATCGAACAATTTCTGATAATTGTTCATCTGAGCGTCCCATTCAGTTGAATGATCGTACCTGAAATCATCTCCAAGCGGAACAAGGAGAACATTTGTCTGGTACAGTTGAGCCTTTTTTCTATATTGGTCTAGCAGCATTGTTGCCCTGAAAGTAAAATGCATGGATTCAATGGAATGTAGGTCTATTCATCTTCACGAGTCGCTTTGCCCCCCAAAAAACTTCTAGATTATAACGATATAGAGAGTTTTCAAATAAATTACTGCTTTTATTTATACAGAGCTTCATAGATTCAATCTTCACTTTGGAGGATTAGCCTTTATTGAATTATTATTGTATAAATAACACAATTCAATTTGTAGTTGTTCATTGCACGATATCAACAGTGAGATTTACCATAGAGAAGGCATACTAAGTCTGTTCTCTGTGGTTTTACACTATTTACAAGTTTCAAATTCATTTCAGAATAAAATACTAGTCAAGCTTTAGATTCAGAACTTCACAGGAACTAATTTTAGTTCTGCATCAATAGATATTATTGCTTGGATTTGAAATTATTTTCAATTTAAAGATCAATGTTGTATGATAAATATATTTGAGAAATCAATATCATTTTAAATTTAACTTGAGATATGTACTTGAGCATTATGAAAAAATAAACACCGAACAATCATAACAGAAACAACAAATAACTCAAGACTTCAACAGTTAGAAATGTATCTCTCTATTATTTACAGTATGAAGCTTCATCATAGATGTAGTATAGTAAAGAGGAGACGTGAAAATGATTGGTCTACCTTTACGCTAAAAGACTCAATATTAAAAATATCACAAAGCCTAACACAAGCAACAAATGCCTTAGATTTCTGAATAATTATTAAAGTATTTTTATCAGCATTTTCATAATTTTCTTGCTAGTCTCTGTTACTATTCTCGAATTTTAAACTTCCCGCTTTTTGCAGCAATCTATATCGCATGTATAAAAACATTATTAATTCAACGGCATCAACTGTTCCACACAAATAATACTCAATTCAATTACTACATCGTATGAACATCTCATATTTTATATATTTCAACTATTTACACGCTCGATATTACATTTTTTTAGATCGTTATCTCTCTCACTCTCTCGTCCTCAGGAAGTCTTTTGAAATTAAAAATATCATACTGAATTTTTGGATCCATGACGAACTGCGAAGTTAACACTATTGTTTCCACACTAGAATTGACGACATGCTTGAAAGCGCTTCAGTCCAGTGAGTAACATTTATGTTATTTACAGTAAAATTTGACTGCATGTCGTCAATTCTAGTGTGGAAACAATAGTAAAAACATCATTGTTTCTTTTCTATTAAAATAACTACTGAAGCGATCTGAAACATCATAGCTTTGATTTAAGAACTAATTGTAATATTTTCAATGAATATTTTAAAAATATGATTGGTTTGAAAGCAGTCATTCTTGCATTGGATTAAATGGTAACCTAGCTTCAATCACTGCCGATTGGTTACTCTTCTCTCACTTGAGCGCGCCACTATGAAGAAGAAGAAGAAGAAGAAGAAGAAGAAGAAGAAGAAGAAGAAGAAGAAGAAGAAGAAGAAGAAGAAGAAGAAGAAGAAGAAGAAGAAGAAGAAGAAGAAGAAGAAGAAGAAGAAGAAGAAGAAGAAGAAGAAGAAGAAGAAGAAGAAGAAGAAGAAGAAGAAGAAGAAGAAGAAGAAGAAGAAGAAGAAGAAGAAGAAGAAGAAGAAGAAGAAGAAGAAGAAGAAGAAGAAGAAGAAGAAGAAGAAGAAGAAGAAGAAGAAGAAGAAGAAGAAGAAGAAGAAGAAGAAGAAGAAGAAGAAGAAGAAGAAGAAGAAGAAGAAGAAGAAGAAGAAGAAGAAGAAGAAGAAGAAGAAGAAGAAGAAGAAGAAGAAGAAGAAGAAGAAGAAGAAGAAGAAGAAGAAGAAGAAGAAGAAGAAGAAGAAGAAGAAGAAGAAGAAGAAGAAGAAGAAGAAGAAGAAGAAGAAGAAGAAGAAGAAGAAACTATCTAAATTCTCATCGTCAATAGTGATGTGATTGGCTGGCTACCTTTGAGCGACATTGTGTGTGTGATTTGGCTGGCGGCGCGCGCGACGGCGAATGCGGGCGTGAATTTGGGTTTGGGTCGGGGACGTGTGCGGCACGTCGTAGCTGTAGAACGGCATCATGTGCGTCATCAGCTCGCTCGAGCCGACGTCGTCCCACGTCTGACGCCACCTGAACTCCAGCTGCTTGTTTTTCGCCAAATACTTTTTCACTGAATAGTGTGTGCGCTGTATCACCAGCGCGTCCATTCCCATCTTTTTCAGTAGGCTTGGCATTGTGGCCGAGAGGCCGAACGGATCTATCGACCAACTGTACCTGTAAATATAATCATATTACATTGGAAATGCGAAATACTTATGCAAACTAATAGCAGGCTATAAAAGTAAAATTTATAATATCCTTAATAAATTAAATAAAATAATAATTAATATACTGTGAAGGAATGTTGTAATGCCTCCACAACTTGACCTGGTTTTTTTTGCATTCGCCTTATTTTTCATCCTATTACTGACTAACCCACACGCTAGACTTCCATGAATATTGGTTTCTTGATTTATAACAATCCAATCATGGTATGTGGATACATAGCCAAGTGGGCTGGTAAATGCCTGTTTTATTTCAGGGAAAATTTGATCCGTTGGATATAATTATGTTCAATTTCGACAAAAACAGTCAACATAGAAATAATTATTTAAATATTGAGATTCGTTGACCATCATGGACAGAAACTGGAGGTGCAGTAATTATTTGTTTACCTGGGCTTGTACTGCAGTTTATTATATAGCCATTGATGACCGAGCAGCATCTCCTGAATGGTTGAGTAGTAATGACTATTTGCTTCGTCGGTCATCACCCATCCACCAGCAACGATTTCCAGTTGACCTCTGTCTAGTAACCTACATACATAATAGAGAAACCATATTAATAAAAGAGTCGTGTTAACATGATATAAAAAATAGGCCTACAATTTATTAAGGACCCGTTAGGGTTCTTAATGCGATCGTACTGGTGTCTGTCTGTCCGCACGTTAACTAACGAACGGAAGATCGTACACTTTTGAGATTTGGAATATCTTCATAGATGAAGTAAGAAGCCTATAGATTTTGAATATTGAGGGTTGAATTTAAAAAAGTTACAAGCAAAAAATAGGTAGCGTACATTAATCTCAGGTTTTTTTTACTCAGGTCACAACTTGTTGAGCTTTTGGTACTGTCTGTGCGCCTTCCTATTTTAAGAATCCCCATCAATTGCCATTGATGTTCAATTCCCATTGGTGGCTATTTTTTGCAAACGACTTGTCTTAATCAATTATTCATACAGTAAATTATGTAATATCAAAATAAAAACCATTCATTATTGATAATTTGAAATTATTTATTATGTTCATCATCTTTAAATATTTTGATCAATAAAACAATGCAAAAATTGCGATTTTGAATCTCATTAGCATCGGATCCTTGGATACTCCATTGTATCGGTTTATTTATTTATTTATTCATCAAAGTACAATAAATAATTAATACTTTCTGGATAATTAATACTGTTGGATGGTCCAACATGCTTATTTATTACTGATTACCGTACTTATTATTGATTACTGTCTAATAAGGCAGTAAATGTCAGAAATTTTACACTGTCAGGTAGGTAATATGTAACACACACTATTTAACAAGTTCTGAAACTTACTGTTTGAACTTTGCTTTCATATCATCAGTGACCTCTTCCCACCAAAGCGAGAGAAACGATATTTCAGCCCAAATAAACTTTCTTCTTTCATCTTCCATCAGTTTTGTTACCATGTTGTTGAAAATACTCCTGGTGTGCACCTGATAGTATTCCTCGAATGTTTTCTTCCAACCTGCACAATTGATCAACAATTACAATATTATAATAAGAATAATAAATGTTTCCTAGAGTCGGTCACAACAGAAATTGATTATAATAACATAGTAGGTACCTTAATTCCACGGACTAGAGAAAGCCCATACTAAAAATACGTCGTACCAAGTATGTCAATGAGTCAATTGGGTAATAGGAAGGAAGAAGGTGAGAGGTAAATGGACCTACAGCTTTAGGTGGGTTCCGAACCATCGGGAAGCGATTTGATTCTTATGAATTTATGGCATTCAGCGGAAAAAGGCCTCAAACTAAAAAGTGGTTACCACTATATGTTCTATGGTTATAGAAGTATTATAGTTGTAGAACTATATTCTGAAGATATGGAATTATCCTTCAATTAGAATGTCAGTTATAATTCAGGGACCCATTTTTATACGGGTTTATCAACTCATTCTGATTACAATATTCCATATTGTAATACATACAGATAATTGAATCATATAAACATTGCGTCTGCTAAATTAAACAGAAATTATGGTTCTTATCATGAAATAATTTAGAATTTGTATCAAAAGGAAAAATTATAAAGAAAAGGAGAAAAATTAAAACAAAACAATAGCTAGTGTGGCACTTTTGCATTTTATTGCCTATATTGATTCTTTCCACTAGTTTTTTCACTCGACAATCATTTAATAATGTTAGAGTATTCTCACATATTTCCTTGCAGTTGAAATTCTTGTTCTTGGGCGCCCTACAATGTTTACCTCTTTTGAAACAAACAACTTTACTATTTATCCTGATTTATGCATCAGCTAATTTATAGTTACACGGATTCATAGATAAACTTTCATCATTAAAACAGTAGATTGATTTAGTGCATTACCTTTACTTAATTACATAAATTACAGAACATCATAAAATCATATACTCTATAAGAATTTTATAAATACATTGAATTTTTTTAAATCAGATGAACGTCAAATTAAATGCATACCTGGGTCATTATGGGAATGAGGTACAACAAAAACTAATAGATCATCATTTGCCCACTGTTGTTCGTTGTAAACAACATTCCAGCCCTGCTTCCACGCTCCGCCATCCAAATTGTCGAACTTCAATTCGTCATAAACTGATAACATCTAAAATGTAAAACAGTGAAGTGCATTACAATCAAACTACAAAACGACAATATTCATAATTACAACACTAATGTATTTCATCATATAATACTTGCAATTTCCAAACATTCCTTCCATAAAACTCAGTTGGTCTACATGTACGAGATTTAAAATTGATCATCAAGTATCAGGATTATCGTTATTGATTTATGATACGAAATAATCGACGTGACCATTGAGCTGTTTTGTTAGAATGCAAAGTCGATTGTTTCTGTGTAGCAAAAATTAATTTCATACATCATTTTCATTCTACGTCCAGTTAGAACGTGATCAGTTGAACTTTAACTGAAAATGATTCTTCGGAAGTTTTTGTGAAGCCTATTATAAAATTATCAATACAGTTCCTGAGTGTACTCTACTTCTTACAAACGGTATGGAGTCGGTACCTGAACATCCATGTGTGGAGGTGTCTGTGAAAGAGAGCTGCATTTAGGACTGAATGGCAGCTCCAGGTCCTAGAACAAATATTATATTTATCAATATTAACAATTAATATTAATTTATCAAATAAGTTAATTATTTTTGTAATGAAAAAAAAACAATAATTTTATTTAAAATCATTCATAACAACATTGATGAAACACGTACAACAGTAAATAATGCAAAAACTTCGAATAGAGAAATTTTCCAGATGAAAATTTCAAGTTAAAAGTATAAAGAGAATGAAAATGTAGTCAATTGATTTATAATATTGATGTTGGTGATTTTTTACAATTATCCATGTTAGTTTTAGGTATTGTTCATTTCAAGCACGCCGAATTATCTATAATAATTACAAGTTGTATGTAAGTTTACTGACCAATTGTGATAGAATTTCAGTTTTCTTTTGATGAGCATCTTCACCTAATGTTTCAATTTGCTTTTCTGCTTTTGTAATAATGGTATCTTCCTCGTGGTGGAACTTGGCAACCTGAAATAGAGTGATAATATGCAATAGAATCATTCTACATTTAAACCAGTTCAAAAGCTCATGGAGCATACAGTAGCAGTGATACTACAGAAATGCACTATTCAACCGAAAATGCACAACAAAGAGACATTTCATTGAGAATTTTTTTTAATTCTACAAAACCGCCATGCCTATAGAATTTTAAATAATTTGCATAAGTTTTTCAATGACCTAGTTCTGAAAATCTGTTTAATAAGTCGATAATATTCCACCTCTGGGACTTATAGACTACCAATGAACAACAAAAAAGCATTGACATCAGTCTATAACACTGATAAGCACCTAATAAGTTATAATTAATGAAAAAGATTCATGCAAGCTTACATGTCGGTTTTCTTGAGGTAAAGTCAAGTCTAGCATCAAATATAATGCTAAAGAGCCAAAAATGATGAGGCATGTTCCCAAAAATGCAACTCTTCTAAGTGATCTCATCTGGAAAAGAGAAAAAATTCATTCAGGCTGCTTGGAAAAAAATAACAGAGGTTTCCGATTTTGTTGGTAACTAATACTTTCTAAGATAACTTTCAAGATATAGACAATGTTCTACGGTTACATAAAGAAAATTGGATTCTGAATTTATTATGGTATTTGTACCGCATGTCATTGTTTGTTGAAGCTGGATAGTAATTTGATACCTTCATTTGACCATTAGCTGAGAGCCATTGAATGGTTCAAACTGTCACCAAAAGAATCAATTACCGGTTCAATTGGAACTAGTTAAGGCAAACAAATAAATTATGTCTGGTTCAGGATTATCATTAAAGTAATAACTTCAATACCAGAACGCAGTACAGAGCGAATTGAAACTCACTTGTTTCTTTGTGAAATCTCCCTAGCAGGGCCACAGGGCCGTGGTCGAAAATAAATATAGATTCTAATATATTGGAGTTTTATATCATTGAATATTATTTACATAAATTAAAATCTATAAGCTAACCTGGATCTTTTAAGCATGAAATTGAACATTTAAAAAAATAATAAGATAAGAGATTTAGTAAATGAATGAATATTCCTAATTGTAAGACTTAAGTAAAAATTTAATAATATATTAGCTATATTTATTGGTAATTATTAAATATAACGTAAACAAGTATACAAACCTCAGCAAAAGTAAAACTAATGAAACATTTCAACAAAACTGATATTATTAAAAATCTCTCTACAAGTTAGCCTATTGAACATACTCAAAGTCCAGTCTTGATCAAAAGACTACACACTCAAATTGGAATTGTTATTTTTTGAAAACTGAGATGCCAAGTCAACAACTCCCAGCATTTGATTGGATTATTTCGTGGCTTCATTACTCCCTTTCCCTTCTTTCATTACAAATACAAAATGCAAATTACGAGCGGTTTTCGATTGTTGTGTTTTCGGATCAGCAGCACTGACTCAAACCAATCATCTGATTTGACAGGGACGACGACGACGACAAAGTGGATTAAAGTCAGCTGTTTCTTTTTTAGATAGAATATTATGTATTATTTTGAAAACAATAAACAGGTTCCTGCGTATTGAATAAATGAATATTTTTTTTATAATAAAATCGAAATATGAATACAAAATGATATGCTTTCACCAGGGCTTTCACAGAAAAGGCACAGTTGTAAACTAGTGATACAGTCAGCGGTGAATGTTGTTATTTCGTTGTTTTGAGGTTATGTTCAAGTATGTCAAGATTGTCAAGGGTTATAATATTTTAGAGTTACTACCACAATAATTTATGGTTTGTAAAAAATGTGAGTAAAAAACCAACTTTTAAGATTTCTCAATCCAATAATGAATTAATATTTCGTATTATTTTTTCAAGAATATTATTTTTTCGAATTTTATTTTTATGTAGGGCTACAGTTTTACGGCTGAATTTTGATTTTACCTTTCCAGCCAAGTTAGGTAGTTGCGAGTCAGAGCCCCAGTTTAAATTGTTTTCAGAGTTCTACACTCTATCATTTTTTGTGTTCATAGAGCCTTACTTGATTGTTATTGTTGTGATGACATTGTTATTGTTAACATTGACATTGTTGTGGAAGCTGAGCTTCTAGGGAGTCATGGATTTTGCCCTCTTCATCTTGGGCTCATAAGTGTCAGGAAGGACTAAGCTTGTGTCTTGTGTCTATTGGTGGTGCCAACTCCTCTACCCTACCGGTAGATTTTGGGGATCCTCAGGTGTCAGTGCTGGGGTCTAAAGTGTTCCTGATCATGATTAATGACCTTGATGACCATGACTCCTGGTACTCTGATGTTTGCGGATGATGCATCTCTTCTGTCATCGGATGCCGTGTTGGAGCAAGGTTGGAGGCTTGAGGCTTCTGCGGAGCATTTCAGTCTGCAACTTCATTGTTCCCCGAAAATCGATTCCTGCTGAACAAAAACAAGCCCAAAGGATTATTTTCAGTTTGTCATGCAGCCTGCGTGAAGCTCAGGATCCTGTAAAGCTGTTGGGTCTTGTCATGGACTGTAAACTTAGCTGGAGCAGTCATATACAGCAGGTGTATTGCATGAATCAATTTATCTTTTGGACAATAAATTGAAGCGTGTGGACGAGAGCGGTTGGCTGATTGAACGAAAAGTTGTTCAATTTACTGCAGCGTTTGGACATGGCTTTACACGTCTCAAAATTTTAAGTAGAAATAGCTCAAAGTAACGACACTATACTATAGTAACTACACTCATTGACACCATACCTTATAATTTATATAAATTTGGAATCATACCACCCCACATATAGTTCTTGATTTATTCACCTAAAAGTTTCAGCCGAGCTAGAATGTGTTTTCCATCTGTTCATTACTTTGATTCTTCCAGCCAATATAAGATATATATCTTCCCACATTTTTACAATTCTTCACTTGTAAGTCGTGAAAGTGATGGAAATCAATTTGAAATGATGATTTATTTTCAAATGGCATTACTTTGTTGAATTTACCTTACTGTTAGTTTAAGGATAAAATTTGTATAAGTTATAAATGAATGAGTCGGTGGCATTCATAAATATGTGGCAATAGAGGCAAGCTTTAATTTTTTTTAAATTTTCCAGGACCGATGAATAATATATTATACTACAATGGAAGATCCACAATTTAAAGAATCTGAGTTACCATCGCCCAAAATACTCAGGAAATCAATTTTGTGTCTTGAGAAGCCCGTTGTAATAAAGAATGCCATAGAAAGCTGGCCAATTTCAAAGTGGAACATGCAAGATTGGAAATCTGCTTTGGGGGGTGTGAAACTTCCTTTCCGTACTGGCACCAGAGATTGCACTGAGGTTTGTTCTAACATTTTGTTCAATAGACTATATAATAAGTTTCAACAGCGTTCACCTTCAATTAATGATGACAATGCAATAAAGTAGTTCACATAATATAGAAAAAATGTCCATTTTGTTTCAAATTTCCAGGTGCCTCAATGGGAAGGTTCCAGCAAAATAATGCAGTATTCGGTGGAGGAGTTTCTATCGATAACAGAGAAGAAAGAGCTTCAAGACTGGATGTATTTTGATTACAAGTACATGAATGAATGGTTCAAGAACCATCCAAGCATATTAGAGGTAAATAAGATGTTATCTATAGACGGAAAGTCAACTTAGTAACTTGGGTTATTCTTGAGAATTTTGAATTCTTCAAACTACCTAATAAATCTGTTTTTTGTAAATGTAAGGATATACGTGCAAAATAATCTTTCTTCTAGTGTGGTCTCTAAATTTCTAAATAGTTTTCTTTTTATTAATTTGAAGTCGGTGTCATGGGCGTCGGTGGGATTTCCAGAACTGAAAGGCGAAGACTCAACTATGTGGCTTGGAAGCAAGGGTGCTCATACACCATGTCATATGGATTCATACGGTCTCAATCTAGTTGCCCAACTACATGGCAAGTAATGGAATTCATACTCACTCACCATTCTACATTAACATTTTGCTCATCAATTGAGTAGACGTATGACTATTATCACATATATATGACTAGTATATCATCAAGTATGGCTAATTTTATATAATAATATGATGAATTGCATATCATCAGAAAAATATAAATTAAACTTGAATAGTCCCAACTTATGGCTACTTTCAAAATCAATACTTGGTTTGAATTTTGTTCTTATTTTATTTTGTGTGTCTAGTTATTAGCTAGTTTATGTCTAATATCAACCTCATTGATATAAAAGGATGGAATAATTATCTTAAACGTCTTCTGATGATTTGGAACATTTATTTGTTAGAATTTAACTGAAATGTAGCCTAATTATTCTCTTCAACCACAATAAGATTTTGAACACCTCAATTTCTAGTGTAATAACTTGGTTGAAAGACTTCAACAAGAAAAATATGCATGACCAATAGACATTGATGAGAGTCAATCCGTTTAATAGTTGATGTGGTTGTAAAACTTATAAGTATAGTAATATTAATTTTATATGGCGGATGGCATTAGATAGATAAAGAGATTTTGATCATTAGCAACGTCAAAAAATAATATCTATCTATCTAATGCCATCCGCTAAATTAATTAAATACTATAAACAATTCCTGATTTAAGAATTTAAAAGCAATATTGATGATGAATATGTCGGAACAGAACAGGAGCACGGAAATGGAGAAGAGAAAATCCACTTCGAATTGAGTCTGTTCTGTGAAACATATTCTCAGTACCACATTCATTTATTGTGAATGAAGGAATAAATTAATGTTGTGAAGACTTACATCTTGGATTGCATTCACAATCAAACTTTTATATTTTTGGACGTTTTTAGAATAAATTTTGGAACAGGAGAAGTTTTTCCTTAATATTGTATTATTGATCAAATAAATAATCATTTTCTTCTGACATTTCTTGTTCCAAGATTAAACCAAATGATATGAGTGCTCTGATTTTTTATTGCTTTTAGAAAAGCGTGGATACTTTTTTCTCCGGATGATGTTGATTCCTTACAGCCAACTAGAATACCCTATGAAGAGTCAAGTATATTCAGCAAGATAAATTTTTCCTGCAGAAAATCATTGAGAGGTGAGTAATGAATTCAACAGTATGAAGCCTTAGTTGCATCACGTAATTTGAATAATTGGTAATGTTCTTGATAGGTACGATAACAGTTGGTTATGGAAGGACAGCTTTTATGATAGCATGTTGGAAGACAATGATTAATTTTAAGATTACAGTTATTGTGATCTGTTTTATAATTAGACTTTTTTGAGAAAACCAAACAAGAGTATATATGGAAATCGTAATTGAAAAAATTTTCTGCATCTTATCACTCCAACTTTAGGGTAAGTGTAAGGGAGAACCGACTGTGCCCTAAAATCGCCCTCCCAGTTAAAAATACAGGCAGACATTCAAATCAATTTAACTTTCTTTCGCTTAAATTTGTGTGTTTTCAATTTTGAGAAAATTTTATTCTTTTTAACCAATTTTTATTACTTTGTACAGTAATGTGATAGTGGAAAAATAATGAAAACTACCTTGAAAATTGGGAAAATTTTATTATTTTTAATCAATTATTATTACTTTATGTACAGTAATGTAATAGTAGAAACATAATAAAAACTACCTAACTTGAAAATTGGGAAAATGTTATTATTTTTATTACTTTGTACAGTAATGTAATATATTTTATAGCCCAACAAAATTATTGTTCTTTTTAATTCATTGAGAAGTCTGATGATTCTGATTTTCTTCTCGTCCAACGAAATAATGAATTAATTTTTTCAGGTTTCAAGGAAGCTTATTTTGTGATTCTGAATCCTGGAGACGTATTGGTCGTGCCGAATGCTTGGTGGCATTATGTCGAAAACATTGAAACTTCAATATCTATTAATACATGGATACCATTGGTAATGTATCGAAAATAGGTTGTTTATCATCTGTATATTGTTCCGTTCCAATTTAATTCCATCTCAATTTTAAACAGTATTTTTCTTAATGAATACTGATTTTAATTTCATAATAGAAACTACAGAGACTTTATAATAACAGTGATTTCTTTGGTTTGAGTGGGTCCATAACATTGTATTGGAATATTTTTTATTTCCGCCACCGCCATACTTTTGCCAAATTTTTGAATGTGATAGGGATTACAGGCAAACATGAACCCATTTACTCATTTCTCAATTTTTTCGAGAGAAACAACATCAAAAATAGATTTTCCAACATTAAAAATTGTCTCTCTACTCTTGGAATTGAGTTAAAAGCTTAAAATAATGAAAACTAACACTGGCAAAGGCAAATTGTTGGTATGAAGTGAATTACTCAACATAAGATTTTCGTTTCATTTCAATGCAAATCTTTTGGAAATTGGCAAAAGTATTGTGGATTTGTCCGAGCTGACCAAACAAAAGTGTGACATCAAATGGCCACACTGTTATTATACAGTATCTGTAATATGAACTATCTTTACTCTATTAATATGGAAATACTGCATAACAATGATGCTCGTTCTAAGTCCTTGAATTTAAATTCATCATTCTGTAATCATTGATTGTTGTTTATTCCGATCAAAGTATCTATATACATATTCAATTTCAATATAATAATTATTTTTTCTAGTCACAATTCTATGAAATTTCCACCCATCTCACTAGATGTAGATGGAAACGTTTGTCGTAACTTATTTGAGAGAGTAACCAATTTAAATATTGTATTCATTGTATTCATGGATGAATATATTTGCGCAGTCACGTGCGATGCAGTGTCTCAGTGAATTGGGTATTTTGATAATTACGTTCGAATGCAGTGTTCTATACTTGTTATTTTATCTTAATATTCTATGTTGGGAATATTATCTATTACTTGTATTTTATACTAATATTCTAGCTTGAGAATATTGTCAACCTATCCTTGCCATTTATTTTGCGTGTCCAAATGAATCAGTGAGCTCTGATATTAACTGAGCTATAGCCTACTAGATTTTATTTCTAGTTCACTAGTAGAAATATTCCAGACATAGATTCAGTTGAGTTTCTTACTGTAAAATTATTTTTATGGGAATCAAAAATAATAAAATGCGAATTCCCTTGGCTTGATTTTGTTGTAATCAAAGATTCGCGTTTCTCAATTGTGTTCAAATCAAATTACTCATAATTATTAATATAGAAGTATTTATGCCTCATTCTATCTTTCAGTAATTTAAACTGAGTAATGTTTTAACAGTAACGTGTTTCATCATATTTATCTACTCTGAATTCAGGAAATCGATGATGAAAAACGTTTAGAAGAGTGTTTGGTTCGAACTTTTATTGGCTCTGTAGTTCAGAATCTTGATGAAGCAGAAAGACAATCTCTTCTCAATCCCAATGAAGTAAGTTTACTAATTGAATAAGTTTTTAAACATTTCCTAATATTTTTAGTTACAAAAACTGCAATTCCTTTATCCATTTCTTATTTGCTCGTTCTTGAAACTCGAATACTTATCTATTGGCGGAATGTTCAGTCTTGTTTAGTTAATAAATAAATACTCTATTGCTGATTAATTGGAGATCAATTTGGTGATCTGAAATGAGATTAGATAGGCAAAGAAATAGAACATATTCATGGTTTTGTTGATCGGTTCGATAACATTAGTAATTTGTTATGTGGCTAGGACTGCTATAAGAGACCCATGTTCCACCTATTTTTTTTATCATGCCCTAATCATTTTATGATTAGGCAACATAATTATTATGATGACCCCACTGTACTGCCAACCTAACAAAATTAGGTGGCCTGTGTTCCACCTAATTTTGTTAGGTTGGCAGTACAGTGGGGCTTCAAAAAAAATAGGAGGAACCCAGCTTGTTTATTCATTGCTACATCCAGTTAGATATTAATATTTAGCTCAGTGACTTCTACTGACTGGTGTGCATTGCCCTATTTGTTTGTATAGAGTGGAATTTCATATGACCATAAGGTAAACATTCGGTATTTGCCTAATGCCGCATGTATGAAGCTGGCATTAGATATTCAATTGCCATAAAACAGCACACACGTGAAACGTGTTACGTGTTTTTTGTCACATGTGAAAAAAGTACAGAAATGGTTCGCTACAATTATCTTATTGTGTTGAAAATTCAGTGTTGGACTTAACCGATAATGTTTTCCATATTTCACATTAGGGAAAACTGGATTCGGCGAGGCGGAACACCCGAAAGGGTCTCTCCGCCAAAAAAAGCCATAAGCATAAATAAATAAATCTTATTAAATACAATTACCACCCCCACATTAATGACTGCAAATTGGAAAAGTATAGT
This sequence comes from Laodelphax striatellus, assembly GCA_017141395.1. Lineage (NCBI taxonomy): Eukaryota > Metazoa > Arthropoda > Insecta > Hemiptera > Delphacidae > Laodelphax > Laodelphax striatellus. The sequence goes on along the minus strand of CM029534.1, from coordinate 38,095,426 downwards.
ATTGCTTCTTTTGATTCAAGCTGTATAGCAGGATTCTTTTAACTTGTCAGAAAACAGCTGATTTAACGTTAGTAAACGAGCGTACATCAATCAGATGTTTCTGACAATTCAAAAGAATCCTGCTATAGTACAAGATAGGAAAAACTTACAGTACCCGTTCCTTCTGAATTTTCTAATATATTGATAGGCCTAATTGTGTTATGAAACTTAACACAAAAAAAATTAATAGAAAGTTTTAAATGTGTGACACTTTTTTCACAGGTTGAACTGTTCAGAAGTTTTGATGCCTCCAACACCGAAATTCTCAATTTATGTGTGCAAAATGTGAATGAAAAAAAGAGAAAAAATGACTGTAATTTACCTGGAAATGTAAGCCCACAATTACCGCAACCATTTGTCGAATCTCCTATCATAAAATTTGTGAAAAACTGCGAAGTTGATGATATTGCGAAGAAATTGCAATGTTCTTGCAATGATTATAATAGTGGCACGGGTGTACTTAATAGTTCAACACAACAGATTGATTTTGGGAAAGTTATTAATGCTTTTTGTCACCCTGAAGTTGTCTCGATAGTAAAAGAAAAATTGCTAAAAAAATTCTCTAGTAAATAAGTTAATAATTCTATTCATCAATGTCGATTTTTCAAGTTTAACTTTAAACTACAGATAATGTACAAGTATATGTACCATAATATTTAGGTAATGTACATTACAGGTATGTAATGTACCTGTACCAGTATGGTAATGTATACTGTTCATTTAATAACGTTTTTTTGTTTATTTCACATTTGTGTAATAATTGGTTTACATTATGCTGTATTAATTGTTCTCTGTTTTTTGGCAGTATTCAAAATATAGAATACGGTATTTATTTTATGTGTTGTATTGTCTACCGTACCTTTTTCACCTAAGAGATAGAATTCGGTTTACGTATTATTGTAGACTCTCAATTATAATTGGGACCTGAACCACCTTGCTTATGGAAAAGTTTGAAAATATGGAGTTTTAGTACCTGTTAAGGTAAGAATGGCATAGAACCCAGTGCGAGTTCTTCAAACTAGTTTATTGGAAGAAACACTTCTTTGATTGTTTTCTGAGTTATTCTGTGTTATTTTCTCTCTATTAAGCAACCTTTATTTGTTAGTGTTTTTTTTTTTTTTGAATGTCAGACTCGGTTAACCGGAAAGTTACAGTATAAAATAATTTGAGTAGTGTCAGATTTATTTAATTTGTCGGATGTCATTAGTTTGGTAGATATTATTTCTTGCCGTTGCTGATGACCGTAGAGACCGATGTCAAAAAAAATGAATTTTGTGGATGGCATTAGGGAGATGGTATTTTTTGCCATCGGACTCTACGGCAAGAAATAATATCTAGGCTACCTAAGGCCATTTGCTAAATTAAATAAAACTACTATAAAGACCATTGACAGTCAAGGTTTGTAGAGACAAATTGGAACCTTGATTGACAGTAGCTGATGGACATCAGCGCGCTCAAGTGAGAGACAGAGTGAACAACGGTGGGGGGGGGGGGATTGAAGCTAGGTTATCATTGGATCAATAATGTAAAAATGCCTGTTTTCAAACCAATCCTATTTGGAAAATATTCAGCCAAAATATTCCAGTAACTTACTTATACAATCAAAGCTACGATGTTTTAGAACACTTCAAGAGAAAAGAAACAATGATCATTTCAATTTGATTCTCTTTCCAAAAGCCTTCCTTTCCAAAAGAGAGTGAGAGAGATAGCGATCTATGAAATATAATTTTGAACGTAAATAGTTGAAATATCGAAAATATGAGATGTAGCCCAAATATAATGTTGTAATTGAATTAAATATTATTTTCGCCACACTTGGACGTAATGAACTGTTTTTCACACCTCAAACGAAGGCCGAAAGCGTTCTGTTTCCGACGAGGTCTGTAAAGTTTACGGCCCTAGGGCGGAAAAGAAAATGACCTTGAATGACAGCTGATCGTGTCCGATCACACAAATAACGAAGAGATAATCACATAATTTTCATGGAAATAAGCTGTATATTTATAATATATTCTATAAATAATTATTGTTCCATAACTTAATATGTATTATCCTTTTTTTCAAATAGTTTTTCTTGATATAATTGACATATCACCTTGATTAGATACTTGAGTAGAATAATCTTCCATAATGTACATTATTCATAAAAATCATAGAGATCCTAATATTTTACAATTTACATTGATTGGTTCACCTTGATGGCAATTGTTTAAATTTGGTTCCACTCGTTCTATGAACGAGAGCGAGTCCCTGACTCTCGTACTCTGTGATGTGGAAAGCGTGCGATTTACAACAATTTATAGGTTATGTTGTGTGTGATTCGTGTAAGCACGGTAACTGTAATAATGCTCTTTTCCTATTCCAATTGTATATTCAAAACTTCTTATGATTTTAGATTCAATCTCATTGAGAATGTATTATTTTAGAAAATAATTCATTTAATATTGTATCTTAAATGAAAGCATTAGTGCCAGAATAAGTTCGCTTTCTTGAATTTTCAAAATTTTAACCGATCGAAGACTGAAGAAATGTAAAACATAATTTATTTCAATTTACTGTAGTGAATTTATTCATAGTTCGTCAACTTAATGCATTCAGTGCCACACTCGTAATGGCAGAGAACGATACAGCATTGAGATTGAATGAATCAGAACTTGGAACTAAAGAATAGTAAGTTATTATTTCTTAAAAATTGGTTTATGACGTATTATTTATGTTAAGTTGCTTATTATTATTATTGACATAATATGCTTATTGTTAACATTCTATGTTTGTAACTGACATAGATTATAAAGTTTATGCTTTATAAAAATTAAATTGTTAAGCCTAAATCTTAAGGAAAAATAACTGTTCAATCAATTATTGCTTTGCAATTGGCATCCCATTCAAGATCGGTAGCGGAGCTAGAGCTTTGTCCTTTGGGGACATTGTTGGTTTGATTTAGAGCCCTGATTAACGACTACAATAAAATAAAAGTTGATAACACAGGTCCAAAACACTGTATGATGCAGGAGAAAAACATCCCCTTCTGTTTAATAAATATGCATATTGTGTTAGATAATCATATAAAAACCCTAAGTGGCCAAAGTATTTATTCTGCGTGCAATATTTTTGTTGAAAACACATAATATTTTACCATCTCCAATCTATTATACTAGCCCCTCTTTGGTTGTTGTGAACTGTATAGTTTGTAGAGCTGTAGTGAACTTCATAGACTGAGCGGAAATAGAGTTCAATAAAGGATAAAGTATTGTCATGCTTTCTAAATAAAATGTACTTACTGTGAATAATAGTTCTTTATTGAATAAAAACCAAAAAATTAACACATTGTCTCTTACAGTTGGGTGGAACATTACAAAACGGAAGTTGAAAACTTCAAGGAATATGGTGACGTGGGAGAAATTTGGTTTGGTAATTCAACTCTTAAAGATGTTCTGACGTAAGTTGGAAACGTTACATATCAATTCACTCTTTATATAGCAGTACCGAAACTCTTATTCGAGTTTAAGATATAAAGTAGAGCATGCACCTAAGTGCAGTGGCGGCACGGCACGTACAGCCCCTTCAGACGAGTGAAAAATATATGCACTAACATAATGAATTTTGGAAACCAATGACCATGACCACACTTTTTCGATTTTCATTTCGTCTTGCTCTTTACGCATTCTATTGAAATAAGGCAGAAAACGAATGCTGCACCACACATGTTATGTGTTGCACACTGCACAGCACACAAAAATCGACCAAGTGTGGACATAGGGTATGATTGAGACTCACCCTTCCCCCCTTTAGTGCATCCTCGATCCGCCCCTGCTTGAGGGTCAAACTTGTAACTTGAGTGAATAAAAATAGCATAACCTTGTCATTACAGAACTATTTGTGATGTTGATGTTTCTTTCTATTACTGCATAATTATCATCTTTTTCTTGATAACAGCGAATTGTGTGATATTAGCTGTAACACATAATTTGTGTTAGTGAGTAATAATCACAGAGAACAGACTTAGTAAGTCTAGAGAGTATGCCTTCTCCATGGTAATATTCTCATTTATAATACAATGTATTATACATTTCAAAGTATAGTCGTTTTTTTTTTTTAATTTAGCGGATGGCGAATGATTCATTTAACTTTTATTCCATTAGAATGGATGGTGTTCTGTTGGTATATTCTTTAAATATGTTTTTGAATGTTATATACAGTATTTATGTGAAAAATTCAACATTACATCAACTGTTATCATAAAAAACATTAAATGAAAGTCATTCGCCATCCGCCAAAATAAAAATATTTCTCGTCTTTCGGAGGAGACGAAAAGCCGTCGGTCCCGACTGCCTAAAAACAGTCGTCATCTCTCACCATCACCCCTGTCCCGCAGAAGCCTAGAGCTCATGCGGGCATCACCCTCAGAAAAAATAGAAAACATATTCTACAATAGTGTGAAATTAGTCTGTATCTATTGTATTTCATCATCTCTCATCATCATCATCCTTCCCATTACCCACGCACAAACCTAGGGCTTAAGTGGGCATCATTCCAAGCAAAAAAAAATTCTTATCTAACCTCGGTACTTCGGAAAAATTCGTTCATTCGTTCCAGTCAATGAGTTCTATTGTATTATTATTACTATTTTGTATTATTGTGTGTATACTACTACTGTGTATTATTGTTGGTTGCCTGTACATTTTTATTAATGAAATCCATCTTTTGTGTGTTAAATTACATTATTTTGATTTCAGATGGTTCCAGAACAACTCAAACGTTAGTCATGATGAACCAATAATTGATTTAGGCTGTGGAAATGGAATGAGTCTTATAAGCCTGGTATGTTATTTATTTTTCAATGTACTTTTGAAAACTATTTCAAATTTTTACAATAAAACTGTAGTTTAATAATTATAATAATTCAGGTTTTTCAATTAAATTAAATTAATCTTGATCCATAATTTTCAGGCGAAACTTGGCTACACAAATTTGACAGGTGTTGATTATAGTCAAGAAGCCATCGACTTGGCGCTATGCATTATGAATGATCAAAAATTGTCTGGAATCAGATATCAGGTAATGTTCTCTATTTTTTCAATTTCAATTTAATTCGTTTATTTCCATGAACAAAATAATAGTGTAGATACATACACTTAGATACATACATAGCCTATATGAGGAAAATAACAGCAAAGAGAAAACAAGACAGTGAAAACATAAAAAATGAAGATTATGCACAAGATAAGATTGTGAACACGGTGTTGATATACCTTAGTGCATTTCTTGACCTTAATTGCATTTCAGAAGCTTCTCTTGGAAGAGTTATAATTTAATGTTTTGTCTTATCCTTATCATAGTAATACTAGCAGCCACCCGTGCTTCGCAACGGAACTCCACAAAACAAAGCTTCATTTAATTCTTCTCTGCAGTGTGTATCAAAGATATTACCTATTTATTTTTATACGAATTGGGCCTTTAAAATATTGTACATCCTAATGTTATGCTATTCCTAAGAGCTATTCCTGACAGCTGTTTGGCTAATCCAATGGAATTTCTTCTTTAACATGACTTCAAATGTTAACATCTAATTGATTTCTTTTTGCAGTTATCTACTGAGGCCAAACATTTTTAAATAAAGAATATTTTGATAATTAATTGAACGAAATTGCCGGACCAGTGCCTTAGCCATTTGACCACCGGAGATCTTCTGTATAGCAGCGTTCATTTTTGACTTAACGAATTCAGCCAAATATGAAGATTGAAGGAAATGAGATATTGCAACTATACAGTTGCTGTTAAATCATGATAATTAATTGAACGAAATTCCTAATTAATGCCATATAATTATTTACCATAAGGAATGCTTATATGACATAAAGAATATTTATTATACAATAGCACTTGGGAGTATAAAAAATAGTTATAAATCTATATTCCCAGACCTACCGAATGTGTCTGCAAAATTTCATTGAAATCGATTCAGCCGTTTCGGAGGAGTTTGGTGACAAACACTGAGACACGTGAATTTTATACATCAGATTTAATAGATATAGTACTTTTACCACATGATAGCTACAGGGTTTTTCATCGATTCAATTATACCTTCATATTCATCGAGTTTCCTTCATTAGAGTTTTGTTGAAAGTTGAAAATTTGCTTTTGTGCAGGTTGCAGATCTTATATCCGGCAATGATGTTGGCTCACTGGGTCTCTACAAGGCAGTCTTTGACAAAGGGACTTACGATGCTATTAGCCTCTCGCCTGACGACTCTGAAGCCAAAAGAAACCTGTACAGGGACAATGTTTGGAAGCTATTGATTGAATCCGGCTTTTTCATCATCACTTCATGCAACTGGACAGAGAACGAGTTGAAAGATTTCTTTTCAAGTGAGAATTCTATAATATTCTTTATTATATTATTCTATATTCTTTTCTGTGATTCTATTCTAGAATCTTATTTAACCATATATAGACATTCCAGAATAACATAAATTCTATCCATCTCTGGTAAGAAAGTGAATTGGATTTTCCAAAATCGTTGAAAAATTTATCATCCCATTACAACATTTACATCTATTACATTGAATGAAGGAAGTACTTTTTTAATAGAGTAGTACCAAGGAATTAAGGATTCAATCATAATAAAAGGATGAAGTTGAGAATGAAGAAGCAGAGTATAGCATTCTCATTACATCAGAAGGGCAAACAGTTTCAAGTATGCAATATTATTATTCTCATATTTTTTACATACAGAAAAATGCGCTTCCCAATAATTAAGTTTCTCTCTAACATAAACTTCGAATGTTCATTGATTTTTATTCTATTTCTTACTCATTTCAATTATTTATTCAACTTGCTTGGTTGTTATTTCAAAGGGCCAGTAATCATCGCTAATCTGTTGCTTTTTTTGGATTTGCTCTTTCATTTAGCATTGAAAATTGTTATATTATTAGTTTCAATTTTTGGATATGCTCTTTCATTTAGCATTTAGAAAATTTTTATAAGTTATTATTAGCTTCAAATATCTGGAATAATCATGCCCAATCAACTGCTCTGATGTGAATCAGAATCAGAGTTTTAATTATATTAAAACAAGACTGTGGATTTGAAGAAATATTTCTATTCCAGATTTTACATTCATCGCTGCCATTCCCAGCGCAAAGCAATTTCAGTTCGGAGGGAGAGTTGGAAACTCGACTACATCCTGTATTTCAAAAAAAGTAGGAAAATATGTTTCTGGAAAGCCAATTGGCATCATGGTTACAATGATATTGAAGATTCCAACTAAATAGTTTTGATATCAATACGCTACCAAGGATGGTAGGACCAATACTCCAGGTGATGAAATTGTGATTAGTGTGCTATCAAGGATCAGAGTATTTTAGCTTGAATTTTCCTGATATACCTCATATTGTAAAATGATGAATGAAGGGGACTATCTTGGTAGCCACTGCAACGTTGTATTATAAAGTATCCTACTATATTATCTACAACCGTGTTATAACACAATCATTACAGTTTCATAATTGAAATCGAAACAGTAGCTTTCTCGAAATGGAATTTGAAACTTGTATCGTAATGACGATTTTATAAAACGGATTGAACATTATAAAACGTTTCTAGTTCAATCTGTTCCAGTTTTAAAACACTGGAACGGAACAGTTCCTAACCTATACGGTAAACATTGAAATAGAACATGGTCGTTTGAATTAAGGTTATTTTAGATTGATAATGTAGATATTGTTTATTGTTGGTCGTAGATAAAATGATGTAACTTATGCAGTGGTTGTATTTTAGCATTTGAACGACTCTTGATAACTTAAAATAACTCGCGGCATTGCCGGTCTTATTTTAACCTCGGTATCTCACTCGTTTAAAGGATCTTGTAATACAACCATTGCATAAACTTCTATTCACACACATCAGTGCAGTGTCCGATCATCTCCGTTCCGTTTCCAGTCATTTCGTTCTGCGCATATTCGTCGATGCGCCTAGCGCTCTGTGATTGGTCCGTCAATATTGGCGCATGCACAGAACGAATTGGCTGGAAACGTAACGGAGATGATCGGACACTGCACTGATGTGTGTGAATAGTCCTCAACAGGTTTCAAACGTGTGTTCGAATCCAACTTCTCATTCATATTCCAAGTCTGTTATATTGTAATTGCCGGCGACACCCAGACCACTCCTTTCCCTATGTCCACACCAGATAGATTTTTGTGTGCCTGATAGCATGCGGCTAATGCTTAAGCATGTGCTGCATGCTTGAGTCGCACACAAAATCGACCAAGTGCAGACATAGGGTATGGGATAGTTCTGTTTAGTAACACTCATACTGAAGGATAATCTACCTAGTCGAATTGAAAGGAAAATTATATTGAAAAATGTTATTGCAGTTACGTTGGTAGCAAACTCATCAATAATGTCTAAACTCAGATTAATTAAATTTGACGCTTGCCATCAAATAGATAGATATTATTGCTTGATGTTTCTGATGACTGAGTACGATAGCAAAGAATATATCTCTATCTATCTATTGCCAGGCATCAAATTAAATAAATCTGAGTGTACATAAATACCGGGTTTTTTGTGCTGCGATTTGAATTCGCTTCAAAAATATAATGGTCTGGCTGTTTCGGCATCGACAAAAATAGGGTTTCAACTATTTTATTATTCCTGAGTTTGATGATAATCGAATTTCCATCATTGTAGATATTCTGATGTATTACGTTGGTGAGTTCTTCAGAAAATTAAAATAATCTATTAATACAGTGCAATGATTCAACAATAGGTAATAGACTCGCAGACTCATGAAATGAAAATTACAAAGAATTTTATTTATCTTCAGAAAAATTGTTACACGAATTATTTACTAAAGAAATAGCGATAGAACAATTTTTAAACAAATATATTTATAACCCCCACTCGATAGAAGTGACAAACACGCACTTTCTCATCTAGTCTATGGAAAAAGTAAAGCTTCTACTAATAATTATTCTTGTTAATATGCATGATTCTCTATATCCTCACTTGGTCGATTTTTGTGGGCTGCACAGCATGCGGCCAATGCTTAAGCATATGCAGCGTGCTTGAGTCGCACACAAAATCGATCAAACATAGGGAGAGTACATTCTCATTATTTACATGAAGTAATACAAATCAATATTTATGATAGAAATTAAAATAATTCTTATTCTAGTTAGGCATTTTTACATTCTAACTACCTATTTTTCTAGGAGGCTCACATTTTCTGAAATTTTCATTTTTCTGTAATAGTAATTGAGCTACACACAGTGTCTCTAGTTTTGCAATCGCACACCAGCAGTATATATTACAGAAAATATACCTGCTACAGAATCTCCATCTCTGGTATTGTAAAAGATCAAGTCGGTTTCTGGATGCTCATTGAGATTTATGTAAACATAATTGTCACGTCTGTGGATTGTTGCATCATCAATATTGAAATGAAAGCCTGATAAGTCAAGGGCCATTTTCCAATACTGATTGTCAGTTAGAGTCGCCTGGCATTGGGGACCTCTAAATGTAAAGTACTTCGAACTGTTAGTTTCTAGACAAGGAGATACAGATACTGCACTGCTACTTGCCTCATCTCTGACGTGGATGAAAATTCGATAGTTTTTTTCTGTGTAACTGATACGTAGAAACTTGCTTATAGAAATTTTCAAGTAGTAACATTTGATATCAATACCATTTGGGATTTTAAATCCTTTATGAAATTTAGCTACATCAAACTCGTTAGAATACTTTCGTTTTTCCGACTCCAGAGATGTTTTGTATGCAAGAATTTCGGAATCAAATAACTGTTTCAACTTGTCACATACATAATTGACAATTTTCGAAAGAGCAGCGGTATTAAGCTCGAACTCATAAACATATTTCTTGAAATGATCAATTGTATCGTGGACAAGGAAGAAAATATCTTTCAGGAAATAGTCTTCAAGATCTTCTACTTGGCAATGTTCAATAACGTCAAGTGAAAGCAAACAAAGCTCCCTTGCAGTCTCGAAATCGGATAGTAATATCGATCTAGCTGGTGAGTGGGAAATGAACAGATCCCTAACTTTAACTGCTGCCTGTCTAATTGATAGTTGAAACGTACGCCAGAGTTGTTTGTAGGCTACATTCATGCTTTCTACGCCCTCTTGCACACTCATTGATCCTGTTGCAGTTCTGTAAGCAATTGAAACAATTTCATTGATAGTAGTATCCAATGTAGATAAATTGGACTCAAATATCCATTTCATGCTGAATGTTACCATTTCAAGCAATAAACCAAAATTGCCAATAGGTCCTGTACTGAATTCATGCAGTTTCTTTACAATTGTGAAGCCACTGATTCTTGAGGAGAAAGATAAATGTTTTGCTACGTTAGGCAGGGAAGCTAACTTTCCAATTAGGAATCTAGTAGCATCCTCTGACAATAGTTCATTGAAAAAGAATAAGAAACAGCTTTTGAGCTTTGTAATATCAATGATGTCAAGTTCACCGTTACGAATCTTATTAATGGAAGTGATGAGCATGTTGACAATGCCTACTCCACTGACAACAATTGAAGAGAACTTGATGCATCGGGCAACCATTGTTTCAGTTTCGATGACAAGTTGTCCAAGTTTGATGGCTGATTTGCCTTTGACGAATGCAAGCCCTCCTACCGAAACGGCGCCCAGTGCCGAAGTGGCCACATCGAACCAGATCTTTCTCGACTTGCCGTCGTCGAGGCCGATGCTTTCGTTGTGATCGCTGCGGTCAACCAGCTTGTCGACGCCGCGCACTATGTCGTAGCCGCACGTGGCGACCGCAGTCGCTGCCGCTCCCACCACAATCGGACCTGCTATTGGCACGGCCAGTGCTGCTAGTGTGATTCCGGTTGTAGCGATCCCTACCACTGAGCTTGTCACGTCTAGACCCTTCATTACAATTTTACCAATTTTACATGCAGCCGACTTGGCAAAAATAATAGAGAAATCACTTGCCAATGAGTAAGTTCCATCGTTCGGGAAGCACATATCACATTTGGGTAATTGGTTATTTTCTAAATAATCTGCCCAATCTTCATATGTTCGGCCATTCGAATCGACAAATGCACATTTTTTTGAATTCAAGTTAGATGTGGTTTTGGGTATTCTAAACAGAACTTCAATGCCGGTTTGATTGTTTTTATAACGTAAAAATATGAAAGTGTATTCCATGTAGATTGTATCTGTATGTGGTCGAAACTTTCTGGATAGGAGAGTAATCTGGCTGATGAGTTTGTCAGTGATTTCGGCACTTTCCGAATTAACGCTGTAGGGTGGGGGTCCAAAGAGACCAAAATTGATTTTTTCTCGAAGATGATTCTTGGGGAAACTGTCAAAATATCTATTTCCCAACATCTCGTTCATGACATTTTGATACTTTCTTGCTTTTATTCTCCAAATCGTCTCCAATTCTATTGGACCGAGAACCTGGAAAATAAAAATGTTCACCACTAAAAACGTTATGGCATAGGTATATTTAGCCTAACTAGGGCCTATTTAGTCGGGAAGAGGATGTATATAATTTTCATTAATTCTCAAAACATTGCAATAATGTGCCGGTACGTTAATTATTGTCAATTATAAAATTATGGTGCGTTAAGATATTATGTTACCAGTCGACCTGCCACTCGATTGACCTCATTTATTTTTTTCAAGATATTGAACTTCAAAATTATACATAAAAATATGTTGCGGTGGGCCACCATTTTATTGACGAAATTTGTAATTTCTCTGGGTACAAGTAATTTAAATTGCACTTTGAAAAAACATTTTATTTATTCCAGTTTGAAAAATGGATTTTGATGGAGGTTCAAAGTACTGCACAAACGTTCACTAATTTTTCAAGCACCCAGAATATTTCAATTTTTTTATTCCAGACAAATTGATAATAATTCAATCAGTTGTTCTTTCAAATGTTACTTTTAGTCCAAAAACATTACAATTACATGGTAATAGATGTCAAGAGTATCGCACAATAATGGTATACTATAATAGTAAGCCTATCGCAACAGAATTCTGAAGTATAGAAGATTAAAACAATAATTAACAAGGAAATATGTTTCTAATCTTGGAATACAATCCGCATTTTAGGAGTTAGGGTGTACTCTTTAAACAAAAGTTTTTAGGTATTGAAAAAATCGACCTATTATTAATAACAGTACCATACATAGGCGTAATTTGGGGGTGGCAGTTGCCACCCCAAAATTCCCAAACCCCTTTTTTTGCTACCCCAAAAATCGTATTATCAATATTAGTAATCGGGCAGTAATAATTTCAGTTATTTGCAAACAAGTGAAAAATTACAGTTTATAAACGTGGCCCAATCTTGATTTTTTTATTGAAAATTTTCACTGGTACACAATAAAGAAGTGGCGAAGCGTGGTATACTTATTTGGTCATCTCCGGGTATATTTCCTATAGGAAATATATCCGGCGATGACGGGATAAGTATACCACGCTTCACCACGGTCTCCAAGCCCCCCAGATCCCTGGCAGACTTTACCACCCCATTTTAAAAGCTGAAATGACGCTCATGGTACCTAATCCATGTTAATACTCATACAGTATTAGAATAATAAATGTTACAGACGACCTCTGCACTTATACATATGAAAATCATGCATTTAGCATATATTATATTGAAGAATAGCTTGATATATAGGCCTACTGATCCGTATACTGTTATCATTTGGTGTTTAGCAGTCCACTTATCTGATAATAATAGTGTATTAATATGTATAATGTAAGTTACAATATATATGAGAAGAGTAATTCTATAGCATTGAAGAATGGCATCTATATGTAGTTGATTTATAGTGTTTCTCAATATAAGACGTTTGTAAATAATTATAATTTCAATCAAATTAAATCCAATAGAACATGAACTTTGAATTGAACAGCTAATTTATAAAGCACCCACACACTAGGTATGCATTTCGTGGTTTGGTGTATTATTTGGGCGTGACCATAGCCCCCTCTAATACAGTTTTTGTATTGCGTGACCCATTTTGAGATCTCATGACAGCGAAGTTGTTGAAATGCATGTCCAGTGAATGGGAACCTAAAAAGTCAGCTGTTGGTTTATTATATAAAATTTTGATAAGAAATTTGGTCCTAAACTTTATTAGGCATTTGAAAACATTATTTTAAATACTATCTAAATAATACGTGAAAATACCTGACTCGACGACATAATTCCTGTCAGTAGTTCTCCCAATCAAACTCTAATGGACAGCGTTCCAAGACCTGAACAAATGAATTTCAATTTAAAGAAACATATCCACAATAAATGAAAAAATGTCAAAAATAAATTAAATTGGTAAGAAAATGCTGACTTGATTGAACAAATGGAGGGCTTTTTGTCATTTGCTCCTCTTCCATTTTTCCAGACCAACAATCTAATAGCATTTCTTTTCTGACTTGTGGTGTTCCTGTATCTTGTGGTGTTTATGCGACATCCTATGGGCCGTCTATTTTGTCAGTAATTTAGTAATTGATAACCGGTGTAAGGCCTACAAGTATATTGAATTTCAGTTTCTTGATAACTTGCCACCTTATGATTATACACAAGGCTTACATTTCGTGCTCAGTATTTTTTATAATACCTATCAACTTAAATGTAGGAAACTTAATGTAGGAATTATGTGTAGGAAAAGTAATTGCTTATATATTTCTTCTCTCGTCTCCAGGCATCGAAGGTCATCATCTCAGATTCTAACAGTATAGTAAAAGGTTACAATCTTTTATACAGTATCTGCATAATTAAGCAAAATACTTTTTGGAGTAACCAGTATTCAGTGTACGGTAAGAGAGTAATCAGATTCAATTTTATTTATATAACAATTATATAAGTTATAATAACTTATCACATATTATATTTTGCTTTAAACTGCTTTAGAACTGGTCTATAGAGCGGTTCACCACTAACAAACAACTGTATCAAGAGATTCGTTCACAGATAAAGATGATGAGTGGCTTAAAGAATTGAAAATGAAGAAATCAAAGAGGACGAGGAAATAGACAATCAGACGTTTTTATGAATTTTTTTGAAAATAGTAAGGTAGATGTTGAAAGCGGGTCTAAACCCTAAAGCAGTTTTAATCTGAGTATATAGGTGAAAGAATGAAAGCAATGTTTTCTATTCCACAATGAATATAATTTATTTAAAACCTTATGGTACAGTACTTGAATCTTGATGCTCATGGCATCATCTTCAGTGCTGTTGAGTTTTGAGCCATGGGCATCGTAACGTCAATGTTTTTAAATATATATTATTCATTGTGAAAATAGAGAACATTGTTTTCATTCTCTCCCCTACTACGGAGTAGAAATCTCACAATATCTCTAATTCAAGATTCAATTTATTTATTATATTATCTTCATTGTGATAAAGTTAAAAATAGCTAGTCAACAAGAAACATAAGTCAATTTAAGAGAACATGCTTAAAATCAGTCTATAATTATTGAACATACTGTACTTACTTTATTCTAGTCCTTTCAATGTTGTATATTTTGTCAGCGAAAACAATTTAGAAAGTAACTAGGCTGAAAACATTATTCTTCAATCTGAAGCAAAGTTCTAGAAAACATTGTTTGACAGAACTGCAGATACTCGTAACTTAGATACTCAAATTAAACTTTTTTAACAGAATTAAGAAATGTTCTAATGAAATATCTGAGTTGACGAGTACCGTACGTAGAAGTTAGTTGAAGAATCGGGTACGTCCGAATGCGGAATGTGGACGTGGTGCGGATCGCACTAGTTTTTTAGTTTGTGTTTGTAGCGTTGAACCCTACTGTTGCTCAGCATCTACCATCTTCTATCCTTGTCAGGCACCCTTGTTCCATGCAGGCCATGGCCAAATGCCAGTTGATGGAGTTGTTCGGGGAATCACAGAACGCGTTCACCAATCAGCACACATCTCGGCTCCATACCAACTAGACAGACTTGAAAGTGGGGATAGAGAAATTGGATGGTGCTGGCATCTAGCAGACAACTGTACAACCTTCACCCTAATGAAAGATAAACAGAGTCCCTTTTTCTATGCTAGTGATCAATAATAATTACCTAATATCGGGGTACCGAGCTCTGCTCGGGGGTAGGCCTACAAAGGCACAGGAATGGAAATTTTAAAGGAAAAAAGGAATGAAATTAAACAATTTTTTAAGTGAAGCCATCAGTCTTATGCACTGAATCATCATTGCACTATAAAAAAATCAATCTCAGCTTTCGAAATATTATGAATAATCGAGTTTGAATGCATATCATTTGAAAAATCGCACTTATAAAATTTTGCTTCATAGAAATAATAATATGGGTTGCTATAGTAGGATCATTTTAACTTGTCAGAAAACAGCTGATTTAACGTCAGTAAACGAGCGAACATCAATCAGCTGTTTTCTGACAATTTAAAATATTCCTGCTACAACAATTTTTAGCTCAGCTGTTTTGATGAACTCTTGACGATTTTTCTCAAATAAATAAAAACAGATCACATGGCCAACTTCATGCCTCAAATTTAAAAATAACAATACAGTACAGATGGAATATTTTCAAAATTTCTAATTCCTTTTAATTTTCTATAGATAAATCGAGACGCTGTTTTTACTAAGGAAGTTAGTGTAGTCGGAGATTGCGTTCGTATTTTACATATGGTCAGATGATTGAAACGAATTATCTCAACAGCTGATAATTATAATCTTCTCTCACTCGCACTCACTCTCTCTCAACATCAAGAAGCATACGGAAAATTGTTTCTTCTGTCAGCTGATTCTCTGTCACTGTCTCAGCAGCTGAAATAATAATCTTGTCTCACTCACACCATTTACAGCCGACGGAAATTTCTTTCTTCTGTCAGCTGATTCTTAAAGGATCAATTTCTCCTTTTTCAGGTCCTTTAGCGAGTTATCCCAGGGATGAGACCCGGCGCAAACGAATTTTTGTATCACAAACCTCTTATATTCCAAATTTCGTCAAAATCGTTAGAGCCGTTTTCGAGATCGTTGGATATATAGCAGGATGCAATTAACTTGTCATAAATCAGCTGATCGACGAGCATATGATCACAATACTTAACCTACAAATGCTGAATCTCGAAGCTTATTGAAAAGGTCATTCAAAAAGTTATTCTTTGAAAGGTCTTCTTTAAAGAGGTCTTTTAAAGACTTTAAAGGTCTTTAAGACTTTCAAGCCTTATGATTATTGTGTCGAAATCACTCTTATTACTGAGTGATCAGTAAATAACGAAATCACTTATTACTGGATCAGCTGATTTATGACAAGTTGAATTGAATCCTGCTATACATATAAACATACATACAGAAATTGCTCGCTTAATATAATAGGATTATATCTCTCACTACTATTTTGAAGTTCTGGATCCAATATCCAAATAATTAATTACTTTGAATAAGTACAGTGTGATATAATGAATCTTGTAGTTCTATATTTTCAAGAGCTAGGTTCAACCCTTGAAAACCTACATTATTTGAGCTCAAACTCCAAGATTCATATTATTATACGGTACACTTCTATTTTACTTTCCATCATGAATTGCTAGTCGATAATTCACTTGAATACAATTTTAAACTACTTTGCGGTCAATAAATTTGTGAATTTTAGTTTGATGATGGACGTAAAGTCCGAAAGCACTCCACCATGTGAATAGTAATTTTCAACTAAAATTCACTAATTAGGCCTAAATGACTGCTATGTCGTTCAAAATTATTGTATCAAGTGAATTCTGAGATATACCTAAAATGTAGTAGTTGTTTCATTGGGTGTACTTCATAACATTCAATCAATTATAATTTATAGACGCAATGCATTTGGAATTGCGTTTCCGTACCGTACCGTTTTATTTAACATTCATTTAATAGGAATAAGGTAAAAATTTATAACTGCCACAAGTAGACTTTTATTCCTAAAAATATACAGTTTATTGAACATTAATGGAGAAAAAATGGACTCAATTTCAGATAGCAGGTACTGTATAGTGTATAAGATTTCTTTAGTATTCTCAATTGCCTGGGCACAGAATAATTATTATCTTAAATTGCATGAAAGCTCAATCTGATAAGACTGCATTTCGTTCCATTAAAAAATGAGATTTAAATATATATTGAGAAAAACAGTTCCTTCCAGTGAGTGTCAATGTTTGATGCCGCGTCTACACCATCGCCAAACAAGATGAACGCGAGCGTGTAGATGGGGTCACTCGCGTAGTTCGCCTACGCTTTTATATCAGAAAAACTCTCGGGCTAGACTCGCGTTCGCCTAGTTCGGCGTTGGTGTAGACGCGGCATGAACAAAGACGGGTTTTCTTTACTTCTCTGTGAAGAGATGATGTTTAAATTCTACTACATGAGCTGGTTGAAATAAGTTAATTACTCAAATGTGGATGCACTGGAATTTGAAAACTTATTTTGAAACTCTGGTGAAATGCAAGAGCTATATAAAGATATGTAGAATAATAGTTTGAAACTTGCTATTACAGTACATCACACATAATTTCAACAGCGTTACTTTCTTGAAAACCAACGAATACAACAGATCTCAAAATTATATGATAAAATAACTTAGTTTGAACAAGGCCGTACCCAGGGGGGGGGTCAGGGGGGTTGAAACCCCCCCCCCCGAAATTTCCAGAAAGAAATAGCCTATTTTGAAATTAAAACACAAATTTTCACAAAATTAAAATTAAACACGTAAAATTAAGATGTATTGCTAATGCTAACGTGTCTCTTTCTCACACTCTTACTCCCTCACTCTCTATCTCTCTCTCTGACTCTCACCACTACTATCCCGCCCCAAGCCTACCAGCATTAGGCTAGGATAGAAGAATAGAAGAAAAGATTTAGTATTATAGGTTTTGAAGTTTTTTTAAATATTACGTGATGATTGTATTAAAATTATTCAAGTCTATTTGCATTTATCTATTCATTTTCAGAGCTAACCAATTCACAAGGGAAAGTATTTCCATACTTGAAATTAAATGGTAATAGCTTTAAACATTAAAAAAGGATCAAAGGGTATCATACGATATGTTAATGCAAAAACATTCTAATGGCTTAAAAATGGACTATTCAATGTAAAAATGTTCAAGTCAAACCATAGATTTTTGCCTATAAACTCTGGTTAATCAAGAGCTTAAAACGGTCTTAAAATGCGTAATTTCACACTTAAATTTTCAAAATTTCCCCGGGGAGAGCCCCCGGACCCCCCGCCCTCCTGGGGGGTATGGAATGTAAAAATTTTCAAGTCAAACCATAGATTTTTGCCTATAAACTCTGGTTAATCAAGAGCTTAAAATGCGTAATTTCACACTTAAATTTTCAAAATTTCCCCGGGGAGAGCCCCCGGACCCCCCGTCTTCCTGGGGGTATGGAATGTAAAGATTTTCAAGTCAAACCATAGATTTTTGCCTGTAAACTCTGGTTAGTCAAGAGCTTAAAATGCGTAATTTCACACTTAAATTTTCAAAATTTCCTCGGGGAGAGCCCCCGGACTCCCCGCCCTCCTGGGGGGTATGGAATGTAAAAATTTTCAAGTCAAACCATAGATTTTTGCCTATAAACTCTGGTTAATCAAGAGCTTAAAACGGTCTTAAAATGCGTAATTTCACACTTAAATTTTCAAAATTTTCCGGGGGGGTGCCCCGGACCCCTTTTCCTGGGGGTATTCCATACCCCCAGACCCCTGGTGCTTCAACCCCCGAAATTTTTTCCTGGGTACGGCCTTGAGTTTGAAACTGGCTACTCCATTATCTCATTCAGATCTATTTTATAATGAAGCTCTACTTCTAGTACTACATCTACAAAATTTACCAGAGATCTCAATTGTATAATAATATAACAGTTTGAAATTGGCAACTCCATATATTTTATTTTTGACAAATAGATTTCAATTTCATAATAAAATAACACAATAAAAACTGGCTAATCCATTATCTGATTGACATCGATTATTTTCGATAAAATAACAGCTTTAAACCGGCTACTCCTTTATTTTAGTACTTCTGTCCTATTTCTACACATAGATCTCAATATTGTATGATGAAATAATACAATTTGAAACTGGCTACTCCTTCATCTTAATATTTTTGTCTTATACTATTTTCGACAGAATTCAATCGTAAAAGAACACGGCGATAAAGAAGTGTAAAGAACACAAGATCAGTGTTTAAACTGGCTGCTCCATTATCAAGGAGTTTCACTAAGGGCCGGTTCATGAGCTCGGGATTTAGCCTAGTCCTAGACTAAAACGGGTGGCTATCGTAGCATCGACAAACGTTTGTCTCGATAGGTTAGTGGGTTAGCAGCATAGAGAGCCCTTAGTACATAGTTTCGAGGCTAACGTTTGTCGATGCTACGGTTGCCACCCGTTTTAGTCTAGGACTTAGCTAAATCCCGAGCTCATGAACCGGCCCTTAATCTTTCAAAGTCTACAAATTATCAATTGTGTTAGATCATAACTCCTGAGAGTTGGTTGAACACAGTCGTTAAAAGTACACGAGGGTTTAAAAAGTGTGAACAGCGAGAAGAGAAGTGTGCTCAATAGTTGTAGTAGTTGCCCCAGCCCTGGTTGCTGTAACTGTAGTTGGGCTGAGAGTAGTTCCAGTTCTGATAGTAGTTGGGGTCGCCTGACTGGTTGTAGGACGCGCCGTAGGGCGGCTGTTGCTGGCCGTAGGGCGGCTGCACCGACGCCCCGTAGCCGCCTCCCTGCTGCCCGTAGGCACCGCCCGCCGTAGGCGGAGGATTGCTGTACGGGGGGTAGGTCCCCCCCCCTGTGCTAGCTCCCCCAACCCCTCCTGCCGCCGCCGCCCCCCCAGCCCCCGACACCGTTGTCGTCGCCGGCGACGAGTCTGACGTTGTTTTGCCTTTCTTCGTCGGCACATCGTCAGTCTTTGTTGTCCTGTACAAACACAAACATATTACACCTTTCGCTATTCATTACACACAAATGAGTATACTCAACAAATACTAGTGATGAGTCCAAAGGAGTTTAACTATGAGTTTAACCATCAAGCGGAATCTATACTGTACAACCAGTGTTTGGATTGAAGCTCCGCCTCCTGAGACCCTCCGCCTCATTGTTAGTCCTAAAGCGACACATTCTACACTAGCATGGTAAGTCGTGCCATTTTTAGATTGGCTTTTATATCTCTATACCACGCCATCCCATTCTACATAGATAAGTGTATGAGTCGCTTAAGGCTCTATAAATACGGGGGGTATACTATGCAACCGCCATTTTGGCTCAGCTTTGGATAAACTTTAACCTCTTACCAGAGCCTGAGTCACACAAAAGCTACTTTATTAGCTTCTGACACTAAATAGCAAATATGACATAGGCAATAGCTTCTACAAGTAGCTGCTATTACTTGAACTAGTAAATGAACTATTGAAACAGAGTAATTAATTCACAGCAAAACATAAGCAACTAAAGTTTGACGATAAAAGCTAAAATAAGATCGAAGATTTCAAAAGTCTTCCAGAAGTACGAGTAATAATAATAATAATTCCGTGTAACCTGGCTGGCTCAGGTCTGGTGTCAGAGTTTTCAGGTCACTCCTGATCAGTTCAGGGTCTCTGACGTGACTTGACGACATCATTGATTCCAGAAGTGAATCAATTATTTGGATATATACAAGTTTGGATCTACACAAAATAATTGAACTGATGAAAATGAGACTAAATTTCCATTCAAATGAGAATTAATTTTTTGATGTGTATACAAAGGCAACTGCTTGGTCGATCCCAATAGGGTAGAAACATAACAAGTGAGTCGCTGTGGAGGTGGAGGTCAAGATCTATGTAGACCTGTTCTGTTTCAATCCAAGTCTTTGCTGTGCTGATCACCATTGCAAAATCCAATTCTCCATAAGTTTTTTTATCAATAAATTGATCATTTTCTTTTGGTTACCTTTTTAGAGTGTAAATTGTGTAAGTAATTTAGACATAATATTTAGACATAACCTGAATTTGGGCATTTTTCTGTGTAAACTTTGGATTAGACGTTTTGGGCTAACGCCTGTTTTTTCTTTCCATTAATTTTGTACTTTGACCAAATAAATTAATATGAATTTCAGCGCCTGATAAAACCTTTCGAACAAAATGAATTACAATAATGGACTTACTTCCCTTCTAAATAATTATCCACATCTGAATCAGATTCTAATGTTGGATTGCACCAAACGAGATCAACTATTTTGAATCAGCTGATCCCATTTGATAAGCATTGTACTGATCC
Source organism: Laodelphax striatellus (assembly GCA_017141395.1). Classification (NCBI taxonomy): domain Eukaryota; kingdom Metazoa; phylum Arthropoda; class Insecta; order Hemiptera; family Delphacidae; genus Laodelphax; species Laodelphax striatellus. Next base: position 38,074,117 of record CM029534.1, on the reverse strand, counting down.
TGGATCAGAATTGATCTTGCTTGGTGCAACCCAACATAAGAGAATACTGATTTGCATAACACTAAAAATAATTCAATTCCAACTTACGTTTTTGTTTCAATCTCTGATAACCTTTTCTTTTTCTCTTTTACTTGCTTCAAGTATCTTCTGAATTCTTCAGACGCTTTCTGCAACCTGGAAATAAAAAATAAATCGAATGGTGAATAATATTTCAAAAGCCAACTAATGCTGATTGGACAGATTGATATTCTACTCGTATTTTCACAGTATAAGAAATGGAGATAACCCCAAGAACCTGGTCGTCCACTACAACCGGTTTTTTCAGAAAACGACCAATCATTCGAAATGCTAACATTGAATCAAATGGCCAGCTGTTCGGACATCGGACGCTTTCTAACAAAAACGGTTGCAGTGGACGACCCGTTAAAAAATGTAGTTTTTTATTGCGGCAATATTTTTTACAAGAATGGGCAACTCATTGAATCCATTTGAAATTGATGGGTTAGAAAAGCACCATGCCTCAACTGATATTCTACATGTGGAGAGTATTATTGTAAATTCAAATACTCAGTTGCTAAAATAGTATTTTCAAATACGAAGGGAAGAGTGGAGAGCGATTCAAGATAACAAAGCTTCAGTAACATCCAGAGGACAGAATAATAAAGTTACTATGACTACTTGGTAAAGTAAATTAGACTTAGTAAGTTGATAAAATAGTACAAAGTAAAGTAGACTTAACTTAGTAAGTTGATAAAATAGTAAAAAGTGAATAAGAAAACAAAATGTTTTGGTAACATTAAAAAATATAACAACTAGTTGTTGCAATAAGACTGTTATCTCAATTATTATACATTTCAAGAGTTAAATACGTGACTTACCTCTTAATATCACTGCCAAAATCTTCCAGGAATTCAACTTTCCTTTGAGCGAACATTAGTATTTGTTCCATATCAGCGCCTTCCAAAGAGATGAATTGATCAATTACTTCCAGAACTTCTGATTCAACAACTGGTGATCTCTGCATCGCCATGTCTATTAATTGCAGATAAAGTCGGGGATTCTCCTATTGAAGAAATATAATGTAATAAAAAACCAAGTTCAACTCAAATTAAAAATAAATCAATATAGTTACTTTATTATTATGAATTAATGCGAATGTGAAGATTTTGGATGTACTTATTCATTGTCAACTCATTTCTTCAGATTATCTGAATAGGTTGTGCTCCATTCAATCTACATCTTGCACCGCTTGCACAAACGTGGATACAAGTCAATCTTCGATTAATTATGAGATTCTACACTGTTAATTGTAGATTAAGCTAACAGACTTTGTACAATAGGGGACTAGGTTTAAAGTTTTTTCTTAATTTCTGCCTCACGTTGAATTCCAACGCGACATCTGCTTCAACAAAACTTCTAAAGTTCTATATTCTGGCTATCTTTACGTCAATAAACATTAGATTTATTTATTCAAGATTAAACAAGATTTATTTATAAATCGAACTGGCAGGAAAGCTTTATTATAACTTGAATTGGAAACAAAAAATTATAAAATCAAATTCATCTATTGAAACAATGATCATTAGCTGACAGTAAAATGATTATGGTAGTATAATTTCATCGCATTTGAAGCAGTTAACATAATACAGGAGTTAATATATACGGTACATATTTTCTAGTCAATTTTAAAGAAGAAATAACAAAAAGTACTTACTAAGTCTTTCTCGAGCGCCTTCTTCAAGATAGAGACAGCTCTATCGATATTATTCAAACTCTGAAACATATCAAGTGTTAGGTAAGTGTAACTTTCAAGAACAGAAAATGTAGTCGTACAAGTATTTATGATGAATGTTTAATCCAGCACTAAACACAAAAATAATTGAGGTGTTATACGAAAATAGAGCACATAATGCAAAATGGTGTTTTGAGAAAATCGCATTTGACGTATTAGTTTCAGTTGAACAATGAATTTTATAATTTAATTAAACATTCTGTTAATACCGAATCAAAATTCAATATACTGTTCATATTGATTGAAAGTGATAACTAATTACATTTTTAATCTATTCGAATAAATATGATTAAAAAATTTATATTGATGCTTATAAACAGTTGTACAAACATCAGTTTTCAAATTTATAGTTTGAAATTTTCAGGTTATAAGCAAAACAAGATGGCCGATCCCGAAGAAGGGCACATAGTTCAATGTGCCCTTTTCCGTATAACGCCTCAATTATAACATTTTTCACAAACTATACGATAATAAATCAAATATATTTTCTTATATCCCATGTGTATTGCAATTCTGTAAAGCATACTATGTACTCTGAGAATCACTTCAGAGCAGCCTATTGTAGCATAGGGAAACCATTACTGTACTTTAGAACTTGAGTAAATAAATGCTTTCTCTATGATTGTAGCTAATATTATTCACGCAAAAAATAAGATAGTTTTATCACCGTCTCTTATCAATGAGCCTTATCAATTTTTTCATGTCTTATCATCTTTTAATGATGAATCTATAAAATATCAGCCTGATGCACGAGAGCTAATTAAATTTAACCGCTGTAAAATGACGGCATTCACGAAACTGAATGCAATGAATTCAGCAACGTTAGATGACGTCATTTTACAGCTGTTTAACTCAATTGGCTTTCGTGCAATAAGTCCGTATTCAGCAAATTTGGTGGTCAAACATGACTGCAAGTCAAATCAGCAAGAAAAACTTAACTGAAATATTTCGATATTTCAAGAAATTTGTGGTAATGACATACTCAATACTTTTTATTCAATACGGATAAGATAACTATCGCAATATAAACTTCACTACTACTAAAAGAATCTCAAGTTATGACTACAAACCAAAATTGTACGAGTATTTGGGCAAAGACATGACAGTAGTTGACATTTATGACTAAAATCCGAATTTATAATTGGGCAAAGACATAGAGATTAGAGTCAGAATCTAAACTGAATAGTCTAGAATTACCTTCCAACAAAACCTCGCATACTTTATCACTAGATTGTTAGTGATAAGCCTTGACTTGGAATTTGCAATGAAATGCTCATACAAGTTGGCACATTCTTCATAACAGGCGGCTCTTCTCTCCAGGTTGATTCTTCTGTAAGCAACTTGCATCGATCCAGGAATGTTCTTATCAAGATTGGCCAAAATCTCTCTAGCTTTTGGAATGTTACCTGAAAATAAAATGATATTTATTCCTTACTGGGAAACAAGTTTAGGGGAAACTTGTACTGGGAACGCACAGTTTAGGTGAATCAAGCTTAGTTACTGGTTTTAGAGTGAAAACACAAAACAAAGTGAGACAATATCCTGTTAAGATATAATAGGTCTTAAATGGTTTTTGTAGAATCCCAGAACTCATCAGTATATTTAAAAAAGAAACATATATTAAGACATTGGTCTCAATGTTTTTTATAATTCCGGAACAGAACAGTATACTAAAAAAAACGTACCTTGGCTTTCTTCCCATACAGCCCAGTATAGGTGCAGATACGGCTTTTTCTTGTGATGAATTGTGCAAGCTCTTTCATAGACGTCACTGATCTTTTCTTTCAATTCAGGAGCTCTCTCTTCTAAATAGCGCAAATACTGAAACAAAAAATTTGCATGGAAAGTGTTCAAAGCATTTCCATAAATGTAGAAAAAGTAAACTATTTGATAAATTAATGCTCTAAGTTCGAATAGAGAACTTTGACGCTCAAGTCATACACAAACTTTATTTTGACTATTATTCTCTCAGTAGATTAATTTGCAAGACAATAAATTTTTAATCAATCTTTTCTCTTTTTAATTTTTAAGGATGATACAAACTTAGTTCAAGAATTGTAGGTGGGTGATGGGAGGAATATTGAGTGAAGATCAACTATAAAAGTAGGTAATCTCTTACGACTGTTATATTTCATTTTATTCGCTCATGAGTTTCTCAGTTTCATTCATGTAAATAATGTTCAAATTAAATTTGAAATTTCAATCTAAATTGTAATATATTTTCAGAATTAAATGGGATATGAATTCTGATAAAAACGAATATTCATGGAGCTTGTCAATCTCTTGCACTGAGCGCAAACCAATCTAATAAGAAATATTAACAACCAATGTACATACACTAGAAAACATGAGTTGTAAACTTTGAAAGCCAATAGAAACTTACCCTGATCCAGAATTCTTCATATAAAGCACAGGCGATCAGACATCTTTCAAACAGTGTTACGATCCTATCCTTGTCACCCTGTTCGATTTCGTAATCCAAATAATCTTTCCAATTTTTTAACTGACATCTTTCCAGAGGCTTAACATGAAAGTATGGTCGTTTTATCTGGAAAGAAAAATCATAAAATTTCATCGAATTCAAAAAATAAATTGATATCAAGAAATGGTTCTTAAGAAGATATAACTATAATACCTGAACTTAATAATCACAATGAATAATAGCTGAAGGATAATTATGATTTTGTGATCTATTAAAATAATTCGGCTTATATTTGATAACCTAGAAAATAACTAATAAGTGTATTAGATCTATTGAAAATGAATAAATAGACTGTATTCTATCGAGAACAATTTGGTATTTTATTGTGATTCACTTACCCCTTCTTCAAATGGAAATCGAGCAGCTACTGCGACCACCGTATTCTTGTGCACTTTTCTCCTGATTGCAATAATTCTTTCTCGCAGTGCAGTCGTTTCTTCATCTGCCTTTTTCTAAAAATACATCCATGTAAATTGATAACGCCACCAAAGAAAATATTGAATTTATAACACAGACTATAGTGCATTTCATGGCTAAAGAGACCTCTGGCCAGCTTAGTGCTTTATCCAATTGAAAATCTCGGCATTGCTGCTCTATGGTGTTGCATGCGACCCATGTATTAGAACCAAATACCTCAATCTGCTTTCACAAGCCGACCTGATTACTTGGATAATTTACAAGTAGAAGAGTTCATCAGAAATTAGTCGCGCTTATCTGTTTATCAATGTGATAGCAGGAGTGCGTTGGTATTAGCAATGCTGCTCGCTTATGATTCGATAGCTCCAAAAGTGGTAGGAAACTGTCTCTGCGCTCAGAGGTCTTCAGCAATGAAATGCACAACAATAATAAAAATAATAACTACTATTATTTAAAAATTCGGGAGAGCAACAGTGAGGTTTAAGTCTGTTTTTTCTCCTCCAAATAATTAATGTTTTCCGTGTTTGTATCAATTAATGAAGAATATTGATTTCATGTTGTTCAAATTACCGAAATATATTCAACATTTACACTAATATGGGCTACGAAAAAGGGCCCCTTGCTTCAGACAGTAACTAAATATATTTAATATTCTCGTAATACTGACGTATGCAAATCATCACTCAGGTAAATTCTCATCATATAAAACGAAACAAAACAAAACCTTCACTCCGATATCGTAGTGTACAGAAAAAAACAGGACATTACTTTTTAAGAATTGCTCAACTAGTAAACATGGCGGCAATATTTGCTGCAATTGAGAAGAACGTTTCATAGTTAGGATTAATTTCATAATTGCTATTTTTATTCATGAAAATAGGCTATTCTAAAAAATACACATAATTGATCATTTCAAATTATCAATAAAGAATTTAGTTTAATAGAAAATGTATGGATAATCGATTTAAACTTGAAATTTGTTCTCAAAAATAATCGACTGCCCATGGGAATTGAACTCGGGACCTGTGGGTGATAGTCGCGAGTTATACCACTGAGCTTTCCTAGCCACGGAGGAAGTAGATCTTAATTAGATACTTCAATACAGCAAATACAGCAAACTTAAAAGTACAATGAAAAATAATAGAGTTAATGAAATATCTTATTATAACAGTTGAGGAAAAAATTACTCACGGTACAAGGTACTTCAATGTCTTAACAAATTTCTCAGCAATAAGTATTTGAAATTACAGTATCTATTTTTGGTTGTAACTTTTCTTAAATTCAACCACCAATGTTCAAAACCAATAGGTTAGAAAGGACCTGCGAGTCCTAACTTCACCTTATATTTTGAAAGACAATGAATAAATAAATAGGCTTCTTATTTGATCTATGAAGATATTATATTCCAAATTTCAAGTTTACGATCGTGTTCACGAGTAAGATCGCAATAAAGCACTATCGGGTCCTTGATAAAGAATTACTCTTAGCGCACATTACTTACAGCATCAGCCTCGGCCGACTCTTCGCCAGGGGGCGCGTCGTCGTCTCCCGGGGGGCCTTCGCTTGTGCCCGTAGTTGATATAGGCGTGTCGTACTGTTTCAGCACTTGCAACACCTCGCCTCGCAAAGTCAAAAACTCATCAACGCCCAACACCTTTGACGGCTGGTTGTTGCTCACATGCTCCACAAAGCTGAAATACAAATAAAAAGTGTTAATAAAACTAAATCTTACACATCTAATTTGACACTAAGGCTACTTTTATGCAAGCGGTCGAATATAGTAAATTAAAAATGTTTCAAATCTTGTTAAATATTCAAGAGCCGAATATAGTAGAGAGTCGAATATAGAGAGTTCAAGAGTCGAATATAGTAAATTTAAAATGTTTCAAATCTTGTTAAATATTCAAGAGCCCTTCATACCATTGACTGAATTTTTACAAACTAGGTGATTATCGCATGCGCGGGCGAAGGGGGGGGGGGGTCAAAACTAGTTTACTACTTCGGACGCTATTTTCCAACCGATCATAATGAATGCTAGCCTACCAAATTGTTCAGAAATGGAATTTCTACAATTGAATTATTGCATAACCTTAAAAATGCGTTTTTTCAACTTTAAAATTGTAGTACCTTAAAAATACGATTTATTAACTTTACAATGGTAGTATAATTCGATGAATCTGAGAAAAACTCACTTATTTTAACCTTAAATTAAAAACAAATTGATAAGTGATAATTACATTTTAAGATACAGAAAAAATTCTATCAATATTTCTCTTCAATTTAAAACCATTCACACATTTCTAGCTTCAAAAATAGCGACTGAAAGTAATTGCCTGTTTCTATGGGTTTTTCCAAATGTTTAAAGGGCTCTTAATGAGACTTTCAATTTCTTTCCAAGTATTGAACTAGATTTGATGATTTTTACAAGTTACGGTAATTGAAGCCTCTTCTACTTTATTTGATGATAATCCAATTAATTTATCTAGTATTACCTCATACATTAGCTTTCACTTAGCCTGTGACCAGAATCCTGGATTGACTGTGTCACATATGGGTTCTACAAGTCCTCAAATGAGCTTCGCAGAAACACATAAAGCCGTGTACACACGAGTCAAGGCAATACGCTTATCTACACTGTCACTTTGATAAGATATTGAATTTATCCATATTCACTTATAAAATGAATATACCGTGTAATATCAATTCCATCATAACATACATCTACCATGCATTGCTACTGTTATTTCAGAGTTCTTCTATATATTAATGAATATTATACCAACTTTCATGATGAATTACTTTTCCTCATAGTAAATATGAAATTCAACTAAATTGTGAAGACCTATTGTACGAAAATACAATTGACTTTAACCGACGTAAGGTGACACCATTTTACGGAGCTGAATAGGGATCTCATTACATTGGTTTACGTTAGATAACATTATTAATTTAATGACGTTTAAATTCAATTGGTTTTTGTGCAACTGGTCGTCACTGATTTACATTGGAACAATAAGTTCCACTTAATACTAATAGAAAAAATCATTTAGTAATATTCATCTACTCTGCCCTAGATATTCATCAACTACGCTTGGTTGTACAATATTAATCATCTGAATATAATCGTATACTAACCTGTCGAAATGAGTGGTGTAGGCTTGAGTGGGAATGGCTAGCAGTTTATCATACAACTGAGTCACATTGTGCACATGCTTTCCTTCAGCCTCCCATTTTATAAAGCTCTCCCACAGACGGTCCGACCTGAAATTTACGATAAAGCTTTCTTAGATTAGTTTGCTGACAGTCGGAGCTCTTTTTTAAACAGCATTTTAAAAAAGAGCCTCGTACTCCATCAACTACTTACCTCGTGTCAGACGCCAAAGAATTTCAATTTGAACGCCAAAACTCAATTGCGAAACAGCCTTGTAAAAGCAGAATCATTCACGGTCAAAAGTGACGAACTGACTGAAACCGCCATTTTCATAGTTTGCACACAAACGTCAAATCAACTAGTTCCACTTTTGAAAAAATGACTACATGAATGGCTTACAGATATGAAGCCAATGGAATGGCTCGAATTTATAGCCTGCACTGAATTTAATCCTTACAAAAAATAATGTCCTATTCCTGACATTCAACCTGATTTTTTTACTTATGTCCAAAAGTGAGAGTGAAAAAGCGTTGAAGAAATACAAGGTGTTCTATTCAGAGTATGTCCACACTTGATAGATTTTGTATGCGACTCAAGCATGCTGAATATGCTTAAGCATTGGCCGCATGCTGTGCAGCACACAAAATCGACCACATGTGGACATAGGGATTAGTAACGAATTTTCGTACATTCGAATAAAAAGCCAGATTTCCAAGTTATCAGAAAGATAGTTGTTACATTAGAAAAATGTGACACTTTACGAAAGGATGACTGAAGTTCGAATTGAAGAATACATTTATTCACAACTGTTTAATTTGAATGGAAAATCTATACAAAAAATTTCATTTATTGACATAAAACATTTTACAATGTATGGTCAACGTCATATTATGACGGAGTTGAAAATGACGGTCTAAGAATCCACGTTGAGAGAGTTTCGAGAATACTACAATACGTTTGACGCATACATATAAACTACAGGGTAATCCTATTTAATCAAGTCGTAGTAGTAGTTGATGAAACATCATTTTAGGTGGTGGGAAAATTAATGACATGCCGTAGCATTCTTTTAATCCCATTTATTTTCAACGAGAACCTTATAAAAGTACAGCCAATATTATTACTTTCAAGAGGTGACAACCTCAACAAACAACCAAGTCAATCAACTAGACATCTGATAATTTGTCACCGATTCTGAGACCGAACATTGATAATAATCAACGTAAAAGTAGTTCCAATTCCCATTATTTATAAGAGAAAAGAAAACTGAAAAATGTTTGTAAATAAGAATAAACATTTACAAGTGAAATAAACTTATTTATAGAAAAGGTTAACAATATTTCTACATTTTGATGATATAAATTACAAGTTTGTCAAATAAGTTTTAAATATCATTCAAGGTCTATTGATATTCTCTAGACTTAAATAATATACATAAAAAATTGAAGACTGATTTAAACATAAAGCAGCTTCACTTATTTGTCTAGCATTATGAATAATTGTGTACATCTAGTCTTAAATTAGATGTTGCTATACTTTCCGTACCTAAACTCTAATCCACATGCGTCTAATGCTTTCTGAAATTGGGCGCGAATGAAATCCTCCTCAAGTGGATAGGTCGCTTTGCAGTAATTCAAGTAGTGGATCCAGAGATCGACGCTCAACGGAATTGCCTTCAGACCGCGCTCGAAAACCTGCCGACACTCTCAACTCTCAATTTATTGTTGAAAACAATCATCACTCATAAACATACACTAACAATTACATTTCCAGATTACACATACATAGATTGACCTCATATATAGACTACAAATAAATAGATTACAATACATCTAAACTAATCACATCCTTAGGACTATCTTAATCCTAATACTAGAAAATAAATCATCAAGCAATTTCGTTCTCACATGAATTACTTCGAAGTTTTCTAATCGCGTGTTCCTCCGCCAGAAATGAACTCCATCAGCTCCTTCAAGGCCGTCAAACGATGCAATCCGTATTTCCACATTTCATGCTTCTTAAAACTAAAACATCTATATGTAATTAACCTAATTTTAAACAGACTTCACCTCAACTTGAGTAACCAGAGTTGACTAAATTCTTAACAAACTAAATTCGACTAAAATCTACAATATTGCTATTTTACAATTGATCATAATGAATATTAATTATTACAATGAATTATTGAAGAATACTGAAAATATACAATAAGGTTTTAGGTTCTAATACAATATTATAGGAAACACTGTCTTCCAGTAATCTCACTGATCTGAAATCAAGCAGATGGAGCTTACAGTAAACGGGTTTACATAGTTTCAACAAACAGAAAAAATACAGTGTATATAAGAGTTTGATATTTTTTGTAAATTATTCTCACGGTACAAGAGAAACACTCTTCTTAATGTAACAGTATTGAATGCACATAATTTAAATATTGGTAATTCAACATCTGAATAACAGACGTAAAGTACAATCTTCACATTTAAGAAATGATTGCTTGTTCATGAAATAAATTATACTTACTTTGACAAGTATCCACCGTAATTTTCAATCAGAAAAGTAAGTTACCAAAGTGTCTCAACACCATAAAAATAACTGTAAGGAGAAATATTAATACAAAACGCCCTGCGCTCTTTGCGTATTCAACAAATTTATGTGATATTAATAAAATGATTTAACACGAAAATGAAAAATAGAAGAGGAGTTGACTTGAAATGGGAGTTTCTTACGCCAGGATGATATGTTACGCATTATTTACTGAGCATGCAAATAACAACTTTCAAATTTAGCAGTGCCAGTCATAAGTTTATTCGCACCGATCAAAAGATTATCTCTTTGGAAACAATATCCAAAAACCATCAATAAAAAAGTGAAAACATTTCACTACTAATAAACTTATGTAATATTATTATTATATTTAAAGCTTACTTAGAGACCTTACAAAACTTAAATAACAAGTTAGTATTTAATAGTGTTTAATATAATGCAATTTAATGCAAAAGGTATTATTTATTTAGGCCTACTCTAATAATGTTTTCAAGAAAAATTCTACAAGTTAGATTCTTCACATAAAACATGTGATACAGGAAACGTCTATGAATTCTAATTTCTGTATTGATGCTACAAATTGACACACTCCAGCATTGTTGAAGTAAAAACAATACTGGACAAAAACTTAAGATGTAAATGCTTCAATTTAGGTGCTTTTTGTATTCAAGGAATGTGATGAAGAATAATTGCAGAATGTTACGTACCTCTTCGCTCTTCTTTTTGTTGCCTTTCCTTTTCTCGTAATCAGCGTATTTACGCCAATAGCCATAGCAGTAGGGATAATGAGAGAGGAATGCATCATATGCTTCTCTTGCTGCGTCGATATCATTCTGAAAACATTCAGATGTACAATCATTGCAATAAAAATACATAAATATACGAATACAATAACGTAAGAAATAAGAAATGATATTCTAAGATTGAATTGCATTATTAACATTAACGGGAAATCAATAATAAGGCTTACATTGCATCTTTGCATGCAGTGTACTTTTTGTTCAATGATGAACAAATTTTCAACTGTCACAGCTTCATGGAAAACTTTCATCAAATTACTGATACACTGTCCACACTACTACTAGGCTTGGCTTTGCTTCGCTTACTCGCATAGTATATCTATATACCATTCGATTTAGATATACAAAAGTATATCTATATCGAGCAGGCAAGCGAAGCCAAACTAGTAGTAGTGTTACTGATACACTGCTCAGGTACCTAACAATGGTTACCTATGTTCAATGCGCAGTTCGTCACGATGTATCGTGATATTCATATTAATAATACCAACCTTAAGATACTTCAACTTTTTTAATTGCTCAGTTCACTTATAAGACACTAGAGACGATAACTTCTAGCTGCTCACTTATTTTGTGGCTTCGCTGTCATTCTTACTTATTGCAATTATTTTTTTGAAATTAAACAGAAATATTCTATGAAATTATTAATAAATTAATTATAATCAATAACTTATTATGACCATCTTTTAAGTAATAGAAGATAACTAATAGAAAAAGAATGCTCACCTCTTGGTCGACATACTGTAGTAAGTACGTCCATCCCGTAAAATCAGATGAATCATCTTTCACTGCTTTCCAGTATTTATCCAATTCCGGCAATTTCGAAGTTTTCACCTGAACAAAGAATGTCTTAAATTAATCAATTTTCACAATAAAATTATAATAATTTGAACATTATCCAACATTGAAAACTTGCTTTCTTGAATTGAATACTTTGGAATGCGTTAGAAAACGCAGAGATCAATATTTCAATTACTTTTGCTGATAAGAGTATGCCTACGATTTTTAATAACTCCTTAACTTTAAAAGTATCCAGGAAATATCACAGATAGGTAATGAGTAATAACAAACTATTGAATTTCAGAGGCAAAATATTGCGAACCTTTATAAGACCCAGACTATAAATGGTATTCATTATTCCTCGAAAAGAAAGTTGATCAAATCGAAAACTTTATTCACTTTATAGTAAAATTCTTATCATAAAAATATAAAAAAGAAAATATCACGAGCATTCCTCATTAGGCTAGGCCTGCGTGGAGGAATCGCTCATCTCATTTTTAACGGAGCTTAATCTTAAGAAAATAGGAAAATACAACAATTATAAAAGGATACGAGTATTAATTATGAAATGGATAAAAAAATTCAACTGCTATAAAATATTGATTTGGATTTATTCATATACTTATTGAAATATTACAAAAATAGGAAAATATAACTTGTATAGAAGGAAATGGACCAAAAAATTCAACTGCTATCAAATATTCATTTATAGATATTGAAATGATCCAAGACTATCAAGTAGTAGAAAAATGATTTCTTACAAACATTGGAATAGATCAATAGAATACAATGAGACAGAACAAAAGAAAATGAAAGTAAATTATATTCACATCAATGATACTAGATATAGTCGTAATCTTCTGACAAATACATGTGAAGAGGACTGTCTAGAAAAAAGTATAGACTGTCTGATAAAGTCGTGATCTTACCGGTTGTTTAGCAGTGGTCTTATCAGTGGCAATCTTTTTGGCTGGCGCTTCTTCTTTTTTGGTGGCAGCGTCCGTATCAGCCGCGTTTGCGTCATCTCCTTCCGACAGTTTACGTTTCACGCCTTTGCCATTCTCCACTGTCGTGGAAGTGACGGTCGTGCTTTCAACTTCTTTGTCTGTAAGCGTTGAAAAAAATCGTCAGTAAATTGTACACTGAGTGTCTCTGAACAATACTGTATTACGAAAAGGGCACAAAAAATTTATAACCAACAGTGAGCATATAACATATTTTCGTAACTCACACTTTTCATTACTTCATATACAGCAAGAATTTGGACTGCTTTCATAGTAAATTGGAAAAGGAACAGTTTTGGGTGAAAACCTGTTGGGCCAGCCATAAGTATAGCAGGATTCTTTCAACTTGTCAGAAAACAGCTGATTTAACGTTAGTAAACGAGCGTACATCAATCAGCTGTTTCTGACAATTTAAAAGAATCCTGCTATATCAATCGAACACTGCTGAATAAATAAATTAATACTAGAATACACGGAGATGAGTTAGATGACTAGCCAGAATTTGACGAAGCTTGGAACCCAGTTACCATGTAAACGTTAAATAATAGTCACACTTTTACTGGGTTCCCGGTGACGCCATGTCTTAAATCTGGGATCTGCGCATATTTCCCTACCGTGTGTTCCAGAATTCATTAAACACAGTACTATACATTCTGAGTACAGGATCATGAAATGGGAACTTCAATCTATAGCTGAATGTAAAACTAACTATATAGAACTTCCATGCTATAGTTTTGTTACTCAGAATAGTATTACTACTGTATAGAATAGGAATTCTGAAAAACCTGGATTCTTGTATTGATTTATACATTATATCGTTAAAGTAACAATCATTAGAAAATTATGAAAAAAATAATGAAATCTCCTCCGAATTGAATATTAATTTATGTTTGAAATTATATAAAAATCCAACAGTCTTCTCCTTTCGTTCTGTATTTGCGTGAATCATTTATGAAAGATATTTCGTTAGGAACGTTCATAGACATGGCCCTAAAAGAGCTCTAAATCTACATACAGAAAATTATAACACATTACAATTTGGAAAACACTTATAGCAGGATCCAATTCAACTTGTCAGAAATCAGCTGTTTCAAAAAGCAATATCACAATACTTAACCTACAAATGCTGAATCTCGCAGATTATTGAAAAGGTCTTTTAAAAAGTTATTTTTTGAAAGGTCTTCTTTAAAAAGGTCTTTTAAAGACTTTAAAGGTCTTCAATACTTTTAAGCCTTTTGATTATTGTGTCAAAGTCACTGTTTAATTATTACCAAAACAGCTGATTTATGTCAAGTTAAATGGATCGTGCTATAATTAGAAGGTAGGAGTTTTTTTACTTTTTACATTAGTTAATTGAGTGTTTTGCAAAAATAGTATTTATGATTTCTTGACATTTCTTATGACCGTAGAGTCCGATGGCAAAAAATAATACCTATCTATCTAACGAAAGTTATTCGCCATCCGCCAAATTAAATTACTATACTTATATTCATCACAAAAGACAACAGCTAACGAGTTTCCTACCTTTATCGACATCGGCTGTTTCCTTGAGCTTTTTCTTCTTTTCCGAGCTCTCTGGAGGCAGCTCGTCCTCAGAAACGGCCTCAGTTTCGGGCAAATCGGCGGAGGCGGTCGGTAGCTCCTCATCGGAAACTGCCTCCGTATCCAGCGGCTCTTTGCTGCTGTTCTCGGCCGGCAGCTCATCTTCGGACACCATTTCTGTGTCTGGATCGGTCTGCATCAATCGAGAGCAACGCGTGAGCAATATCAAACTATCGATTTTTAACCCGCCATACTTAATCGAATTCAATCAAAACTTCTTGTATCGAGTACTTGTACCATACAGAAAGCATACGCCAAGTAGATTACTCAGGGACCTGACATCTTAGGGACTGGAAGTAAGAGAAATAAGGGGAGTAGGATGACTCTAGTTTCCGGACGGACTTTTAGCGGTGTATTTGAAAACATCGTAAATTGATAATAATTACAGCTGATTCTGATTGAATGGCGGATGGTTCAAAAGCTTGATTCACGCATAACGATATTAGATCAATGATATTGAAGAATAATCCAAAAGTTTGATACACGCGTAACGATATTAGAAGTTAACCATTATTAGTGAATTAGTGAATAACCATTCTAACCTGTAGTAGAGAATAACACCTACTTCTACTAAAACCAACCTAAAAAACAAAGAATCTAACAAAAATGTTATATTTTGCCGTAAATATTAACCATATTCTCTCAACAGTTTTGATTTATACCGCAAAAGATACTATAAACTATGAAACTTAACCTAAAGGCTCTGAATTCAAATACAGCGCCAAAACTCCGTCCGGAAACTAGCGTGATCGAGACTCAGCCTACACCCCTTTTTAACATAGGGAAGATACAATACTTCCACTCCGTCTATGACAGCCCCCTGAGATTACTCATCAGCTGGGGACGGCTGTTTATATTTTTACTTTCCGGCGAAAACAGTTCGTGTTAGGTGAGTTCAGAGGTCTCGCTGATCGCACATTTGACTAACACAGCAAGTACCGTCTAGTCCCCAGAGATATCGCCATCATCTATGTCGTTTTTTGTCACTCACCATTTAACATGAGGATAAATCATCTACTTGGCGTATGCTTTCTCTACTCTTATACGTAGTACAGTCATCGCGCAAAGAGAACAGAGTTCTCCGAGATGGGGCTGAGATCTAAGATGGCAGCTGCTTCAATGTTAACAACATAATATAACATAAAAATAGGCCTACTCCTTAACTATTCTACAACTAACTATAACACAGACATTTTGATCACCCAAAATAAAATTTTTGGACTCAAATTTTTTAAACATTAGAAATACAGTAGGCCTATTGAGATTGGATCACCATACATTTTTTGGGAGGCAATACTCTCCTTACCCATGTTACTAGGGCAACGAAAGTAAACATATATTTCTTAGCCATGATAAGTATTTCAAGAGTGGTATGCAATCAAAATGAAAGTGATTTACTACACGTTTTTCTCCTAAATCATAATAATGATAACATAACATTATCATGTTATGATTTGTGCCTGCGTCAATAAATATAGTGCGATTCACGTCAAGAAGTCAGCATTGCTTAGGTGGGAGTTTGCTATCCTTGTTCAGCATAAGGCAGTTGCTGATGTCTCTATCCTATTCGCACTGTGCATTGTTGTCTCACACAGTCCCAACAAACACGTTTGGTGCAGTTTTCTCTTTCTCTCTCAATGAAACTTGGCATCAATGCTCCTCATATAAGCAATGCTGACTTCTCGACGTGAATCGCACTACAGATAAATAAACATAGTAACATAAAGCATCAGGATATAGGGTAGATGAAAAAACTGAACATAGAATAAAAATGAGAATAACTTTCCTACCAAATCGATTTTGTTATGTTCCTCCTCTTCTGAAGTCTTCTGTTCGCCATTTTCTACACCTTCAACCTTGACTGCGACCGGTTTCTCCTCATCATCAGCTTCGGTTACCTCATCGATGACAGTCATCTCATGTTCATCCGGCTTTTCCTCGTCATCCAGGATTTCAACAACGCTCACCTCTGGCTTCTCAACTGGCACCTACGGAATAGAATACATATACTGTATTGGTCATGTGATAGCAGATCATACATTGATATTCCTGATTCCCAGTTGAATCTAAGATGACATCACATACTGTACTAACCCACACAGGCCACGGAATGCAATTTTAGTTTTCCCAAATCCCAAAAGATTTGTAGTACGGTATGTGAGAAACGATTGTCGACTATTTACAAATAACAATACTGATTGATTTATATTGATGTTGGAATTAAACACGGAACATTGGTAATTTAGAACAATTTAATCCAATCAATCACAATAACCTAATAATATGAAGTCTCTATGGAGTTTCAAGATTTTTTAACCGTATATTTTTGGCTTAACATAACGTTCTTATTGCTGGAAAATACAAATTCAATTATTAATGATAGAGAATTATAACTTACTCAGATTTAAAAAATGAAATTCTTCTCAAGATCTGTCTAAATGTTTACTTTCATATTTTTATCATAAGTAGATTTCATTGTAGCCTATACTTATCTCATTAAAATCCGACACAAAAAAATGAACTTCATTCTATCATGGAATTTAGAATAACATAATATTCTTTGAGCACCCACAAAAATGATTTTCGAAGTATTGATGTCCTTGAGAGTTTATTAACACATCAACTATGTTGTCAAAGAAAGTATAGACATAGAGTAACTATTGTTATCTGTGGTATAGAGTTCCTAATTTTGAAATCTGTAAATGAAAGGGGTTGGGCATAGAATTACACAGGTAAGCTGACCTTGCTCGAAACAATGTTAAGAAGATAATGTTTTAGCAGGAAGATTGTGAAATAGTACTAAATAGAATGATAAACTAGTAATTCTGGATGACGGCATGAGCCAATCCAATTTCATGTTTCATTTTTTCTGATTTTTCTATTGAATGTAAACTATCTTGTTAATATTTTTGTTCTGGAATTCAAAATATTTTGAAGTGCATTGTTCAATTATCAAATAAATTTGTTTTTTTAGCCACCTATTAAATAGAATTTTTATTCAAACTTGTTTGTAACTTTTTGTTATTGAGTTATCCGTTTAAATTAATGTCCAAAGCTTTTCTCATATTCTCACTACTTGTTTAGGCAAAGCAAATTTACAGCAGTTTGCTATTGATCATCATCATGATAAACTTATAGGAGGGTTACGTTTAAGGAAGAATAATCTATAAAGTATTTCAATTTTAATGTTCAGCATATTAAATACTTGAGGGGCTACAGAAGGGTAAGCAAATAAGTATGTCATTATAAAGGTGATTGGTACCTGTAAAAATAACAAAGCATGCACTAAAATGGGAACACAAGAAACACAATAATTCCACAATGGTTAAAGCTGAATGAGACAATGAATAGATCTGCAATATAATAAGACTTTTATTTCAGGTGTACAATCAGAAATACATAAGGAGATTTCACTCATTCAAATGTAGATCTCAGCAACAACGAACGTCACTTTTATACGATGAGTTCAGTTGTAACAGGTTCACATACTTTTACAACATTCAGCATCGATGATGTTGATGATAGACTGGACTAAGGCAAGAGAAATGGATCCTGCAGTTCCTCAGTGCAAATTACAAGCCTGACTGACGAAAAAAACTTAATCGCCGAAAATAATATACTAACATATAATATATATTGTATAAAATAAAATAATATACAAACAGACACTGCTGGAAGTAATTTACAAAAAGACAAGGGCCTTACATTTCAATTCTTACTAACATCCTACAGTAATAATTTTGAATCATCCAACAATATCCGTAAAAATAGATTGAATCAGAGAAGGAAAACCTTCGGTCGGCTTTTTTCAGTTCATTAATTATCTGGGGAAGTGATTATCTAGAGCCGAGAACAGACTTCATTGATAATGAAACTAAATCCGAAGAAGCAATAAAAAAAGTTATGACAAGTTAGGCAACAGTTAAAAGGTGGGCAACCAGCTGGTAGGCCTAAGCCCACATAGGGCTGTTGAGCCATTGACAAACAGAAACAGTTAAAAGGTATGTACTGAAACAACCATCGATGTGGACGGGAATACCTTAGATGTATCTTCCTTAGCATTCTTTTTTCTAATGTCACCAACTTTTATCCTAACTTATGGTACGGATTATAATTGGTGATAATCAAGACATTACCAGGGTAAAGAACGAGTTGATTCAAGTTTCAGTTAGGAATAATTCAAGTTTCTAATAATTTCAATCAATATGTATCTTGTTACTTATTATCAAGTTGACATTCAGTGCGTTGTTTAAATAATTAGCTCGGTGAAGAATTAACGGTGAAGTAATTAAGAAGTTACTGAAGGACAAAAAGTTCTGATAAAATCCTTATCAAAATGAAACTATCCCAATATCACCGATTTTCTTGAATAGGTTGACATTTGCATATCACTTCACTTCAACCGAAATTTACTCAAAGCCTACAGCAGCATAAGTCTGATTATTTAGTAATTACCTATCCAGGTAAATAAAATATTGATTATCATCTTATACGCCCAAAATCATTAAGGACATAATTATCTTGAAAAAATAAATACTCAATAACAACTAAGACCCATTTTATTAATCTGTTTTAATAGCATATATAATTTCAATAGCATTAATATGTTTTTGATAGCATATGTTATCTAATTTACACTTTTACTACAACATTTTCATAATTAATTCTGTTGCTATTTAAAAAGTAAATACATCACGTTTAGGCATAAAAATATTTTATTATCATCATAGTATTACATAGTTATTGGTTTATATTCAAAGAGTTACAGTGAACTGCGCTTAGTACTGTATAATACAACAAGATTTAACTATAACTTCAACTAATGTGTTGAAATTACATTTCAATTTAACTGTAAAATAGCCAAAATGATCACCGTACCAAACTAGTCACCTTTAAATATTTTTAAAAAAATCTTAAATATTTCGAAGGTGGTTGATTTAAGCGACTCACCTCTTCAATGAAATCGTCATCATCATTCTTTTTGACCTGAGTGCGCAGTTTCACTGACAATGTCTTGGTCTTAGGCAAAACGGGAGCAACAACCTGTTGCGGTGTGTCTTCCAATTCAGGTACTTCGTCATTTATCTAATAGTCAAGATAGAAACGAAAGAAATTAAAACTGAACACACTGAAGAGCTGTTTCACTCCATCTCAGTTGATAAAAAGCAAGTCTCAAGACTCAAGAGTGAAACAAATTTTCTATCTTCACTCCGTAACACTGGAACGCTAATCACTGAAAACATTTTGAGAAAAAGTTGGACAAAATCATTTAGCTGTGATACGCTTGTCCATTAAAACCACATACTCGACCTAGAAAGGTAATACAAAATTGTATATAAAGTTTTATTTACGAGACACAACTGTAATACAGTATTAAAAAACCACTTAAACAAAAATGACTTGAAGCATTCAATAGAGCACAGTGACATATTCAAGCTTCGAGTGTTCTATCAAAATTTACTCTGTTTTTTATAGTCTGATCGCAAGATGACAGACTGGTAAATATTTGATAAGTTCAAGACCAAATCTTAGTAATCAATCGATTTGAAATGCTTGCGATTTAAACAAGTGAATTTTCTCTGTAGCAACTGAATTGATAAAATCAAACGAAAATAGAAGAGAAAATCAGAAAGTTTACGCTAAGCGTTTCTTACCGTCACCGGTCCTGCCGAATCACCACTTCCTTCTTTTAATTCATCTTCGATTTCTTTTGAAACGGGAAGAGCCTCTGAGCCACTAACGTCTTCGCTTACAACATCTGCAGCAACTGAGTTCTCCCCTTTTTCTTCTGAATTCACCGCTGAAATAGATCATCATAAAAATTACTTCATGTCTTAAAACGTTTTCCATCTTGATAAATAGGTTAACTTAGGCTACAAACATTTACTCAGCACTTGTTAATATCCAAATAGCGAAAAATCTAGTTCTGCAATGAAAGCATAACTCAAATTAGAAGTCAGAAATAGAATTCTAAACAAATAGTTAGAACTGAATAGTATAGTAAGTTATAACTTACATTTTTCCTCATCGACGTTTTCTGAATCAACTCCATTAGTGGCCGAATCCAAATTAGTGGCAGCAACCTGAAAAATATTTAATCCGAATTTAGAATGCTCCGAAACTGATAACAATGATTTGCTGCAAATGATGCCCTCAAGTTTATTATGGTAATGAGGTGAAGGTTGATACGGTGAAAAAGTGCCGTGAGGTGAACGGGAATCGAATCCGTGACCGGTGCAGCGATAGGAGGCTAAAGGTATGACGCAAGGAAAAATCACTAGGATTTCTCAAAATTTATGTTTTAAGAATAGTTACTTATAAGAGAAAAAGTAAACCCAAGAAATCGGGTCCGACACACCAACTAGAATATTCTGTACACCTACTATAGTCTGGCAACAGACAAAAGAGCCTTCAAAATAAGAATTCTACTGCGCAGAGAGAGCGCACGTTATGCAATGCAGCAGTTTATCTCACTCGCTCACTAGAGTAGTGGTACTATGTGATACTGTATCACTTCGGTGATACGATGCGCGAAGGTTCTTTTGTCTGTTGCCAGACTATAACTAGAATTCAGCAGATTGTAATAATTATTGTTGATGTGACATGGAACTTGGACGGACAATCTTGATTACATTATAATGGTTTTTGCAATCCTCGGATTGAGGAGAGTTCACTTTTTTCTTGGACATGATTGAATTTGAGATAGAATATATGTTAATAGTCTAGACCAGTTGATAAAATTACAGTATATTAAAACTTTCCATCTAGACCTTTATGAATTCAGTCAGTGTAAACATTAATGAGTTAACCTAATTTCATTAACTTACTTCAGATTCATTGCCATCAATAGTTTCTTCATTTTCCTCAGAGACTTCTTCTCCTTTTTTTGAAACCTGAGGGGAATTTCTAGTTGACTTCCTAACCTTTGGTCCCATGTCGTCTTGCACTGACAAGTGATCGTGTTCCCTCTGTAAAAAAATCACAACGTAGGACATAATCTAATTTTGATAAATTTTGCCATACGGTACTTGGAAAATTGGCCTAATAAACACGAAAAACATTGTCACAATAATAATTCATTATACCCACAATTTGTAATAATAATAAAACTAATGTAACCACAACATAACCTTAAATATTGGTTAGGTCATGTATGAATATAAAACAAATCGACGAAAGTTTAATTTTTGTTTTGGTTTCGTGAGAGTTTATCAAAATTATAATCCTATTTTACTCAATAAATATTAAATTAGTTTATGAATTCACTGTATGATCAGCGATAAACCATCAGATGAAAAATCTCAAATTATTGCCACGGCTTAAAACATAGCCTAGGCTCAACTTTTATAATCTTTTACAAAACTTGGAAAATGCATACTGCTTACAACCTAATCACTAGTAAATTAACCTAATGAGGATTACTTGAATTGTGATGAGATTAGTCACGATCAACTGCCTAAAACTTTTACAGCCTAAAAACCATACTTCAACATGTAATAAAAGTTGTTGCCTAAAATATCCATGGAAAGCTAACAAGTAGAAATAAACTTTATCAAGTTTAACGAGTCGTTATTTCCTAATATGAGTACTTTAAATATTTTACTTACAGGAAAATGAGCTTATATACTTACAAAGTACTGTGTTTACACAATATTCTTTTATCCTAGAACTACGAAGCCGACAGCGGTAGGCTCTTTCTTCAAGATTTACGAAGTTACAAAACAACAACAAATAAAAGATATGTCCACGATTTATGAACAAGAGAATTAATACAAATTTCCTACTAGAAGTCTACAGAACTCTAAAATACCAATTCAAACAAGAAATAATTGACAAACTACGAGACATCATCACTGATATTTGCAGCAGAACTGAAATCTGAAAACGAGTCTTGAGCTTGAAAAGAATGGAATGGACGCGCATGGCCATCGGTAAGGAAGGTCTATGTGCTCTGACGTCATCATTTGGCGTCATTTTCATAAATATAATATCAATCTGCTATTCACAAGAATCAGTTTGAGGATTTTAAAATAATTATATTTTATTTATCAAAACAAGAAATAAAATAGATTTGCTTATGGAAGCCACAAGCACCATTTTTCAACAGAATTATCTGCAGAGACAGAATATCAAATTTGAGCTTGTTTCACCAAGATGTCCTCCAAAAATTTAAATCTCTAATTTTTTGAATAATTATAATATCTTCTAACATATGAATTCCATCCATGGTCAAAGGGTTATACTAAAAAACGTCTCAAATCAAGGAAGACTGGGTACAATATGAAAATATTTTTAAAACCCCACTAATCCACACTTTCAATACCTTAGCTAGAACTGTTTATCAAGTTTGGATAATTCCATTTGAGTTGTTCTTGAAAAAGCTGGGTAGCTCATTGGAAATGCAAATAAAAACGGGGAAAATGCTGATTTTAAGTGTTATTGGGAGAAAAAATAATCTTACAGGATGCTAAAATCTTCTAGAGTAACTTAGTAGCAATCCTACAAACCTATGGCACAGAATGTGTTAAAAATTTGATATTTTGTTGAACAATATTTCAACAAAATTGTTTTTCAAAAGCAGTTTGCCCATTTTTCAGCTTATAATTCTTCAACAATAAATTTTGTTTTTTTCTTCAACAATGGTTCTTTTACTGAGATGATCAGGTTTTTATATTTTAGCAGCAGATGATGACTGGCCGCTATTTGAACCTACCTGTTGTTAACTATAAAACAAAGAAATCCTTATTTGCCTATGTTGTCAGTACAGAGAATCATTGCTTGCAAGAACATCGACGGTATTGACGGTGAAGTTTAAGTACTACCACAGAGAAGGAAGACTACTCTTCCTACTCTGTGGTACTACTCATCTGTGTAATTATTCGTGTGCTGATGCCACAGAAAAATTGCATGTGTAAACTGAGGTTAGCATAGAGATTTAAACATGCATGCACTGCAAATTTCATGCCAGCATCAGTTACACAAGCATGCATGATGATTCTGCTTTGTTACCAAGATGGCAAACAATATAGCAGACTTGTATTATTTTTTTTTTTTTAATTTTTTAGGAGGCTCATTTAGGTGAGGAAATGGTTAGGCTTTTTTGTAAAATTTGCTTGGAAATGTAGTGCATCCAGTTGGAATTTTTGAACTGCATAATTATTGTGAAATTTTGCAAACTGCAAAATACCTTGAGTGTGCGGTACCGTACCAATAATTTGTCTATATTATTTTGGGTATCCTTTGTGTCAGGAATTGAATTATTTTCCAAATTTTAAAATTATTCTACTAAGTTATTATAAATATTCCACCGAAGTGAGTTTTTATTAAATACTGTATGTCAAGTTTTTGCTTTAAATCCACATCCTCTTCTGAATTCCACTTCAATCCATTGCTGTTAATCATTCATTATTGTCAATGTACTGCTCTATATCGCTCTGGAAATCTTTGCAACTATGGTACATGAAGTAAGTTCTTTCTTGCAAAATATTCTAGGACTCAGGGTGATTCGAATGCGGCATAGATTCTAGCTTCTAGAATCCTCTGGTACAGTAGAGAAGAGTTCAAATACTTAAATCTTGATATCTCCAGAAAGAGGCCTGCTTGGTCAATGGTCATCGAAATTTGCGAATGAAGTCTTCGTTAAAAATAAATTTTGAACGATATTTATTTTTCTACTGTTATTTACCAGTAGAAAAAAGAATGGATACATAACTCAACATATAGTTTTATATTATTTGACTTCTTCAGCTGAACCCTTCTGACCAAATTTGTTTGAAATTCAACAGTTGTTCTATATTTTCTTATGCTTGATAATCACAAATTCTTTTTTGATTACCTTGACTATTTTTGTGTTGATTGATTTTGTCGATATTGAATGCATAATAATCTTTCATATATTAAACTGTTTACATGAACAACAAAATAGCAATTTAAAATCAACCCTTTTCAATGTGATAAAAATGATGAATACGTTGAACTGCAAAGTCGTTCATGTAAAGTTTATTGTAGATTATCACCAATAGTAGTTCGTCATGAAAAACAACATTGAAGAGAATAATTTCCCTGCTTATTCATTATGAAAGTTACAAGAATGTTGTTTTTCAATTTTTGTGCCTATTACAAATAGTCTTCTTGGAGTTATGGTGATGTGCTCAATATTTCTCTGTTTATACCTAGTTTCTCAGTTGTTTTAATGGAATATCACTGCTCTAGTAGTGTATAATATATACATAGTGTTACTGAAAGGTACAGCAACTTTACTAAGAGCAGTAAGTTTTCACTAAACTTACTGAGAAATTGGTTATCAGTGACAAAAAACCCCAGTGAATTCCAGCAACTTTTAAGAGACACTCTGGCTCTACTCACACTTGGAAACTCAAATCGCGGAAACTGAGCGACTCGGATAACAAAAATGTGTTTTTAAATGATGACGTTCAGGCAGTACGGTTGCAGGATCGTCTGAGCGTTATCATTTGAAGACACATGTTTGTTATCCGAGTCGCTCAGTTTCTGCGATTTGAGTTTCCAAGTGTGAGTAGAGCCTCTATTGCCACCACATGAATTTAATAGAATAATAAGATCAACAAACGAACAAAAACACAACCCAAATTTGTCTTATTGTAGAAGATGATGTAATAATGTGAAATCTCAAAAACTCTAAAAAATGGTGAATTGGAGAAGACATTTATTATTAGTTGAGGAAATGTAGGAGAATACATAACATAAATGATGTGAAGTCGGTTCAGTGGATAAAGAAACACCTGGACAATCAAAAATAAATAATTTTACTTGTAATCCTCAGGTTTTATTAAAAAATAAATGTGAATAATGTCTATACATTGCATTTTATAAATATTTATTGTTCTAATTATCGAAGAATAATTTTGTCAGAATCTTATGAGTGTAAAATAACAACAGAGTATGATCATTTAACATATTATAAATTATTTTCATCAACTCCAACAAATAGGGCAATCTAACAGAAAACCGAACTATAAGTATTTGTATAATATAGCATAAAGGCTATTGCAAAATGATTCAAATTAGATTAACTACAACAAAAAACATATTTAGCTATCAAATCTTGTTTTTCCATTCCTGAATAACCACGGTAGAATTTCTCGTTCACATTTAAGTATAACAAACTATCTCCAAAAACTCTCAACAGCATACAACAATATTCCATATTCTTAGGACAAATATAGATATCATGTACATCAATCGCATCATGTGACTCTGATAAGAGGAATTTTCTTAACCAATCTTATTTTTATTTCGAGTTTTACATGAATGATTTCAGTGTAACATATCACTCAAAACATATTTTAATAATCATTGGGCTATTGATCAATTCGATTGATATAGACATTCAAGTACACATTATAAAATTGTAGAGCAAATATATTATATTAATGATTCATTCAATCAGTGGTTTTTGTTTAACTTCAATTGAAATATTATTGTAGTATTCAAAAACTATGAAGCCTATCTACTTTGAATATCATGTATGAACTTGTAATTATATAGAAAATTTTATGAATAGAGTATCTCTAATATATTTTAATTAGGAGGTTCCGCTATAGCTTATTTCCATTATATGATGATTTTTTTCAGAAACATAATACTCAGAGAAATGTTACATAGAATATGATACTACTAGATTTACTCCAAATTGTGGAGTATTATTATATTTTTTATATTTATGACAATAATTTCGAAACAGTCTGAACATGTAAAGATCTTTCATCAACCACTGAGGAAAGTGATAGATACAAAACAAAGCTAATTTGAGAGTCAAGGAAAGCAAAAGTATTAAGTCAATTCCCTAAGAATATCTATTAAACATAATTTCACATTCATATACTACAACTACATTTCTATGTAACATATACAATAGTTAATACATAAGTACATAGATGCTTACCAAATTATCAATAAGAAAATCAATTTTGAATATCCTGATATGTCAAGTTTAATGTAAAACTTTTATGAAAACTCTCCAAGTAATTGATAATAAATAGCCTATAAATGGATTTCTGTAATTGGAATGGAATATAGATGATTAGGTGGACACCGTATAATTAATTATTGTATTACCCAACCCAGTTGCTTAATGCTTGACAAAGATGCTTCTTGTAGAATGCATTTTTCGTCAATCCACTGATAACCCGCTCCATAGGCTACGGTATAAATTAAGGTATATAAGATTATATAATCAAAGATGAAGAACCAAGAAATTTGAATAGTTCATTTGAGATGTAAAAGATTATTATGAGTATTGTAGGGTATCTAAATTCTCCTGAAACATTGCATTACAGTTTAGGACCGTAGCGACATGAATAAGAGATAAGTTGACTTTAGAAAACTTCAACATAATAATATTAAAAGTGTATCAAGGAGTAGGCTATTCAACAAACACGTTATTTACTAATATTTGAGAAAAGTATCAAATCAAACACTTTTATAAAATTTGTGCTGAATTTCATTCTACAGTGTGAACAGAACTGTCAATAACTTTCTCTCCTTGATCTTCAATCGATGATCCAGTTTTTGGGCGATCATATTTGCGAGAAAGTGGCCACGAGCACTGCGAATGTCAACGCGATCAGTATTGATGCACTGTTTATGGAAGAACCTGAAACAGACCGTATTTAGTTCGTTAATATTCGTCATGAAACATAATCAGTAGGAGACTGATTATGTGACATGAGAATAATCATGACAACATCTAATAACAGTTTTATACATCTTGAAACGGTAATAAACTAAGAATTTTAGAAAATTCAAGTGAGCGATGCTTTGCGCTGCACGGGTTGAACTCGTCTGGATATGAATATCAATTTTTCGTGACAGCTTAATAATGGAGAATCACTTTCTGCCAGCTAAAGCAAGTACAGTTGGTTAATTTTACTATGGCACCTGGGTAGACAATAAGGCTGTGCTGCTTCATAAGCAGCTAGGCTATGTAAATTACTGTGACTAAACGTGACTAATGTCGTCTAGTCTTGTCTTGACTAACCGGTGTACGCCTAGCCTTAGTCAAGACAAGACTAGACGACATTAGTCACGTTTAGTCACAGTAATTTACATAGCTGCTTATGAAGCAGCACACACCGATGGAATGACAGAACGATGGAAGCAGCACACAACGATGGAATAATTGGTGTGTGTTGCTTCATAAGCAACTATATGAAGTACTGTGACTAAACGTGACTGATCTCGTCTTGTCTTGTCTTGACTAACCGGTGTACGCCTAGAATCAGTTTTTCGTAGACAAAGAAATGAAATTTGGATTTCAGCCTAAAAATTACCTCATCAAAGCTTTTTACATTGGTCAAAGTAGGATGGAATAATTTGATTCAGAGATAATCTATTCTCTCTTTGGTTAGTCTGCAATAAGTACTCATCCACTAAACAATTTTGACACGACTGTGTCGTAGTGGATGAAGTTTTTATACAATTTGAACATTGTAATGAGGTAATTCGTGGTCAATCTAGGAGCTTTATAGTAAAATCAACCGGCTTTAGGCTACTGAGGCACGGTAAACAATTGCTGAACAACAGTATTTTTCAAAGTCTTTTCAACAATTTTTCAAACGCATATCAAATGGCAGGTGTATAAATATTCTACTATCAGAGCACGCAATCTCCTGAGTTTGGCGAGAAGATGGTTCTCGTATACTGGCTTAAATGTTATTCACGGCAGCCAACGTTGAAGTCGACTGGCCAAGACAATATTGCAACAACTAAAATCGAAGTGGAGTTAACCACCTCCTTCTGTTGTGCTGGAATCAAACTACTTTGCTTTGTCCAATTTAATTCTTGACAGAGCTACTAACCTTTCACGCAATTCACCGCAAAATCCTTGATTCACAACCGAAAGCCCAATTTACATGACGTGACTTTCCTACTTCACTTCACTTCCTCTTGAATCCATTTTGTATTTTCTTGATCAAATCACACGTTACTCAGTCTATCATCATTCAAATTATCTAAGCGAGTGGAAAAATTGTGCGCCATCAAAACATGTTGTTCGCCTTTATTTTTCCATAAATCTTGATTTTCCCTCTAACAATATACAACAATTCAGTGAATTATTGTAAGGAATAATATACTATTTTTGAATATGGGCTTGGGAAGAGACGTGCATTAACATTGAACTACAATATTGAAATATTTCTGTGAGGATACAGCATTTCTCCATAAGGTGTTAACAGTAACTCATATCAATCTAATAATTGCAATGTGATGAATAATTTATCAGGCATTCCTGTGATGTTTGTAGAAAACGCCCATTGTGGGAGGAGCTTATCTAGGCCAATGGCAGTCGTTCAGCCTGATAGGCCATTCAACTACCAATCACAGCGCTCGGTCACGAGTATAAATTCTGCTACACTGTAGGCCTACTTAAGCTTTAGTTTACCAGAGATTGAGAATGGTGTAACAACCGAAACTGCAATATCTCGTTGTTTTATTAAATAAGTGGTTTTGACAACATCAAGTCTTCTAATATTCAGTAAACCAATTAACCACTAACCAGCTATATAATAAAACAGCTGATTTCAATATCGATAATGATGTGGTCAGCTATGGAACTTTGCCCCTTTCGTGTACAAAAAAATAATATCGATCTTTATGTACTACAAACTCCTGCGTGTTCTGCAATAAAACTTTACGTCGAAAGAGTGATGTAAAAAGTATGAGAACTTGAGTACGGTAGCCTACTAATACTACAGTAATAGTTATTTAGTTATTAGACTGACCGTTACAATAGCCATCAACTTCTAGCCAACCGGGCATGCAGTAGCACATTCTCTGGTTGATGTTGACTGTAGCATTCGGATTGATGACACATTCAGCACCCTCCAAGCACTCATTATCCGAATTGCACGGCGTCCTCAGAGCTAGGTACCAGCATAGAAAATACAACATTAGTCCATTATTTACAAGACAGCAAATTAAACAAATTATTTTTCGCACACTAGTGTTAAAAAATACAAACAAAACTGTGACTCTATCTTTCTATGCTCTACATTCTATACTACTTCTCGTGAAGACAAGACTGAGGAAATAGTATCTCACACAATATTTAAGTATAAAATTAGAATTACGTTATAGCTGATCAATTAAATAACTGTAAAATTAGAATAGCTATTCAATTAGTTTTCCCACAAATCCGACACACTTAAATCGGTTAAATCCATGGATAGGCCCACACAAAAGTACTGTACAAATCTAATGCATGAATCAATGAGTAGACCCTCACACGCTCACATATAAATGTTAATTTAGACTTTCCACTGAAGGAAATAATAGCTTCTTATTGGGAATAAGGTAACAAAATGATAGATTGTGGTTAAAAATTACAAGATATTCAGAATTGTTTTCAAACTGGACTAAATATTTTAAATGTTATGAACCTGTAAATCCAAAAAGATAAATTCAATAAATGGCCCACTCATACACTTGCACACTGATATTGATATCAGAGAAGTAATTTGATTTTTCATTGGTAGAAAATTTAGCTTCTTGAAAATTATGTAACCCAATATTATTTGTTCATTTTGAATGAAGATAATAAATTTGAATTCAAATTATTTACTTACTACATAAGCGGATGTTTGAGTTGTAATGCAAAGTAATAAAATGTTATTTACATATTTGATAAATTTTCACCTGCTTTGGCAAGTCAATAATTAAAACATTCAATCTCAAGGTGCCTACAGACTTTGGGCCAAAATATACGGGCCGTCCAAAATTTATGCACCCGTCCAAATACGAGCCATTTACCATCAAAGCGTTTGTCGAAAAAACCGACGCCAATAATAAGCGAATTAGCTACTCACAAGTGAGTAATTAGCTGCGGTTAGTAGAAGTTTGCAGGAATAGTTTTAAATGTAGCAATGCTTTTTATCTAATATTGTGAATTTCTACCAGTATCACTTTTCGTTGCAGAATACAGTTCAGTTATTTGAACTGGACGTGTGCAGATAATTTCACATTCAAGAACCATGTTTTATAAGTTCACAAAGAAAATTAATTTACTTTAAAACTAGTAATTAGTAAGCAATATCGCTTGAGACTTTCTCTCCACATTCACCTCCATTCATGAGTTTTGACAATGTAGGGATAGTTTACATTATGATAAATGTACAGAAATACTGATAAGATTTACAGTTTACGAATCGCTGTCATGCAGTTTGCCTAAGCTACTCCTGCACTGAGTAGCCTACAAGGCTAGCCGTGTCATGCAGTTTGCCTAAGCTACTCCTGCACTGAGTATAATACTAACCTTCTATAGTACACTGTGGCCTACGATAGTGGGCTAGTATTATACTAGTGCGCAGGAGTAACCTGGGCAAACTGCCAAACAAGCAATTTAATTCAATTCGATTCGAAATCACAGGTCATATCAGCTACAGTGACTATTATCTTAGGCTAGGCGTACACCGGTTAGTCAAGACAAGACAAGACGAGATTAGTCGCGTTTTGTAACAGTAATTCACATAGCTGCTTATGAAGCAGCACACATCGATGCAATGACTAATCGGTGTGTTGCTTCATAAGCAACTATGTGAGTACTGTGACTAAACGCGACTAATCTCGTCTTGTCTAGTCTTGACTAACCGGTGTACGCCTAGCCTTATAGTCACTGTAATAGCCAAACTGAGCAGCCTCCTAACGGCCTTAGCTAATACTCTTATCCTCACGAACTATATCAAGTTATAATTAATCTCTAGAGTCACTATTTAGAACTGTTCCTTGATAATTAAAATGAAAACACAAGGATTTTTTCAATATTCTAATTATAAGGAATCAATAATGAACCCGGAGTAATTCCTCTATTGAATAAGATGGTGTAAATGTTCTTCTTAGCATTTTTATTAATTATATTTGAATTCATTTTCCTATTCAATTGGTTCTTTTTACCTGCTATTGATTTTATTACGTTTTATTATTAATTTTTGTACCCTTTGCGTACACCTTTCTAGCTTTTAAAAGCCACAGTTCAAATTAAAAAAATTACAGCTTTCCACAGTGATTATATTTGACTACTGAACCTTTCAACTCCCGAAATACATCTACTGTAACTTAACTCACTATGAAAATCAACATTTTATTAAACAATAAATTCTTCTCAGTCAATCACATTATATTCTTGGGTTATTTGTTGTGCTTTCTTGTTTTTAACAATTTCTACCTCGATTCTTGGTAATGCTACGGTACGCCTTACAAAAGAATTGAGACATCATGCAGAGCAGTGAAATTTATTTTATTCGAGTTTTCAAAGGAAGATACAGACTTTGAAAGAGTCATGTTGTATGTTGGTAGTAGTGGCGAAGCGTGGTATACTTATTTGGTCATCGCCGAGTATATTTCCTATAGGAAAGAACTATATTTATTTCCTATAGGAAATATACCCGGCGATGACCAAATAAGTATACCACGCTTCGCCACGGGTCGGTAGGTAATGTCAATGAATACACTTGCGTATCTAATGACCGATCACATGGAAGCCGATTGAATTCAACCATCGTAAAATGACGTCATTTAATGGAACTCAATACTGAAATAATTGTTGCATTGGTTCCATAAAAAGACTGCTTTCAATTCAATCGACTTTCGAGCAATCGGCCACTATGAGTTTTTATTCAGTTCTTTCCAGATTCGTGTGCAATATCAACTACATAATATCTTAATTTTTTAATTGTTTTGCTCTGAAAAAGTATTATTGTCAGTGTTTCAATTTAAATACAAAATACATGTTTGATGTAGATATATTTGTTGTAAACTTATATTTCCAGCTTTGTTTTAATGAGATGAAAATGTCAGCTTCGTGTGTCATTTGTGTGAATACCTTTGCGTTTGACAGATTTCCTGAGCGAAGGCCTGAATATTGTTGGAACATGAGATGACAGCTTTGTGGGTTGGGTATTTGTTTCCTCGTGAGGTCGAAATAATGGTCTATCCCATGGGACCATCTGGTCGGATGAACGGTTGTCATCGTACTCTGCCAGAGCAAAGGCTTTCACACAGCATAAGAATACAATAATTATCATTATTGCAATCAATCAAGATAATTATTATCCATTTCAGTAGGAATTCTAAGTAAATGGGATTCTTTTAGTGTGGTAGAACGGAAAAAAGGTGGATTTTCCTGTTACCTATATTTTTCGTATGTAGAGGGTAGCAACTTCATGTAGTACCTATTTAATTAATCTATTAATAATTATTGATCCTTGTTGGGAGGATTTGTGTAGAAGAATAATAATCAAGTTATGCTCAACATGATTTATCTGTTAAAGTTACAATCAAAATTATTATAAAATTCAGATAAATTTCAAATTTAGATGGAAGTATCTAAAATCAAAGTAAAAAATATTAAGAAACTCCGTTATCAATCAATTCATGGGAGAAAATGATAGTGCAAACGGGCCATAGTCAATTATAATGCAAGTTAAGGTAAGAATATTTTCATTAATGGGATGAAGCAATAACTTTCACCAGCATAATACCCTGTTAATATTAACATGAAATTTAATGAATTTCAAGAGTTTTTGGGAATATGAACTGTTGAAGCTCCTCTCTTGGTCCTGCGACAGAAATCCAAAATGTTATATATCGTCTTCAATTCAAATTGGAAAAGCAGCCATTTTGTAATGGAGATTTTATTTAAAATAAACTTTAACAAGACATCAAATACACATTATTCGATTATATCAAAACTTGTCGTGTGCACGTGAGAGAAGTTAAGATGTGTGAGAAAAATAGCAGTAAAATATTTTGTAACAATGAAAGATTGTAAATTGTAAATTTCTATTTTAGGTTTAAAATACTAATTGGGAGACAGAGAACTGACAATGAGGATTGATATGAATCTTCCGTTTTTCTTGAAAACCTTTTAATAATATAACTCACATCGATAACTAAAGTGTATATTTCTGATTCAAATTATCATTTGATTTTTGCTCACTATAAAAGTTGAGCTATAATCTCACTAATAATATGCAATGAAGATACATCTTTACATTATCTACATGAGATAAAATAACATAGATATGTAAGCTAACCGGATTTGTCTCAATTCTTTTTGCGTTTTATTATTCTTGTTGTAGATAAGCATTGCAATAATAACAATAATTATTGTAAAATCGAGAAGAGTAAATCGCAAGGTTCCAGGATGCAATTTTTCCAAATTTGAGTATCCCAGCTTATTTGGCATGATGATTATGCACACAATATCTATTGTTTAAAATCATTTAGTAGTAATCGAACTATAATTTCAATTATGAATTCATTTCAACTTTGATATAAGTGATAATATGACATTATCAAATAAAATGTCTTGGTATTTATCATTAGACTCATCGGCTTTTTCCTTAGAAAAATCATCATATTGGAAATCCATCTTATTCGAAAATGATTTCGATATCCTGATCGAGAAATTCTCTTTCCTTTGTTTAAAGTGTTTGGATTATATAAATAAAGGCAGTCGTTTTCAGTTTTCCAGCCAATATTCCTGTCGGTACAACATCTTTTTCTGATTCAATATCATGATGTTAAGTTTTTCTATTAAGATGTTTTATTGTAAAAGGTACTTGATGAACCAACCTTTATTTGGCTTCCTGTTTCCAAATGGCACATAGCCTCGTGTATCTGAGCAAAAAATTCATAGTTATAAGATTTGTTTCTTATATTAGAGTAGAATGCTTTATCGAGTATAAGAGAAGAGGCGGTGTTTAGATAGCCTACTGCATTCATGTATCAGTTTAATTCATTGAAGCAAGTCATCAGAATGCAGACAAGCTCATGCAGTTGGCAATAAATTGGAGTGAATTTATCAGCCACATACTTCAGTCACGTAGAAGCTTAGCTGCGCATTGAATGTAAAAATGTCATTATTCAAGAAATGGAAGTTAGCGTTTATCTCATGCAAACAGGAAGCTAGAATAATATTATGTGAGTTGATAATACAAAATACTGTTTATTTTTCGTATAAGAAAGCCAGTAAATAAAAAGCGTATACCGGTATTTTTGTCCTAAGAAGCGAATATAAAGTTGATGATGTGTGTAATAAATAATTTTGAAATAGCTTCAAGTTACCCAGTCAATAGATAAAAATGTGCTGAATGTAGTTTGAAAGCCATTCAAATTCTTACTTTTACATGCTTGAGTCTCGGCAATTATCAAAATGCAACAGGGGCAAGTAGATAATTATAACGAAATAGTATAGATCATTTTCGTCTTAATGTTAATATTTTTGAAGCTTTTCTTTTGAAGTGTCCTAAAAAGTTGTATTACCATTGATATCAACATTTTTTTATTGTAATACAGTGTATAAGTAGTCAGATATGTGTGAAATATTTTTTATCTTCTCCAGTTCTGTTTGAGGAATGTTGGTCTATTGGTTGAGTAGTACGTATTATTTCTACTTTTCAGTGTTCTTCTGGATTGATAGGTGATAATTTAACACAGAAATTTTATTGAGAAAAGTGCATTTTACTGGCCATCTCATATTTCTTTTTCATATTTTCTTTTGAATATTTTCAAGTTTCAATAGACTACACCTTTGTAATAACGTGGCTTGTGTCGAATAACAAATGGTTCGAAGATGAGTTGGCAATGGTCTAGAATTTGACTTCTTCACAAAAGCCTTATAAACTGTTTTGTTGACATATCACCTAGAATGGTTTTTTCTTTTTGTACAGTAAGCTGTAACAATAAAAAATAACAGTAATGATCCTAGTCATCATCTAACACAAACTCCTCTTATCAACATGATTTTATGTAATCTAATATTATAGTTCGAATAAAACTAGTTGTCCCTTGGCCTGGTGCTCAAGAACCACTCACTAGAAACGTTTTTGTCAGAAAGTTCGATGTTCGAACACCTGACGCTAACATTGAATCAAATTGTCAGGTGTTCGGACATCGAACTTTCTGACAAAAACGTTTCTAGTGAATGGTTCTTGAGCACCAGGCCAAGGGACAACTAGTTCTATTCGAACTGTAGTGTCTGGGATTTTAGCAGGGCTTTAAGTAAAATATGAGGTTTCAGTACAGTCAGCGGGTGAGGGGGGGGGTGGAAATGGAATTGGAGATTCAAGGCACATGAAGATGCGATTGTCCTTACCCCCGAAAAAACAAAAACGCTTTTCTGGAAGAATCATTATGGAGAGTGAAAACGTTATCATACGGATTGCATATCCTTCACTTTATTACAATATTACAAATCTCGATCAATTCAAATGGATATTGTATCGTATATTGTTCAATATAATTATATTAGATAAACATGTTTTATAAATCTCGGAAATTTGATTCCAATTGTTTAGCATCCAACTTATTATTACCATGTGAATTGGTCAAGACTGTAAATTATTCCAAACATAGTTGGAATTCTTATATGATTCAATTAAGTTCTAGACCCTCTACCTAGATAGTAGCATTTCGCTTAGCATCAAATGGTTTTTTGATAGGCAAAATGCTATCTAATCTATTAAGAAGCTTCTCATTATCGATTGTTAGCTTTTTTTCCACATTAAAGTAGTATGTAAGGCATTGAAGAACAAGGTATTATTAATTTCAAAGCTACATGCTTTATATGGTATTCATATTTACAATCAAGCCACATAATAGATCTAAAATTAAATAAGTAAATTAAGTAACTTAATATATTTACAAAATATTTACATTTTTCTATAATACAATCAATAAAATCTGAAAACATTTGGACAATTACAATCTCTTGAAATGTAAAAATTATAGCGACCTAATATGAAAATTACGGTAGGACTATTATTAAAAGATAAGGTTTGAATTTTTCTGGTACTGTTCAAATATTGAT
Source organism: Laodelphax striatellus (assembly GCA_017141395.1). NCBI lineage: Eukaryota > Metazoa > Arthropoda > Insecta > Hemiptera > Delphacidae > Laodelphax > Laodelphax striatellus. Next base: position 38,037,695 of record CM029534.1, on the reverse strand, counting down.
CTTTCAACTGAACATTCATTACTATTAGTAGTGTTCCTTATGTACGAAAACAATCCTTTGATTGCCTATTCGTGAAGAAAGCAACAGACCCCAATATTCTGTTTCTAGGGTATCTAGGGATATCCAAACCACTTAATGTCTCTGGGGGTCGCGTCTGAGTCGAATAATGGCGGATATCGCGTTCTATATAAACGTTCGTAGAACGGTAACCATGAATGATAGAAACGTCACTTTCATCATCAAAAAAACGTTTTTGAAAATTTTTTGGTAAAATCATTACTCTGCGGTCTGATTTTTTCGAAATTCTCGATGAATACGACATTTTTCAACATAATTATTTGCTCCGACAAAACTTATTAATTTTTAAGATCTATTCTCGTTTATTAGAAATTTTTATGTTCAATGGGTTTGATTTTATGATTTTTTTGTGGAGCGATGTTTGTTGCTCAAGGCACAGATAAGGTAGTAATCTTACTACCTTATCTGTGCTCAAGGCAACTAACTAAGCTATTTTGAGTGGTATATGATGAATTATGACCTTACTGATTTGTGTTGGGTTATTTTTTGAAGATAATGAATGATAGATATACAAGAAAAAATATCAAATTCAAGATAAATTTTAATTTTTCGCCATTTTGAATTTTGAACATTTTTTCCTATAATTTCTTTATAGGAGAACCTAGCAATGCAGCATATCATTTTTTATACGAAATTTGAAAAGTAAAACGATAGAAACGTTAAAAACTGTATAAAAGATTGATTTCAAAGACTTTTTCAGCGCTTACTATACCTATATTCTCAATGTAAATAAATTTCGAATAGAAAACAACTTGACTCATCATAGTGACGATCGTCTCATCCTGATGTTGGACATCATCGGACATCATTAAGTTTTTTAAAGGTAGTGTAATGTTATTAGTAGAAAGAAGTATTGATATAAAATACAACAGAAAACTGCTGTTTCACAAATCATGCTTTACGTTTTGAATAAAACCTAACAGGAAAATAAGACTGAGCGCTAGGTCTACTGTTCACAGTCCTACTAATTTAGTCTTAGCAATTCATTTCACTTAGCAATTCATTCAGCAATAGCACAGACAACAGTTTAGTTACTCTATGGCAATAGAATTTCACAATTCTCAAGCAAGCTGCTTCAAAGTCTTCAAAAGCTAGTTTTAAGATTCAATATGTTTGGAAACAGTTACAAGGAGTATTTCTATTGGCCAACATAACATAATGGAGACTTGCTGAAATACTGGGCTGTGATTGGTCGGTGTAAGGGGGATAGTCACGCCTTCTTTCAACACAAGGTGGAGCTAAATGGTGACTGCATTTAGTTCAAGAATTCACCGCTAGATAGTGGCACCAACAGGGTTCCAGACTTGAAATGGCTGCCGGTCAGCTGGTTTTGGAATACTGTGCTGTGATTGGTCGGTGGTAGGAGGATAGTCAAGCCTACTTTTAACACTAGGTGGAGCTAAATGGTGACTGTATTTAGTTCAAGAATTCACCGCTAGATAGTGGCACTAACAGGGTTCCAAACTTGAAATGGCTGCCAGACAGGTATAATTGGATACTGCGTTGTGATTGGTCGGTGGGATGGGGATAGTCACGCCTACTTTTAGCACTAGGCGGAGCTAAATGGGTTTTTTGGGATTGATGAAGTAATACAAAATAGGCCAATTATTGTATTCTTGACAATTGAAGGTTTTTGTTGTTTGGAATGGAATCCATTAACTTTCATTCGAAATATCTATCAAAGTATGAAATACTGGTTGAAAAAATCATTTATTAATAAAACCATTTTTACATTATAAATCATCAACTCTACTAGCATTCAAGCAATGACTAGGAAAATAAAATGATAATTCTTCCATCTTGAATTTGATATTTTTTCTAGTAGCCTACTTCTTCTAGTAATGATTTTACCAATGAAATTTCAAAACGTTTCTTTTTATGGTGAAAGTGACGTTTTAGCCGAAAATTTGTGATGACAAAACATTCAGAACATCATATTTTCAATCGAATCCAGTTTATTACAAGTTTCTATCATTTATGGTTACCGTTCTACGAACGTTTATATAGAACGCGATATCCGCCATTATTCGACTCAGATGCGACCCCCAGAGTAACATTTAGTGGTTTGGATATCCCTAGATACCCTAGAAACAGAATATTGGGGTCTGTTGCTTTCTTCACGAATAGGCAATCAAAGGATTGTTTTCGTACATAAGGAACCCTACTAATAGTAATGAATGTTCGGCATTACAGGATTCCTAAATTTGGTAAACATAATCAAGAATATTTCCAAATCTCCCTTTTTCTCCCATCATTTCTGCCACATGATGCAATCCAGGTGTAAGGTGTAACTAGAAATATCTTGAAAATTTCCTTACTACAGTAAGTTCAATAGAATTATTCCTGAAATATTTTTTATGGTAAAAAATTTACAATAATCGAATTTATTTAGAGAATGCTTATATCTTATATCCATTAAAACTTCTCATATTTACAACAATACGTCTAATGATTAAAGAGTATAATTAAATATGTACAGTATTCGGAAATCTTACAATAAGGGTTAGTTTGAAGAGTGTATTTACAGCTTTGTCAGTGCTTGAATTCAACCGGTTGCCGTGCAGTAGTCAAACGTTAATAATAATCATTGTTTGATTCACTCAATGTGTGAAACATGTGTATGAAGATTCTGTTATCATTGTAGCAATGGCTGATGATTGAGGATAGTTATTCTATTAAGATATAATAAATAAAGACGAATAGTTTCAGAATTCTTGAGGTGTTGGGAAATACAATATTTAAGCCTACTTTGCTGATCGGGAATAATGATGAAACTGGTTGTTCATCAGCCTACATCATACAGGTATCTTGTAATATGTCTTTTTCATGAAATTTGCAATAATTGCTTTGAGAGCATCGTGTTTCCTGGATTAGTTTTGTAGTTCCTCTGAATTTCAGTTTGTGATTTCTTTTTTATGGGTTTCAACTTTATCTAAGTGCATACTTGGAATTTATAGTCATATAAAATTAATGTAAAAAGTGATTATGACAGTAAAAAAAATTAAATGAAATCAATAATTACTTGATTACCTACCAAAAACGTACGGTTTCTATATACTTAATATATTTAAATTCGAAGTTTGAAAATTGGATGGAAAATTCGTCTGGTTAGGGATTATTCTCGCGATGAGCCAGCCTTTTTGTATTCAATGGCCTAAAAACTTTGAACTGCTTTTAAATAATACTTTCTATTGAGAATATAGCTATTTCTTTCCGATATTATTTGTGGCCTTTCCAAGTTCTGGGTGCCCTTGTCCTCTTTGGAGGGGGGGGGGGGGTCTGACACAGCCATTGCTACAATGTTACTTGATGGTAGAAGGGGTGGGATGGGGGTCGAACCTCGCGGCCGGGCCGAACACGCTCCGTTTACGGGCAGCGCGTTGTCCATGCAGAGACAGACACTTCTGCCCTCTCGCGGATCTGTCCGGCACTCGGTGTACTGGATCATCTCGCAGTCGAGCGTTGTTCTGCACTCCTTAATGCCACTCGCACCGACCACAATGCCCGCTAGAACACACCACACCAGTGTCACTCTTGACACCTACTGCAATCCACCTTGCTCTGCTGATGACTTGAAATCAAAACTTGAAATAATAAACTTTGTATTGATTTTAATGTATACTGAAAATGATTGGTATTTACTCAACAATACACTCATTCACGTTCTAGATGTGTAAAAATACTTTTATAAAAAAAAATTATAAGAAAATACAAATAGTTGGTAAACACAGTGTTGTGGAGGCTAGGTTCTACCACTTTTCTACCACTAGGTCCACCATTCCCTGTAGAGTCAGTCAGGGCGAATAAGGGGGGGAAGGAATTGGACAAGAATAGTTCAAGTAATAGGAGTATCGAGTATTGAACTACTGGAGTTTTGTATACTGTGTTGACAGCAGGAAAGACTGCTGAAGGCGTTGTGCTGAGAGTGAATAGTGGAGGATGTAGTAGAGCATAAAATATAGGATCTTTCTGATGGATCGTATTTATGAACGTTCCTTTCGTAAGATTAAATTTCAGAAAAAGGTAACATCAAGCTAATCGGACAGATCAGCTGTAGTACTCGTTCATAAATACAACCCTTTCTCTTTTTTGCCTGTGAAGTTGGAAGTATTTCTTCCGGAACCTTATTCCTCTTTCACACCAGAGCGCTCCGGGCCGGGATTGGACCGGATGACTCGTATGTATTTTAATTGTATTCACATTAGCGTTATAAGACATACATCTATAAGATTAATCAGTCAACATTTCACCTCCACCTTAGTCTTCTTTCACGTCAGAGATCGGGCCAGATGACTGATATACAGTATGAAACAAAGATGTTGTGTATTCACTTTTAGCTATCCCACCACAGATACCGTACGCTACCACGACGCGACGTCGCCTCTACTAATCAATTCAAAGAATTATGTTTCTTAAGCTGGTAAAGTCAAAATTCACATGTGAGGCATGAACATAATTGAAAAGTAGCGTATGCTCCTGCATTTGAATTGTTTAGTAGGCTACAGGCGACATCGCGTCGCGGTAGCGTATCTCTGGTGAGAGAACGGCCTGATGAATCATGAAACATTTTCATCCGTTTCAATCCGGGCCCGTACCGCACTGTTGCGAAAGAGACCTTAGTTTTTGGAGCATTTCAGTGTTGTCCCACACTGTCATCTTTTACCGGACTGGTGAATATTATAGTCCTGGTTGGATATAAAATGTAGTAACAAAAATATTTGGTTAACAAATTATTATGTTTCTGCTCTCCTATCTGAATTTTACAATGCATTCTTCTCTTTAAACACCATAATTGACAAGAATCATATCTCTCAAATGTAGGCTACATGCCTTGACCTATATATGATGTGTTCCACCAGACAGAAAAAATTATGTGAAGAATCACTTAGTTTTGGAGGAAGTTTGAATAGTTTCATGGTATTTGGGATGCCTGTATACATGAACTGCATTTCGCTGATTTGGCAATGTGTGTGGAATATTTATTATGTGGTGAAATTGTCAGGCCAGCGTCAATCACGTGAGATATATGTAAAACAAATGGGCGCAATAAAACGGGCACAACAATGAGTAATTTGGTATTATTAGGGTGTTTTCTTGGAGCAGAATAGCACAGTTGTTGTATGGTGAGGTAGTGAAGAAAGCGCGATCCAAATTATGTATATTTTGGGGCCACGAGTAGTACATTATCATTGGCATATCCCGGCCGACACGCAAGCAACAGTTTGTTGTTCACGGTGTTCGTGATTCGAGCTGATGAATGCATACATTATTGGTGGTTGGCGGCAGGAGGGGAAGGCACCTACTCCTACAACAAAACATGTGAAAGAGCGCCAACACTTATTCCAGCAATTCAGAATATTGATATTCATGTTTCAAGTAAGAATTCTGAGTTTGTTGCGTAGTGCTTTTTCTTTAAGCAAAGGGAAAGAATTCTGAGTTTGTTGCGTAGTGCTTTTTCTTCAAGCAAAATGGGTGCTTGATCTTTATTCATATTCTTGTAAATTGCATTTACTTGGAAGCTATTTATGCGAGAGTTGACGCGTTTACACGTTGACAGTGGACCAGTGACAGGTTGCCAGTGCTCGATTAAAATTGTAAATTTGTGATATAAATTTGTAAGCATGGGAACGCTATTGTCATATTATAATCGGTATATTATTCTTAGAAATTATCTGAAAAATGAAAAATGTTCTTCATTAGGCGGAGATAGGACTAGAAAGACCTTTCTACCACTCAAAGTACCTTATCTTGAAATATTCATAAATAAATCGACTTATCAGCCAGTCTATTTATTTACAAGATTTTTATAATAATTCCTTAGAATAAATGCCAGTTATACTATCATAACTTCGTTTATGGGAATAAATTAGCATTCCCATGTCTAAACTTTCGAAAATAAAGTACTGACAACCTAGCAACGTGAAAACGCGGCCCAAATTTGTTAATAAGTAAGATAAAGGGAATCTTTGTTTTTTTGGTAATATGCGTTCACTTATAGAATATTTTATTCAAAGGAGTTTTTTTAATGGACTTCCTGGATAATGATATGACAAGTTTTGCGAGATCCCTGGGGCTTTTGTTTTGAAAGGCACAGTAATGACTTCTAACTATTACCAACAACTGTGAATATTATTGTCAATGATTCTCCTATTAAATTAAAATATAATCTCTATTGAGCTATTGAAATGCTATGGGTTCAATATTATTAATGAATTAATTAAATTATTCTAATATAGTGGTTGAGCGATCATTTTTCGAGAGTAAAATAGACAGTCTTCTATGGGAATGTGATGAATTGCAGCGAAAATAACATTTTCCACTAATGAGCTGTGAATTCTATTGTCTATACTTTTTCAAACAAAGAATGGCTTCAATTCAGCTACGGTATTTGAAAGTCATGAATTTCAGTGAGAATATTTATCAAATCTCAAATGAAAAATATTGCAATCATTCAAAAACAAGAAAAATCGTCAATAAAATCATTATTTAATTGGAGCAATGAAATCTTGCCAATATTACAATGAGTGTTAGGCCATTTTGTGTTGTGATTGATCATGCACATCGCGCAATTTGACACTGATGCAGAATAGCAATGCTTGTAGCCATGTTTAATTGTTTTCATAGTAGTGCTCGGTTGTTGAGGGATTGGTCAACAACACATGAACGTTCATCGGTCAGTCTATCACAAAAGCATTTCAAAAATCTTATTTAAAACATCAAGAACATCATATCGCAAGCTTTCATCTATTTTTCTAGGTTCTACAGTGTTTAGTTTAAAATCTAGTGTCCAAATTTAACATTCCCATTAGGTCTATCAATTTATAAATGCGAAAGATAATCAATGAAATTTCATGATTGGGGTCTATTTAGTAAAGTTAGTGTGTTACCTTATTAATTTACGTGAATAATATATTATTAATTAAAACCTATAGTGTATATTGTACTTTGTACAATTTTTACTTAATGATCAAATGAATGAAAGATTGCTCAATCCTACACGATCAGGTTTTTAGAGATATCACTTGGATTTGAGTTGATGATTCAAGGCTTTGTTTCCAGAATGATTAGCAGATAATTTTATCCCCACCTTCCAGGTGCAAACTTGTATATAGATTTACTTGACATTCACAGTATTGGTGATACCTCATTCACCACTTACTAACATTTACTACTCAGTCTATTAAAGATACTCAACTCCTGAAATGAATACAGAAATCATTTATCTCAATGAATTTGAGGCTAATCTGGAGCCTATTCTTAATCTGGAACAAGCCACTCACTCATTAAAGTACGGTACCGTACTTTTCTTCGAGTACGTATTTCATTTTAAGAACATTTTTATGGTTTTGGCAACTTCTCTATTCACTTATTGTTTATCCTATTATAATTATACAAAATAGCTCTCAACTAAATCTTACGTTGAAGCAAAGACGATAGGAAACTATAAGTATTCTAATTGTCTCTGGTTGAAGTAAGTTATTTTGGGTGACTGGAAACATTCTGTATACCTTGGCAGTTTATTACTTCTCAGTTTTTTATTGGACACTTAAACTTAACAACACTGTAAAAGAAACAGCAACTGGCCTCATGCAACAATTTGCAGGCAACACCCAAAGCAAGTTCTGTCTAACCATTTATGTATTGCTCCTATGTTGATGGGTTTTTAAAAAAATCTTAGGGTACCGGTACCTAATTATCTTATTATTATTATAACAAAAAGATTCTAGTTGAGATGCGCCCTAACGTTTGAATTATTTAAAAAAGTAATCTAGAATAATATACAATGAAATTGTAGGCTATGTGTACTAGCAGTTGATTAATTGCAATACTTTATTTACTAAATTCATCGGACCACCTTTACAGAAGACTACATCTTGCTACTTAAAACTGATATTTCCAAGTTATTGAAAGAGAATACTTTATGAGGATGAGAATTTTCGTAGCCATGTTATCAAGTATGGGGCATTGCACTTCATAAAAATGTCAAGTGTACGAAAAGAGTTAAACTATATAAATGATTGATTATTTCAAATGACATAAACTTTCCAATCAATAGCGTTATTGTATTTGATCGTATTATTCTATTTGATTTTATTCACTGTAACAATTAATTTCAATTTCAGTATCTGGTATTGTTAAAGGAATTATTTGACAAGAGGTTTCAATAGAAATGGTCAAATAGAAATTGATATGTGATTTTCAACATTTTTGTAAAATAATTACAAAATATTTTCCAGCAAGAGGGATAATTTAATTATAATTACTGATTGTTCTATCATTTCCTGAATGAATTTGTCCTTAACCCAATAATCTTCAGGGACAGGGAGTGAGTATGAATTTGTCTTCAGTTTGGATGTGGAACGTTTTGGTGGATTCCAATTTTGTTGTGGTTTCAAAAATGACATAGCCATGCTCATTCCGACAGTTTAGTATGTTTGATTGGAACATGCTCTTATTTGCTTTCCAGTATCAATTTCAAATCAGTATCAGTTTCAATTGTGCAAATAAAATTTAATTATTCTAGTAGACTTTCGCATCAAATTCTGTATATGTGTTATATCTGTCTGCAGTCTACAGGTCTACTCTTTGCAAACTACCGAATGAATTTCACAGAAATATAATTTATGTTTGATGAGAAACAGTTATATTTGGAAATGCTCTGTGTGACTGGCAGGCAAAGGTCTAGAATCTTTCTACGTTTTCAATCAAATTTGTTGTAATATTCCTCATCACTCAAATTTCTTCCATTATCCCATTCAAATGCAAGAGTCATAACTAGATTTCTTTCACGATAGGGCAGTGAAATTCTGGAAATTAATAAAATTCTGTTTTTTTGATACCGTAGTTTATATTTTCGGAATGACTGGTCGAAATTTAATTAAAAAAATGTGAAGGATAAAATGTGATTTCTAAGTAGATTGTCTTTATCCTACTGGTCTTACAATCTTCATTTGAAATGGATATAATATTTCTCCCATTCAATTTCAATACTTGTTGTTGGCCATATAAAAATAATAAACATTATACCTATTCAACGAGTTATATTTCTATATTAAATTTCCTGCATATTTGTGGAATAGGACCATGATAAAACTTTAAATTACTTTAGAAATGTGAAAAGGTCTAGAAATCTATATAACTAAGTTCCATCATCGACAAAAAATCTTACCAAGAAAAATCAATATTTTTGGAACTCAACAAACAAAATCTGAGGGACTCTTTGTTTTCAATTTTTTTGCAATACAATAATAAATTCATTCCTTTCACTATTTAGGTTGAATTGAAATTTATTTTTTAATGCAATATCTCAATACCAACATTGTCTCATCTATATAGGCTACTTACTTATTGTTATCTCAACTATTGGTATCTTATTTGCTTCACTAGTCTCGTTACAGTTCCTTTTTCAAACTCATTGTCTATAATAACTTCTTGATACTATAGGTTACTTATTATTATATTATTAGGTTCTGGCCATAAAAAAACTTGAAATACGGTTACATACTATTATTGCAAAATTACTGTAAAAATTCTATTATAATCCTAATTAATATTATGGAAGTGCCACAAAAATCCTTACCTCCGATTAATGATAATAATAGTAATAGCTGTGCTTCAATTTTTAACTACTCAAAGCTTTAATGAGAAATAATCATAATAGATCCGAAAATTGATAGGTAACCTTAATTAAAGTGTTGTACATAAATAATTTTTATCCTATCATTACCTGCGACTTGGTCAATTCAGTTGTGGATCATGTCATTACCTGCAACAAGAAGTCCGTTCAATTGATTGAAGGTGATATATGGTGGGTGATATCTCGACAAGTTCAAGAAATTGCACATTTGAATATATTCATTTATCAGACAGGAAAAAGATTCAAACAGTTGGAAACTTATCTCTTCCTAAAAGATAGGTTCTTAGCAGCCCTTATTAGATTCTTTTTTTGTAGCATTTAAAAAACAAAACAAAGAATAGACTTATAAATTAGTTAGCATTGGCTTACAAGTAGTTGTGAATCGTACGCATATAAATTAGGCTATTAATATTTTTCAGGGCGTGGCTGCCATCAATGCTTGTTAAACTGTTCTTTATAGTAATTTCATTAGCCTACCGTACCGTTATTGATTTGTAACCAATTCGATGTCATGACCTCGCTATTGGTAATTCTACGAAAAATACAATTGACCATTTCATCTTGTCTAATTGATTAATAATAGCCTACACAGAATATTTCTTATATCTTCATTGAATATCAAGTTCTATGCATCTTGGAAACAGTTTTCTTCCATAATTATATTATATCTGTCTACTATTTATATAAATCGAACCATTATTGTCAAAAGTAGAAGCTTGAACCAATGGAAGAAAAGTCAATGGAGTCTTCGTGAATTTGCGGAGAACTTTGAACTTGAATTCCTATTCATTTATTACTTTTACTGTATATAAAACCTACTGAATAGAAACATACATTGATTTATGTGGATTAGATTTGGGAGAAAACAATTTTAGGTACCTCAGAGGCAAAAAACGCATTACAGTAATTGAATTTCATTATAAATATTGTTAATAATAATCAAATTTCAAAAATAGATTAAAGTTACCTACTTCACTACCTATACTAATTACAAAAAAAACTTTTATTAGATCATTATAATTTTCATTTGATATAAGCAGCCAGTGTTATACAGTACAAAATACAAATAGAAGTTGAAGAACGTGAAAAGACGTCATTCAAGGGAACCAATGCATCAAACTCCCTATATTGAGCTCCATGAAATTGCGTTCAAAATGTATTGACTTCGTGTAATCTGACCATAGACTGTTGAAAAAATTGAACAAAGAAGAAACTGTAAAAATTCGGCCCACAACACTGTAAAAAGAGAATTTTTGCTTGTTTTTTGACTGCCCGATGTTCTGATCTTGTACTATTAGTCGCGTGCTTCTAAGAAATTATTTCTGGTGCGTTTTCGCGCTCATTCAGTTTAGTTTGTGTGATTTGTTTTTTTCAGTTGACTCCCCTGTGGGTCAGCGGCATGTCTCTAAATAATGAAGAGGCATTAAAGTTGCATTGCCATATCGCGGTGGGTTCACTGACTGCGCCAGTTATCAATCAACATTATTGAATCTGACAATGTTTTAGCTATTGTCAGCCGCGCAGTGGCGGCAGTCCTCGCTTTATATCCCCACTTGATGAGTAATGCAGCATTGATTCGTGCTACCTTTATTCATCCATACACATTCACACGATATATGGTTTGTAAACACGTGGAGTGGGTTTCAAATGCTGCAGCTGCCTTTCATTCACCTCCATTTTGTCTGGGGACTCCGTACAATTACAAGACATGGATCAGAAAATTTCAAAACAGAAAAGGAAGATGACTTCACTTTTCAATGAAAATAATATTCAAAATTATCAATTTATCAGAACATTCTTTACTTTGAGTATTATTAGATAGAAGGAAATGAGATATTGTAACTATTCAAAATATTTCAAAACAGAAAAGGATGACTTTACTTTCCAATGAAAATAATATTCAAGATTATTAATTTATCAGAACATTCTTTCTTTGAGTAATATTAGATTGAAAGAAATGAGATATTGTAACTATTCAATTGCTCAATATCATAAAAATTAATAGAGCGAAATTTCTAATTAATTATGCTATAAATTTATGGCATAATTAGGAGTTAATTAGGAGTTTCTTTTCATTAATTATTTCTTGAGTATATTACAGTGTAATACACGTCGTAGCGGCAAGTGCACACCTAGAGAAGAGTTCATTCTCAGAGAGTTACGGGTCACTCTATGAATTAGCCAAAAACCCATGAAAAATAAAGACTTGAGAAAAACAAGAGTGAATATACGACGTAGCTTCAATAGAAATGTAAAAGAATTCATTCTAAGACTGCATGAATGAGTTACATGACTGCATAAATTTTTTTATTTTTTTTGAGGGTGATGCCCACATGAGCTCTAGGCTTGTGCGTGGGTAATGAGAGGGGTGATGATGAGAGATGACGACTGTTTTTAGGCAGTTTTTAGACGTTTTTGGTCCTCCCTCAGATTTTTGAGAAAAAGAAGAGATTTGTACGTACCTGAGAGGGGCGGCGCAGGACTAGGCATATTAGCCGATTTGCCGAAAGTGGTAAGGCGCTTGGTACGCGCACCATGATCAGCTGATGGCAGCTGGTTTTCGCCAACAACAGCTGGCAGCTGGTTGTCACCAACAGCTGCCCCGAGTCCTAGAACAGCAAAGGAGGCCGCCAGCACGATGAGCACACTCCACGTCAGAGCGCACATCTCGAGTGAGCCGCCTGTCTTGGTCTACTGACTGCCGTCGCGACGCTCAGAGACGCCTAACATCTCCTGCGCCGCGCCTTCACCGCGCACGCGTCCACACAAACAATGGCAGTGAAGCACCTTTGTGGTGGAGAGGATATCACCAACACGCTTTACACAGTAGGCCTATATATCGTGGTTGAGAAACAGTCACAATATATCTATGGGTGAGAAGAGAGTGAGGAGGGTATCCTCATAGATTTAGTTTTTTTCAGAAGTTCTGAAGTTTCATTTCATTTATTTACACACAATTTCCAAAAACAATACAACATGTAAATACAATGCAAAATTGGAAAAAGTGGTTAGGTGACCTCATTGAAATCGTGTTGAGGCACCATATAGATAGATAGCATCCACTGCCCACCTAATCAGGAGATCTCAAACTTGTCAAAAATTCTAATATCTTCATTTCTTGACCTACGAGTTGAAGATGCGCGGGCAAGACATGAGACAAGATAAAAAGTCTGTACATTCATGTGGAATGTACACCTCCTACTCCATGAACTCGTTTTCTTTTGTAGCATTCTCATGCCCGGTTTTTCAGTCGCTCAATAGACAGTTTATGGATCCAATAGCACTATTGAATCAATAACTATGTGTTTTCAAATGCAAAAAAAAGTTATTGATTCAATAAGTTCATTGAACGACTGAAAAACCGGGCATCAGAGAAATACATTTTCAAAAAATTTGTACGCTTTATTAGGGAAACCTAAAAAATTCACTCTTCTACCACTCTAGTAGGCCTAGCATACATTTGTCTATCATTCCTCTATTTAACAATCAATTACAGAATAAAACATCAATTAAAAAAATTGAAAGGAATAAATAGATGAAAAGAGAGTGAGTGGGAAAAGAAAGTTAATGCGACGAGTGAGGGGACAATATCTGGTCAAAACTACATCCAATCACGCCACACAGCATGCCACTTGCATGCCTACATTCATTACGTTAATACCTTTGAAAAAAGATGGGAAGTAGGTAGGTGTGATGCGATGGAAGTCCGTTTGAAAGGGAAGGAAGCAGTAGGAATAATCGTTTATGAAGTGCATTTCTTCACCTAACTACAGAGAGAATGCTAATTTTCGCTTCTTAAAAGCCACTGAAATTGTTGTGTTAACAACATTGTACCACAGTATTCAACAGTTATTCCTTACTACCAACATTCACTATTGACAGTTTATTCCTTTTAGTATATGGATCTTCATTATTGATTCAGTTTGATTTGCATTTCAAATGCAAATTAATATTATCTGGCCTATATTATCTGAACAATAGGCCAATATAGAAAAAGGTATCTGAACAATAAAGTAAAGAATTTTGCTAAGTTCAATTTATTTATTTAGCCAAATAACAATACTAAGTAAGTCTAAAATCTAGTACGTGCAAAACAACTTGTAGTACAATTATAAAATTAGACTTTTCACAGGTAAATATAATTGGCACTACCGGCAAAAGTTAAACTTGAACGGTTCGGGTTCTAAAATTGACAGTTTATGCTTTTGAGTGTAAATATAGATCACCTCTGTGTTGTTTAATTTTTCTTAATCGAACCACAGAAACAGATGTTGAGGATTTTAGGAAGGAAATGTAGAATTTTTGAAGAGTTCTAAAAAATTACCAGTAGGTATATTACAAAAAAGCTCGGACTGGATATCATTTATATTGATCATAATCAATTTTTATTAGAGCATAACAATAACCAATTTATAGATTAAAAACTACTGCATCAAAAACGTCATGGAGGATGGAGGTTTTACCAGTTGAGTATGTTTTACAATAATTTGTGTTCTTATGAATGTTGTTGAGTGGCTCTTTGCTCTCTACTTTTAGAAATACATTTAAATGCTTGGCATTATTGAAGTTGCTTGATTGATTTCATGTCCAAAGGTTCTTCATTTTTTGACGTTGCTACAGTACACAGTTAGAGCAGGCTTATTTCTACAGCTATAGGCTACGGTACTTGAAAGTATTCCAGAGTCTATTGTGGTTAATTAATTATTTGGCTCCAATTTTGATGTCAGTAACCAACAGTCAGTCTACTACGATTGACAGTTGCCGAAAATGAACATTTTCATGGATTATTGAACAAATGAACAGCAACAGTATTGATTTCATATCACTGTCACTTGCTCTTGTTCCATGTTACTTTTCAAGAAAGATTGGTTCTAATCAAGCATTTCCGCTATTATTTAAATCCTATATATAGCCTAAACAAAAAAATTCAAGATCCAATTGGATTCGTTAACGTATAAATTCATTCAATCGCTGCGTTGTATATAGAATCCATTTTCCAGCAAAATAATTTCATACAAGAAAAAAATAGTGTAAAGCTGATTTAAACAATGATATGATAATTTACATATCCTAGATCCAAGCTGCTACCAATGTAGAATGGTAAAATATGTTCGAGCTCAGGGCAGTGGCGCCGACTTAGGGGGGGCAAGGCACTTTCTGCCCCCCCCCCCCCAATAATTACTCAGGGGGGCAGTTCATGTATTTTGCCCCCCCAATATTCATACCAAAAGAATTACATCAAAACGGCTAACGGGCCAAGTACGAATCCCAGAAATTTGTTTATACAAAACAATGGACCTGTCTAGTTAATGCATTTTTCAGTGTATTCGAATCTGTATTATTAATTTGAACAGAAATAATACTGCATTATTGTGAAAGATTACTTTAAAGATAAGAGACAGATGATGACGTGTCCTTTATCTGTGCTTCCACAAAGCATAAATATATCAGACCTCTTATTTGTTTGTTTACTATTTTCAATGCCAGCTAGGCGCCTAATTGTGAAACACCGGAGTCGTCGATAGCCAGATTTTGCAAGAAATTCTTTAATTAAAACTGGATATTGTTTGTTTTAGGTATAACTTTCCCACTCTCCTCTCTTTAAACATATATATAGTACAAATAAAATAAATATCAGATTATAGAAAAATAGCAAGTTGAATGTAGTGTAACAGATAATATCCATATTGTAATATACATACTTCCGTACGAAATAGCATGCTTAGAAGTAGCCTTTCTTTTTTTTATAGTAAACTCGCGTATGTTGACAACCCCCCCCCTCTTTAGATGACATCCCCTAGAGACCTTTCTGGTGGACTTTGCCCCCCCCCAATAATCCCATGAAGTCGGCGCCGCTGGCTCAGGGTCTGCTTCTAAAGTTGTGAATTTTTCTTAGAAAGTTTTCATCATTTGATAAAGGTTTTATGTGAGTTGGAAAGTATATCTGCATGTAATGAGGAAAATATTCTAATTTTAGAGATAATTTAATCTTTCTGATGGCCTATGAGAAAACAGTTCGAATCTTCTTCACAATAAGTTATAAGTTACTGTTTTAAAAGTTTCAAGTGCCTTTGTGTCAAAACTTTTTTGCAAGGGAATGACTATAATGACTGTATCCTACTGTATTTCTACTGCATTGTGGTCTAGAAAAATTTGATTTATGGTTTTGTGATTGCAATGAATAATCCTCTTGGAAAACAAAGAAAGGAAAAAAGTTGATAATTGGTGGCTCTAATTGTCTTGAAACTATGAGATTGTTTTCAATGATTATTTTGCGTATTATTGGTGCTTAAAAATACTATCATTACGAAAACAATCATAAGTATTTCTATTCTTTAAATATCATTGTAAGTATCTGGGCGAAATATAAGTATAGGCAATAATAATTATCAGTAGATCGTCTCACTTGGTCAGATCGTCATGTACAGATCAACAGAGGATAAAAAAAAATTACTTTACACAGGTAAGGAAGTTTTATTACCTCAAACAGTTACCTACCAGTTACCTCGTATGTCCAGAAGAGGTGTTGTTGCAGCATGTACTTTATTATTGGTTATAGAATAAAGTATGAATTCATTTGCTATGGTACTGAATAGGTACAATGTTCATATTAAACCTGTGATTTTTGGTCAGCACAATATACCGTATATTCAAAATAATTTGTAAGTTCAGTTCAGTTCCATGACGCTTTTCAGGGAATTATTAATACTACCAGTAGGACAATCCTTCTTATACTAGTCAAATTTGTATTTTATTGAAAATTCCACCCAGCAGCCTTTAATACAGGAGAAGGCGGAAACACATTAGACAAGTGAATTTTTCACAAAGTAGCCTACACCATGTCTAGATGTGTGTTTGCCTTTTTCCTGTTTTACAAGACTTCTGATTTTATTTATTATTTGTTTTTGTAAATGATATATAAAATACTTTCACACGCATAAGGACCCACATTAATGGACAAACGACCTGTTGCACGAAAATCCTATTGAATTTAACCGCCGTAAAATGGTGCCAATCTATGGTGTCATCTAAGGTGTGTCAAATGGTGCCATATCTAAGCAGGGTACCAATGCAACAGTGACCAGAGTAGAACGAGTCGGATGTCAATGATGCATACATTTTAGATGTCAAAGTCATTTTACAGTGGTTTACTATTTATTCAATTGGATTTTCGTGAAACTAGACTTAAGACTTCTGAATTGTCATGAAACAGTGCCCTGAACATAATAAGGATTATAAATTTAACACTGTTCTCAGAAATATTGTAGAATTTCTCCACAATGAAATAAAAACACAGATGTTGTCTTCTTCTACTTAATTGTAGAAGAAGTAAGTAGAAGAAGACATCTGTGTTTTTATTTCAATAAGGATTATGAATAAAAATTGTTTGAATTGTATATAAATTGAAGCAGTGACATACAGACGAATATGTGAAATTTCTGTTGATGTTGTGGAGCTCCATGATAAAAGAAACACTATATATTTGATGTTATCAATTCCACTACGGTACTTTAAGTACAAGAAGAGACAACATCAAAAAGTGTTATGTTTTTTAACATAAAGGCTGTTAAAAGTAGTTGAAAGTAATGAAATGTATGTAAGTCTTTACGAAAAAAGTGCCATCAATTAGCAGGGAAGGCAGGACAAGATTCATTGTCAGAATGTTGGCGGGGGTGGGGGAGCACCGATGCCAGTGGTTGCAGGGGGTGCTATACTAGTGACGTCACGGTTTGCATGTTGTGCCAACTCCGCCTAAACGCGGCACGCAAGCTGCACAGTGTTTTACTCCCTGCCACAACAGATAAGAAGGCTTCAGCGCTCCACCACCCCAATCATGGCGTATTCCTAGCCTGTAGCCTCATTTTGGACCACCACCACCACCAGTTTAACTTGACAGACTGTTGTAAATTTTTCAAAAGACCCACAGAAAATCAATGGCTGTTGTGGTTGATACTGTTTATGCATTTGCATGTGAGATTATCTAGTGTTTTGTTGAAAGTATGATGTGTAACTACACAATTTCTGTGGGTTTCATTACAAAATGCGGGTAATACACTTGAAACACTTTTTTGAAGTGAGGCTACGACTTCAAGGATCATGCATGATCATGATGTGTCTTGAAAGCCTATATTATCCAAAATCATTCATATGATTTGACTGATATGCTGAACTCTGCATAACAGCCGATAAACGTAAAGTTGTACGGGATTTGATTATGTAAATAGACTGAAATTGAGAGAGAAAAATGCTTCTTAAAGTAAGATGAAAGTTTTCATTGTTCTATGCTATGGCGAAGTAAAGTAGAACCTTGATTATCACTTCAACAAATGAAAATAATTTAGGCCTATTCAAAGTAGAAATATATTTTTTGTTTTAGATTTTATACTTACAATTTTTCAAATTTATTATCCCAGCTCATCTTCAAACGTCTTGAAATATTGGAAAACAATTAATATATTATGATGATGTAAAACGAAAAAAATATATTTCAGCTTTGAATAAATTATTTTTCGTTTGGAAAACATCGGAATGACCAAGGTTCTAATAATATATGTGCTGCATAGCATAGAACAAAGAAACTTTTCATCTCACTTAATTAAGGAGCCCTTTTCTCTCTCAATTTCAGTCTATTTACATAATCAAATCCCGCACAACAGTACATATATTGGGTGATATACTTAGTTCAGAAAATAAAGTATAATCTTTTAAAATTCAGGGTATATTACTTTCAATTCTTAGTTCACTCTATCTGTTGGCTGATTGATCATCACTTTCACTGATAAGCTGCGAGTGGAATAAGTCAACATTCTGCAAATAAATTTGTCTAGCCCTTCCTTTAACATAGACAACTTTTATGAGTTCATTTTGTTGTGTGCTGGTAAGAAACCACACACTCACGCGCTTGATTTATAATTCCGTTTAGCACCACTGCTCATGACCTCTCATCAAAGCCACGCTGACCCACTTGGCGCATTGATAAATCAAACAAAAAGTAGTGGCTATGAAAATCAAGCCTGTTTCTTGCGGGCTTTGCCTCGCCTCTACAACAAGCTTCTAGTTGAGGAGATAAGAAATAACACACACGCATGTAAGTGCTGGCTGCAACAACGATCGATCTCCACAACTAGAGAACCCGGTCACTCCATTTCAGATCGACACGTTCATTCATGTAGATTGTTATTTGGAAACACGGCTGACCTCCTTCTGCAAATCAAATGCACTTTTTGCATTCTTGAAAAATTGAAAACGGCTCACTAGTTATTGCAAAGAACCACAGCAGGTTCCTGCGAAAAAAGGTCTTGTAGTGGTATTCAGTTTCTCTGGCTGGTATTCACTGGTATAAAAATACCGTTTCTGGTATTCTTATTAAGGCCTAGACTCTATAAAATTTAAAAATCTTTCTGAACATGATAATCTTCAAAATATAATGGGATATAAAAAATGGAGATAATTAAAAAGAAACTCTTCTGAAAGAAGATATACTGAACCAAATGCGTTCAAATTTGGCATGCATGTTACTCAGTTGGAACTTTAGACGCGCACTAAGAACGGATTTTGAAAACATCCCAAAAAGGTACTACGCCCAATATTCGCTTTTTTGTTAACTTAATCTCAAGTGAACAGCCTTTTTTTATAAAAGCATGTGGTTCCCAGCAGTAAACACCCTGCATTTTTAGGGATTCTGGAGCATTTAAGTTATTTTGTACCAAGAGTGATTGAATTCATTGAATCTCCTATAATGAAGTATATAGGAGTACCTATATGAAATTTAAGAGCATTTCCTAAGTAAATTTTCATATAGGGGATTGGTTCACTTCCACCCCTCCCTTCTGAGTCTGTTCATAATATTCTATTCCTTACCAAGAATTATCAAATATCGTTATTAACGTAGAAGTCTGTGGCTCTTATTACTTTTTGAATTGAAATTATTTTACTTTCACTCTTATCGACTTGATGACGTGTAGGAAAATAGAAAGCCTTTTGTTGATGGCTTCATAAATTCAAGTCACTACTTTTCTTTGTCGTTAGCTGAATCTGAAAATGGTCAGTGGTCTACCGAAGCCCGACTGAGCACCGCGGCGAAAGGTTAATGGAATGTTAACGTGTCTGAAATGAGTTATCGAATGTTTTTCGACTGTTGTGTTTCGATTGGCTACTGAGACCACAAACAACAGAGGTAAATCGCAAGTTACAGTATTATAGGAGGTACTTGAAGGATGGGTTTAGAAGACCGGAAGCTAGCAAACCCCAACAAGATAAACAATGTAAAAAATTACACCCATCTGTGGAAGGGGTAAGTTCTCCTTTGTTAGTATACCTTGCACACACACACTCACTCCCTCTCTCTCTTTCTCCTTATTCGCACACTTTCATCCGAATGCGATAAAGAAGATATATGGAGAGTGAGCGAGCGAATAGCGAACAACAAATAGGTCAAAGTTGAATACACGTTTTGCCTCATCTAGTCGTAGTTAGGAGCTGGCCAAGACATGGCCACTCACGTTCGTGCGAACTCAGCCGCGATAAAATCTCGCGGTTCTCTAGCCCTATCACCATCTATTATCCCCCCCACACCCCCCCACAACCTAAAGTCCGTCCATGTCCTTAGCCTCGACTTCTCTGCTGCCCCCATTGCTGCTGTGTCAGCATTATATTACCCTCTTTTACTCACTCTCTCGCTTCATCCCTTCTGGTCCTGGCTACTCTACTATTATTTCAATTACACCTGCCGCGGCCTATGCTCTGCTCAGTCAAACATTGATTTTCTTCAAAAATTATAACCGCCCGCCAAATTGGCAAAACGATGAGACCCGACGTCGTTAAAGTAAGTTGCTGTCTTATTACGGATGTTGTCAATATTGATGGAAAAAATGTCTTGAGAGCATATTGATCTTGCATTCCTAAAAAAAAACCTGAAAAAATCCTAAAAACATAAATTTCATTCAATTAGGTTAATCTTATTTTGGAGTATTAACGGCCCTGCAGCGTTCTACTAAATCCGTAGGTTTTCCAGAATTACAAAAGTAATATTATTATGATATACGGTAACTTACAATATTATAACACACTATAACAGAATTAAGTTACAATATTTTGAAAGAATACAAACCGACTTACTTGTAACACAGAAGAAAGTAATATCACAGGAAAGCGAAAATCAAGTTGAAAAAGCATGCAACCATCAAACCGAAGGATGCTGAACAACAATAAGAATTATGGTTTAAAAAATTGAGAGAAATGAAATTCTAAAAAAGCGGCAATTTCGGTTGCTGTTTTTGTGACCTATCGAATTACATAATATGACCTAAAACAGATTACATTCATATAACTTATATATTTTTATATCCATTTTGGAAGTCTAGTATAGGCTACTTCAAAATATTTTCACGAAGTGGTCAGTTACGCGAAATGAGCCTAAATAAGAATATTGTAGAACCTGTATCTATTTCGTTGAGTTTTCATTGATTTTCTAGATATTAGTGATACAGTAATAATATGAGGATAATTGAGATATAGCCTATAATTTATGTCATTCAAGTGGTTTGTATCTATCATGATTGATTTTTGGGGTTTCATTATTATAAATAATAATGATGATTGGTTTTTATTGATCTTCTATATCTACTGCGACTGATCAAAGAAATTTGCTAGATAAATTATTTCATCGATGGACGCCTAGAATACATTCTGAACTTGCCCTGATTGATAGGTAATCTCTTTATGTAGGTAGCTTACTGCACAAAGCTTCAATGTTTTGCTAGCAAACATTCCTTGTACATAGGCTACTATCCATTGTGGTTTATACAATGAACAGAGTGTATGTTTACACATTAACCATTTACTTTGAGGACACTTCCACAAGGAAAGTTCTACGTCGTTCAGATTCGTCCTTCGAGCTTCAGTTAACAAGGACATATAGATCATAGTACAAAAGTATAAGGATGGTCATTGAGTTGACAAAACTTTCTCTTCGTCATATAAATTATATTTTAATACCCCCAAAAAATCATATTGAATCATAAGAAGCAAACACAATAAACATAATACAACCACAATAATGTCATTAGCAGTCAATCAGCTTGAAAAGACCAATGAATAATCATCATTACAATACAATTCTTGAAACACAATAGTAAATTATCTGTAAAGATTCTGATAAAGAATTTGAATATTTTTTCCAGTTTACGTGACAAACGTCTTGTCTATCTGAGATAGGTTTACATGCAAACAAAATACAATTTAGACAAGGAAATTACTGAGTGGAGGCATGCAACCAGTATCCAATATCCAATTTGTTGAACTAGTTATTATGCAGAGTGAAATTCTAAGTAATTTCGATCTAGAACAAAAAACACATTTTTTCGTGTAAGTCATCTACTACTGTTATCACTCCCATTATTGTTTCTCTTTGTCAAGGTTATTGTGATTTGGTTCCATTACATTTCTAAATCGATATTCTATGTTGTAGCCTGATTTACAATCATGGTATCAAGACACTGCATATATTAACAGCAACTTGTGAGTTATGCACATTTGAATTCAGAAATAGCTTGTGAAATTATATATAGGTATGTAGTGTGTTTTATAAAGTGATCTTGTGACATATTTGACAATATAGTAATTCAATTTGATACCTATTAACAAATTAATAATTGCTGATAAGTTATTGAAGCTGTAGGCTACTTTTTGATAATTGTGAACAATAAAATAGAAATATTTCTATGATAGTGCATCATATAAATAATAATTTATGGTGTAAAAGTTAGAAAACAGTGCATAAACGATGAAAGTCTCCGTAGTTATCCTTAGTTTTGTCGGAAATACAATGAGTTGAAGCTATTTATGTTGCATGCAATACTTAACTATCCTTGTCCGTAATAAATCTCCTTTCTAGCAAAGAAAAAAGGTTAGCCTGTACTTCTCGAAGTACGGAAACTTTTATCGATTACATATTTATATTCATGCAAACATTAATGTAGAACTTTACTTGCTGTTATCATTTTCCAAGCCCACTCGTTCTAGACTATTTCCAACAATACTTTTTTAATTTTCCTCTTTCTGCTCTTTATTGCATCTTTTGCCTCCCAGAATAGTGTAATCCAGACTCTTTTTATTGGTAGTTGACCTGAGCTTACTTAACAGATAGCAATAGTTTAGTTCAAAATAATAATGATATTCTTGTAATTGTCTTATTTAGCCTAATAGTGCTATTTAACTTAATAGACTAAAATTTTTAGTCTATTTATTATGTGTAATGCTTTCTCTATGGTAAAATATACTATTTACTGGGCTAATGAATCTAATTAATTTCAAACTCCTACCATAATAGCGTCAATTTTCGAGAGAAACAGGTTTGGCATGTTGTCAGATTGCCTCATATTGTAATGTATATTCTAAATTCTAAATGAATATTTCCTTTCAAGTTTTCACATACCGGTACCGTACCATCCAACACTGGTTTTTCAAACTTATCAACAATCTACTTTTGTTTACTCGAAAATAGCAATATAGTAATACTTGAAATAAAATACAGGTATAAGCAATGAATTTTCCAATTATCTCAGAGAGTGTATAACCATTGATTTTAGATAGGAAATCAATTTCTATCTAAAATAAATAGTATAACGCAGTGGAATTGTTTCACAATTACTAAACTAACCAATATCTACAGATGATGAGACATGAAATCACAGAGTCAAAAAAGAAATTGAAATTTTTTATTTTTACAGATAGTTCAACATTTGGGCTCTACTCTTGATGTTTTTCTTGACGTGAAGGAGAGAATTTGATCAAATGATTATTACAATACTCTTTGAATACTCTTTCAAATATACACTACACGAGCCCTGCACGCCGTGTCATCTTTGGAGAGAGAGAGATAGAGAGAGGGGGGAAGATGAGAATTGGAAACTATTTTACGTAGTTTTATAAAGTAGCACGTTTGTGCGAACCTGGGATGTAATAGTTTTTTATTTTGAATTTTATAAAATATTATACAAAATATAATAGTCAAATATAAGTTATATATAATAATATATAATATAAAAGCCAATACACAAAATGAAATGGCGTACATTGCTCGTTTACTGAATCGCTTTAGTCAATGAGAAAATCGTTACACTTTAGTACGTTGTTTAGTCTTTTATTTGGATATATTAAGTAGAGAATAGTCCACGCACTATGATACTTGGCTATCGCTCAGTTCATGTGAACACGTAAACAGCCTGAAATGTAATTCCAGTATCCTCTACGACAGACGTCGAATTCATTCGCTAAATTATCACAGAGCTGCAACAAAAAAGAAGAAATTAATTGAACCACCACTATACAACAATTATTCACTAAAGGTACCAGAACGTTTTGTATAAAAAAAAATCAACAATAATTCACGAATAGGAGACAAACGTTTTGAAAAGTAATCAATCATTCAAAAATAAACTCTTGCGGTCAGTTGCACGAAAATGCAACGGAATTTAACCGCCGGATTTTTACATTTGGATTTTCGTGCAACTGGCCCTAAATTTTTTCTTGACTTGAAGAACACATTCTTGAACTGATTATCTCATTACTCTCATATTTAACGATTTCAAGTTTAAGGAAGATTTGAGTTTACATGTCAGGAAATAATTGCTGGAGAAATTTATTGTTGAGTTTCAATACCTGAGGAAGTTGCCAAAACTTGAAATAGAATTGAAAAAAGGAATAAGTTATAGTAATATCTATTTAATTTGTCGGATGGCGAATAACTTTCATCCAACATTTCTATGGTAAAGGGTGATGTTTTGTTGATTTTTTCACATGAATACTGCGAATAAAATGTAAAAAACATATTTAAAAAAGAAATCAACAGAACATCACCCGTTACCATAGAAACATTAAATGAAAGTTATTCGCCTACGTGAATAAACATAGAATACGCTTCCTCAGATATTAACTTGTTACTAATGAACATAGTATATTCAAATGAATATACAGTACATATACATGGAAACATTAAGGAAATACTAAAAGCAATTCATAATTAACCAATTTTTAATCATAATCGTTAATTACGTGGTTCTTAGTCACTTTGTGTACAATAAAGACATGAAAGGAGAAATATTTTATTCACCAAAAATAAGAGTTATAATACAAATACCATAAGAAAGCAGCGTACACTATTAACATAACTGAAACATTTGCTAAGAAATGTAAAACGTGCAAGCTACTAGAGAAATTATTTCTCGTCTTGAAAAGGAAAGAAACTAACTCACCTCTAATGCTTTATCGATTGATAACAGGCTGTTCTCCTTAACAACGCCATACTCAGCCTGTTCGAGGGCTGCATCAACGAGGTACGAGAGTAGACACGCTGATCTGTTCCCAGAATTATACAATTCATCGCAAAAATCGATCACCGACGGTTTTCTCAAGCCACTTTCAGAGTGCAAAACAATTCTAGAAAAAAGTAAAATAAAATTAAGCATAAGAAACAGGTTAACGAATGATATGGAATTAATTTGCTACCGAAAGGAAATTTATTTATTTATTCATAAACTAATATGCAGGTACGGAAGCAACAGGCTTTGACAGCCCAAAACTGTTTTCAAAGGTCTTTAACAACACAACGAGGAAATATCATGGAAACACACAACCGAACTCGGAATTTAAACTGAGATCCATAGAAATGATGTCTTATGACGGTTAAATTCAATTGGCCCTTAAATTTTAACCCATATTTAAAAGTTATATTATATCCAGAAAATTACAATAGTAAACTCAGAATTATTCACACTAAAATCCTGAAACTGACATTTTTAGATAAGATGGGTCCAAATCTATCAGTGTACCTTGACAAGATGATTAGAGATTATAAAAATAAATTCATCATTCTACACAAAATAAAAATTGCAGCATTGCAGGCTGGGTCTTTTTTGTATGAGATTTGACCAAGCCTATTTGAAATTTATCCATTTCCAGAAAAAAAAAACAATATGAATTACAAAGAAAACGATGAAAATCATAAAAAGTGTATTAAACATAATAATTATTGTTACCTGAAATCAATCAAGACCAGGCATAGCCTGTTGTTTGATATTCAGTCTAAAAGTCGTATTTATAAACGTTCTTTACTCTAGAAAACTTGAATGACTAACTCAAGTCTGAAGCGAAAAAAGAAGGCTGTCATGTTGGATTCTTATTTAATTTAAAACATGAAAATTTTAAATTATTTGAAATATACTTACTTTTACAAACTTTATAATGTATTAAAATTGTTATTATTATTATTATTATCGATTGCTTATGGCTGAGGTTAAAACTTTCTTGAGTAAGTCACTAACTAAACTTTCACTTGCGAAAGAAACGTTCATACAGCCCTAAGAATAATTTTTGAAATGTTAGTTGCTTATCCCTACATTCAATGAAAGGTACAACTTACCCTCTCAGATAGTTCCAAGAACTTTCATTTTTTGTAGCAATCTTAATTTTGCTTAAAACATAAGCGATTTCTTTTTCTATTACTTCTGGGGCGAATTCTGTCGTTTGATTTATCACAAAGTACCTCTGATTCCATGCTGAATTGTTTCTGATATCATCATTCAAGAGTTTCTCAATGAATTCAAGCTCATTCTGGAAAAGACTAAAAGTTGAATAAATTAATTAAAGATTTTAACTTTCATTAATCATTGACAAGAGCATAGAATTTGACAGCAAGAAAGAAGCTAGTGAGCTTTTGAAGAAAGGAAAATATGATTTTGATAGCCTTATGTATTAAAGGAGCCTTATAAATTATTAGTATAAACCTTATACAGGGTGTTTCTAAAATAGACCGACCAACTTCGTGAGCAGTTTTCTGACATTGAAATCAAGAAAAAGTTCCAGTAAGCATGGGTTCTAAAATGCTTTGTTACAAAGTCACCATTTTGTTTTTTCACTTTTTTCTCCCGAATGGTTTGACTAATTTTGTTGACATTTGGCATGGTCAAGGCCAAGATGAAGGTCTGCTGTAAAAAAAATCAAGCAACCTTATCTGACGAAATATTTAAAAATGGCGAGCATTAGAAATTTTACAATAAAATATCTTGAAAACTTGTTGTTGCCCGCCATTTTTAAATATTTCTTCAGATAAGGTTGCTTCATTTTTTTACATCAGACCTTCATCTTGGCCTTGACCATGCCAAATTTCAACAAAATTAGTCAAACCATTCTGGAGAAAAAAAATAAAAAGTGAAAAAACAAAATGGCGTCTAGGGGGGAAACAAAGCATTTTATGACCCATGTTTACTGGAACTTTTTTCTCAATTTCAATGTCAGAAAACCGCTCACGAAGATTTCGGTATATTTTAGAAACATCCTGTACATTAGTATTTTGAAATACTAATGACAGCCAATGTAGCCATTATATTGGGCCAATTTAGATGCGGTTTGCGCCAAAAGAAAGGTTGGTGGTCCTCGATGAGCAGATTTTATTTGAATTTAAAGGCCATCTATCGGCCTTTGAAGGAACTGCTTGAAACTGTCCGCTATACGGAGTATATATTGAATAATTTAGCATCAAATTTGAGCTGAGCAAGCGGCGCTATGCGCTTACTCTACTAAACATTTTTCTTTATTCTGTGAAAAGTGAGAAACACATTAAAAGAAATGAATTAAATAGTTATGATGATGTTGAGTAATAGCCAAAAGCTGAAAATAATAGCCCAAATTAATAGCAATGCACAGTAAAGGACCAAAACATTGATCTTAGAGACCAAGAAATGTCTTACTTACTTGAACGTCCTAATGGCCCACTGACGATGTTGCCACGCATGGTAGTTCTTGGCATCCAAAGCGAGCATTTTAGCAGTGAGCTGCAGCTCATCTGAGGCATCATTCAGCCAACTCACAAGTACTTGACGATGGTGCCTGATTCAAAACAAGACATCAATGAATTGGACAAAATTGATTAGCTGGAGTAGATACATAAACAAGATAAATAATGAACGATATAGAACAACCCGTTTCATCCGAGACTTGTTTCAAAATGCTTTCCAAATCTGGCGCTTTTCCCACATCTACTTCTTATGTGAAAGTCAAGATATTCTTATTCTTTGATACAGAGTTGAGTGTTCCAGGAGGAATCTGCTCAGGCTGATTTCTCACATAAAAATTAAAAAAAAAGTTTATATAAACATGGTTTCATGCTTTGTTACCGAGTTATAAGTTACATGATCAAAGATATCACTTTAAAATTCTGATTCTCAAGTGAAATCAACTCGCTGTGAAGCCTTTATTATGGTTTTCAACAAGGAAGATCAATCTTGATCAAGGATCAGTACAATGCTAATCAAATTGGATCAGCTGATTCAAAATAGTTGATCAAGGTTGGATGCATCTTAATAAGAGATTTAATTGAGTTGATCAGATAAGTTTATATTAAGTAGTGATGCTCAAATAAGCTCTTGGTTATTGATTATTGGTTGATTTTGATTATCATAAATAATAATATTTAGCGAAGAAGGCCTCATACTTGAAAATGGTCACCCTTTCAACAACGGGGTACCCTTTCAATGAAGTTGCAGTCTAAACTCAAATTTGTGAGTTTTTCGATACCAATGATTTGTGCTTTACCTCTCCTAAACTATGGGAAATAGAGTTCTCCAAAGACTTGAGAAACAGAAAATCTAGAAATAAGAAAGCAAGAATGACTTCGTCAAACCTGAGATGGAGCTACATACCACACTTGATAATTTTTTGGAAAATCTGATATCATTTCTGCTACAAATGCCATTTCCTCCTTCAAATCTTTATCCAGATGCTTGAGAATCTCTCGCCTGTGAAAATAGAAATGAAAACGAGGCTGTTCACAATACTTATGGAGAAAAAGAAAATCAAATCTCAATGATGATAATGAAATACCTAACAACATAATATTGCTTTAACTTACTCCTTCAATTATACAACACAGTCTACAAACGTCTGAAAAGTAGAAGATATCATTCAACAGAATGATATCAATAGAATATATCGAAAGTATAACTTTTTGTTATTAGACAACAATTTAATTAGACCAACACAACTGCAACCAGTAAAATTCCAAGACTTCAAAACATATAATTTCAATAGACATTTGCTTAAGAAAATAAAATAGGTGATCTAGGTAAAAATATAACTTGAAGATAAGGTTAATAGTAAATATATACGGCTTACTATATTTACCTAGTTTATATATATATATACATTTACCTTTAATAGATATATTGGTTTGGAAAAAATCTTAGAAGATCACATCCTAAAAGAGGAATTTCAAGATCATGCAGTATATGATGTTCATGAAATCAGAAGTCTGATTCAATCAATTGCTCCAAACTTGCCTGTATTGCCAGACGGTATAATTGCCAGGATTCAATTCGACTGCATCACGGGTCAAGTCAAGGGCGCGTTCCGATAGTTCATGAACCTTCAATACACCTCGAAAGTAATCAAAAACATCACGAACTGGAACAAAATAAAAAATAGGCAATGAAATCAGCCAAAAATACTAAATTCAGAAAATATTCTTCAGCTGATGATGGAGTTCTGTAAAAATTGCGGTTTTGGGCAGCGAAGAGAATTTCTAAAATTTGTAGAACAAAGCTAGAGATTACTGAAGAGCAGGACATGTCTGTCAAAAGATAATTTTTCGACAACTGCTGAGATGAAATAATAATACTTCTTTCTGAAATAAAAAAGTTCCTTTTTGAAAATTGAAAGAGATAAACTAACTATAACCTATTGATTCACCATGCTCCACATCAATGTAAAATACGGCGAGTTTGAACAATCCCTATGTCCACAATTGATGGATTTTATGTGCAACTCAAGTACGCTGCATATACTCAGGCAGTGGGCGCATGCTGTGCAGCTCAACACTACACATGATCGACCAAGGGTGGACAAAATAATTGGATGATTCATTCAACAATTAGAGACATACAATAATAATACTCGTTTATCAGACTTACATTTTTCAGAATAGGCAATCGCCACAACAGGATGTGGACCATCATCCTGAGGGACAGGCTTCAAATCAGCCCATTCCTCTCGATCTTTATAAAAGGTCCAATTTACATCTTCTCCTTCCTCTGAGCTGCTGCCTTCCATGATCACTCCCTGAAAGTATTTAGCGTACAAAATGAAGGCATCAATGAATTTCAATCGGATACTATTTAATAATTTACTGCTGACCACATAACGCTAATGCAGCTCACAAATTTGAGGTCACTTAAATCGTGAACAAAAGCATTGCAGAGTTAGAGATTTTCCAATCCTCAGATGAAGCGATTTGATTGATTCTTAGCTGAATGGCTAATGCTAAGGCCACACTACTTGGTGCTAAAAGCCAAGTAACTTGCATAGTATATAATATATATATACCATACGATATAAATGTTACTTTATTGAATTGAATTGGATGAAAAATTTGATTGAAGATGTACACAGCTTGAACCAAGTGTACTACAGTTCAAATCAAATTTAAATTACGTTTATTTGAACTAAGTTCGAACGAAAATGGTGCTGCATACGTAAAAATATTCTATGTTGGCAGAGTAAAAAATTCCTAACTTCAAATTTTATTCAAAAGCTAACTGATCAATATTGTATAGATCAAAAGTATATTTTTGTCATTTTCCTGAATGAAACTGTAACTGAGGGTTTTACCAGGGTATTACCAGATTGATTTATATCATGTATCCTACAGTGACATTCAATTAATTTGACGCTTGGCATTAGATAGATATCATTTATCGACGTTGCTGATGGCCCTAGAGTACCTACGATGGCAAAGATATATAATATACCATGCGAGTTACCTGGCTCTTAGAACCAAGCGTAGCACGTAGTAGTGTGGCTTTAGCCTAATGGTAACTATATGCTTACCATTACTCTTAGAGCTGTATGGTTAAATGGTAACATGCAAAGTAAGTTCAGTCATGCTTTGTGAAGGTCCATCCCTTCATATCAGTTCAGTCTCACTCTAGTTCTAGTTCCACAGTACAGCTCTTTTTGTGCATGCGTCAGTGACATATCACAGAGCGCTAGGTGCATCGATGCATGCGCAGAACGAAATAGCTGGCAACGGGACGGAGATGATCGGACATTGCACTGATGTGTGTGAAGAAGCTATTTGTTGCATCTGAAGCACCATTCAAATCTAAAGGTACCAGACACAGTATTTCTTCAATGTATTGTTTTTGCTTGGGATGGGATGATGCCTATATCAGCTATAAGCTTGTGCGTGGGTAATGGGAAGGATGATGATGAGATGAATGGACCTACAGCTTTAGGTGGGTTCCGAACCACCGGGAAGCGATTTTTGAAGCTCATAAATTTTTGTATTTAGAGGAGCCGGTCACCGTTACAACAGGGGTGGTAGGCGCTGTTTTTTATCTAATTCCACCGATTAGCCTCGCCTATGCCACTGGGACCAACCTCTTCCCAAAGCTTTGCATGGCCATTGCTGTTATGTGTATCAATGTGGATAAGACGCTCATTCCAGTTACATTGAATCATAAATGATTCACTGACTTAATGTAAATAATATAGGATACTTTGCATTACATAAGTAAAATGGTGTAATCAAGGTATCAGCCAAGATTCAAGGGTTGGCTTAGTGTTGAGCTAAGTAAATCTTTGCCTTAGTGCTTCTTATTAAATTGAAGGAATTCAATTATTACAAGCTAACAGCCTACTCTAAATGGAGATCTATACGGCTAAAGTTTACATCGGCCTAGTTTGCTGACTTGAAATTTTTGTTGACAAGGAAGTAGAACATAAGTTTCCCCTGCAAAGAAATAAATTTATAAATGAAGCTACTATAAACAAAAACATGGATTAAAACAAAATTTTAGGTTAAGTTACGTACATGTTATGAAAAACATAACTATGGAGAACTGGACTAAAATTTATTTATTCGGAAAGAACTTACTTTTTTCAGAAGATTGCACTACAATAGATCTAATATTAAATTATTATTATTATTGAATAAATCTAATACAGAGAATCCGAAATCTAATTGCTCAACTGTAAATAGATTTCTGTGACAGTCGGGTCAGCTCAGCTGACTCAACACTCATATCGATACAGTGATACAGACGTATAGCAGGATTATTTTAAATTGTCATAAAACAGCTGATTGATGTACGCTCGTTTACAACGTTAAATCAGCTGTTTTATGACAAGTTAAAAGATTCCTACTATATTGAGAAGTAGCTCACAAACATCAGCGCGCTCAAGTGAGAGACAGTGTGAACAACCTGGAGGGATTGAAGCTTGGTTATCATCAAATGTAAAATAATGCCAGTTTTCAAACCAATCGTTTTTTTAAAATATTCAACCAAAATATTCCAGTAACTTATAAAATCAAAATTACGATGTTTAAGAACACTTCAGTTGTCACTTTCAGAGAAAAGAAACAAAGATCATTTTAATTTGATCCTCTTTCCAAAAGAGAGTGATATAAAATATAATATTGATATAATATTGTAGTGATATAAAATATAATATTGAACGCAAATAGTTTAAATATAGAGAATATGAGATGTAAATATAATGTCGTGTTTGAATTGAATATTATTTATGTAAAATAGTTGATGTTTCTGAAATAATAATGGTTTCTAATTTTTTATGGTTGCGACATTGATTCTTGCAGAAAGCGGGAAGTTCAAACTTCAAACAACATAACCTAGCAAGAAGAGTCTAGCAAAATGATGATGAAAATACTTTCATCCGATTAATACATTGATTAAAATCACTAAATAATATATAGCAATGAAGTATTGATGATACCTTAATGATTTAATCGAATTCTATCTCAAAATCATGTTTTGTTCCTGTCTCACAATGGTTAATCCCGCAGGTTGTTCACTCTCACTAGAGCGCGCTGATCAGGTCTATGAGTTAAGCCCGGTCTAGACGCTACGATAAGATGGTCAAACCTAAGTCGTTCCAACTAGTTGGAAGCAAATTCGTAGCGTGTAGATTGCAAAATTAAGAGCTGGTCCAACTTGAGTCGTATGAAAAGAGGTATGACTTTTTAATAAGTCGTAGCGTGTAGGACGCGATGCAGCTCATCCAACTTTTGCTTCCAACTAGTTGGAACGATAAGTTTGACAAACTTAAATATCGTAGCGTCTAGACCGGGCTTTACTCCTCAATACGATATGCGTATCGTAAACCAAAATATCGATACAACGGCCTGTATCGCCCATCACCACAAAGACAGACATCGCCCTACTCATATTTAGAATTTTTTAATTCTTCGCAAATCCATGGGCATTATATAAGGCACTCAAAATGGCGGACATAGTTCTGCTTTAGATACTGTACCTGAATCACCCCTATTCATCGCAAATCCATGGGCATTGATAGCATCAATAGAAGGCGCATAAGTATAATTTATGCCTTAGGCAGCTAGTACACCGGAGCAATAGGCAACATTTGGATCATATGATCGTCTGCTCTATAGAAACAAATATAGCAGGATCCTTTAAACTTGTCAGAAAACATATGCTTCAGCCACCAGCATCACAATACTTAACCTACAAATGCTGAATCTCGCAGATTATTGAAAAGGTCTTTTAAAAAGTTATTCTTTGAAAGGTCTTCTTTAAAAAGGTTTTTTAAAGACTTTTGATTATTATGTGGAAATCATTGTTTAATTATTACCGAAACAGCTGATTTCTGACAAGTTAAAAGGATCCTGCTATAGACCTATAGTGCAATGCACACCTAAAGCAGCTGTTTCGGAAGGCCATGGACACACCAAGGCTTCATCCTTCTTCAACATAGGGAAGATAGAATAGTTCCACTCCAGCAATGACAGCCCTCTGTCTACCGGTACTCGAATCTGCCCTATTCTTCATAACTAACCAGGGAGATCGAGATTCAGGTAACTGTGACTGAATCTGCCACCTTTAGTGCCTAGTTATAATCCCTATGTCCAAAATCATGTGCTGCACAACATGAGTCATAGAGCACATGATATTAGCACTTTGGCTTGTGATCAATTCATCTTGGAAAACAGTGTCACTCGCTTAGTCCACAATGGACCCGAACATCATGAAAAATATTCAGAAATCTACTCACCATTTTTTGCGCTAACAACGCAAATTCATCAACATTTATTTTGATGAATCCCATACCTTACGGTATTTAAAAAACCCATTAACTTAAGCACAGTCCATCATAATTCATGCAGTGTCTTGAATTCGCAATCGCAAACCATTTAATGAACATCAACTTTTCAATAATATATTGGAAATTTGAGTAGAGAAAAGGAACCAACATCAATATTGCAAACAAAAAGAAGGGGTAATGAATTAAATGAATCACCCTCAAAAAAAAAAATACCGGTACTCCAAATGAAATTGAATTATGTCATTCATTTATATCATTATTTACTGTCATTAATTGAATGCTTTTTGATTTGAAAATTTATTCAATGAAGTTCAAGAGACTTTATATTTATTCACGGTATTGAAATTAGATTGAAAGACGTAAAAACACATCGCTAATTTCAATATTGGAGTTAACTTGATAATTTTGAGCCGAAAATTTGTAAATCTATCAGAAGCTACATTACAGTTGATTAATGAATTATGATGGAAATAGGAAAGTCAAAAACATTACACAAGTTATCAATAACAATCAATCTCCTTCCTACCTTGTGGGCGTCCCATGTTTTGAATAACTCCAACGACGAGCTGGAACTACCTGTGAATGATCTCCCCACAATAAAATTCATAAGCTACTGTATACCCTAATCCAGTACTAACCAAAAATACTGTACGGTACCTAGATATCCTGATTGATACAATAGAAATTAAAAAAGGCTTTACAAGAGTCCTTAATTTCCATGTAAAATGCTCTCATGATATTTTTATGAATCTTAAATTTATTTCTGAAAATAAAAGAGAAATCAGAATATTCTAATTTTGAGAAATAGTGTTTGATTATAGGAAAAATTTTGAACCTTTGAAAATTGGAAACATTAAAGTTTTACAAGTACGACAATCTGAATGTTATTGAAAATAATTAATTATGCTAATATACGTTAATTCAAAATTAAATAAAAATCTATCAATTCTATCTCAATGTGTCTTGATTCTGGTGGGGAGACCCTTATATTCCAAAGAAGCACAAAATACACAAATAAAATGTAAAAAAATGCAATAGAAAAACTTACATAACAGTAGAGCTTCATTATAACACATTTTTGAACAGAGAACAAGATTCTTTGAAAACATTTATCTTATTTAACCTCTAGAATTCTCGATTAAGAAATGTAATTGCTTTTATAGACTACATTATTTCAATTAGAGGGAAGAATTTACTGAGAACTTTGATGAAAAATCATCAACAGTTAGAATTTACATCTTCTAAAATGTGTACAATACTGTACTTCATCGAAATTACAAAATTTAATATTTTTAAATTGAATTTAGAACTTAATGAATTCAATAAAATAGTTCACATTCAAAGTGGGATGGAATGACGATTTACATTTTATGGTATCAGTAGGCTAATTGATGGAAGTTGAAGTTTTGAACACGTTATAACGAGGTACTACTGTGAATAAAAAAGTAGGCTATTCATGAAAATTGATATCAAACAATAACGAATGACACTGTTTACCAAGAGATAATTAAAAACTCACATGTTCATCAATGCAACATACAGTATTTCGCTTCTGAAGAGATGCTTCATCTAGGCCGTTGTTCTCCAAGATTGTATTGACTCACCCATTTTCTGATTAAAATTACAGTATTCTACTTCTTCATTTGAACTGAGTCACTTATAACTTCAATTAAAACTATTTTTAAATAACTGCAAATATTTACAAAGGAGATAAGATTCAAGTATTTACTGATTCTGTAACTCTTTTCTTGCTTATGAAGTCCATGACGATGGCAATTAAGAGAGGAAAGATGCTATAGATGTCAGGAGGAATAGGAATTGGTCCCATCTTTGCATTGTATTAAGAGTGTTGAAATTAAATAATAATCTATGCGAAAAGCAACCTAAATCACGTTTTACAAAAAGCTACATCGCCTCAAATACACATTGAACCAAGCAATTACATAATTATGAAGCTGAAAAGTGTTAAGCGTTGTGCCATATAACAATAATACTACATAGCTCCACTACCCAGTACTAGCTGTAACTACTGCAATTAGTACCAAAAAAATCTACAATAATTGTTAGAGCTACAGCAACACACCAAGCAAATGAGATAATAGACAAAATGCATACAGATAAACCAATAGATCAAAAAGCTTATAAATGCAACACATGCTAAATTGTAGATACAACACAGCAGAAAGAGGTCCAGCAACTAACATACGATACAGAGATTGAAAATATTGAATTTCAACAATATTTTTGTAGGTAAACTGTACTATGGTCTGTTAACCTTTTGCCTACTTGAAAGAATTAGAGTGTGATTGAGTTCACTTATATTAAACTGAGTTATGCAGAAATAATTTTTGGCTGATGATATCCACATAACTTAGGATATGAAATAATACAGAAAAAGTA
Organism: Laodelphax striatellus; assembly: GCA_017141395.1. NCBI lineage: Eukaryota > Metazoa > Arthropoda > Insecta > Hemiptera > Delphacidae > Laodelphax > Laodelphax striatellus. The sequence goes on along the minus strand of CM029534.1, from coordinate 38,001,442 downwards.
TAATTGGAAAATCGTCAGCAAGTTGAAACTAACTTAATTGGAAATTTTTGAGAGGAATTCATTTCAAATATACTTTCGATACAGTAATCTAAAGGCGTAAGTACAGGATCAGTTTGTGATCAGAAACAATATCTTGAATTGAACAAATGACTTATCAGGTACCCATACGCTGAACATAACACTGTTAGAATGCAGCATGTATGTCTAGTGTGAGTGTACCTTAAAAACCAGCTGGACAAGTTAAGGCTTATTTATTGAATGTAATTTGATGAAAAATGTTATTGTGTACAAAGGTCTTTGAGACAATAGGGGAAAAATTAGGAGAGGAAAGGGAGGAGAATCAGAAAGGAATTCTACAATTAGAACTATAGTAATGAAAATTGAATCAAAGAATATTGGAAGAGAACTTTTACTTCCAACTGATGATTTTTAAATAAGGTTGATCATAGCCTACTGTTGTTATTATCAATTCAAAACTAAAAAAAACTTCATAAACTATAATGACACTATTCATAACTTATGTTTTATTACTAGAAAATATTTGGTTCGATTTTATTATAGAAGATGAAAATGCTAGGGGTAAATTAGAAAGTCAAATGAAAATTGGAAGGATGAGTTAGATTGAAATAATGGAAATAAATAAGTTTATTCAGAGTTGGTTTATTAAAGTTTAGTATTTTTCAAATTTATTGATGGATATTGAAAGAATGTTTTTTCTGATTAAATACATTATTTCAGGAATAAGCTCTACTTGATTCTATTTTATTAGAAATGATAAATGAATATTATAAATTCAAATGACAGTTAGAAGGACTGTAATAGATAAGAATAAATTAATTATGCTAACAAGGATGGAGCAAAGATGCTAGCTTCAAAACCAAACACGCTTATTGATTCAATTTCAATAAATTAATAAATAATTAACTGAAATAGTCAATCAAACCATACTGTAAGAATGGGGTAAGACAGTTGGCAGCAAGCGTACACCATTCAACAGCATGTTTTCAGTTTTGATGCTAACATTATGCGCTCATATTATATTATTCCTACATCTCGATCTTTTAGTTTATTAGTTTTATGTTATATGTTTATATTGTTAATCTTTAGGTTTTATATTAGGTTGTTAAGTTATTTCCAGGAGATTGGCTTTTATTTGTTGAAATAAGAAAAATTTAGTTAATATGTTTTCAGGAATAACAGGAAAATATGAAGGGAACCTGGATTTTTGGTGGGGTCTTTAAGAGAGAGGCTAAATTTGTGGATAACCAAGAAAACATAAAACATTAGAAGGCAGAAAGCAAAACTAGAAAAGCATACAAGAAAAGGAAGAAGCAGGTAGAGGATGAAGGAGCAATAGAAGGGAGAGAGGAGATGAAGACATCAACTACAGGAAACCATTTTACAGAAAAGCAGTGTCAGTTAAGCCATCAAAAGTTTGAAATCTAGTGAATCACCTAGAAAGGGGAGAAGCGGGGAGCAAGACGAAGCAGCAACAAGCAACATAAGAATAGAAAAACAATAGAAAGGAGGAGAAATTATTAGAACTACAAGAAAATTATAACTTGAATAATACCAGATTAGTAGAAGCATTGAGCAGATAATAATTATTAAGATGTTAAAATATGAGTAGGTAGTTGGAATATTTTCAAAATACAGAAAAGAGATACAGTAAATAGATCGAAGGAAGTTTTTCGAGTCATAAGTATGCGCGCATAACGATATGATTAAGACAGTTGAGTTGTAATATTTTAAAAGAAATACACAAAATCAACTCAGTTCAAATGTAAAACAATTCTGAAACAACTACCATATACTTGATAGAAAACCATCTCTTCAGAAACGAAAACGAAAAGTTCTGCGAAGGCCTCTCCAAGTCTGCATCGATGCCTGAAAAGCCCCACACCCCAACCCTTTTTCATTTATATTATCATACAAAACATACACAATAGTCAATACATCATACAAAACAAGACATACACAATTCAATAGGAAATCAAGTCATAGTGTCCAATCAAACTCAATTGCCAAATATAAAAAAATAATAACATAGTTCACTGTGAGAGAACCCAGATTCGAGTCTATTCAATCTCACAGTTTGGTAAACATTTTTTATCACTTTTTAATCTCCTTGCTCTTCTTCTAATCTTTGTCATCGAATCGAGTACACACCATCCTCATTTTGTTTGTGTGTCTCTCTCTTCAATTCCTAAAAAATGAAAAAAAAAACATTATTTTCTTCCCGATTTCAATACCTATGACAAATATTTAGAAATTAATTAAAAATATTCCATATTGTATGATTATGTTCTAGTTTTGAAGAAAAAAGATAACTATGTTATCTGGTCCTTTTATCTGAAAAAAGCGTCAAAAATAATTAAATTTTCTTCTCTTAAAAATTTTCAATCCTGTACCTTTGGAGAGCGGGTCCCCTGATATTTTAGTCCTAATAACATAATGTCATTGGTTTGCCGATTCAACAGCTTGAATCGAGAGTGAGAAAACAATTCTTCAGAAATCTTAAGAAAAATATAATATTCTATAAGAATTATCATATGTAAAACTTTGAATTCAACATGCAAAATTCCTAGTTTCAATAATACGTTTGAAATAATAGAATACGATTAATAGTGCACTGTTGTAGCCTACCTGTTGAGAACTAGTCAAATAATGTCAGTGGAGTGGTCCGCAGCCGAGGGCGATAAGCGCCTGTCTGATAATCCACAGGTTCCAAGATCGAATACAGTCTTCGTCCTAGAAGTAATATCAATTTTGTCAGTTGTGTAAGATTCATTGGAAGGCAGGAAACCTGTGACCTTGAAAAGTAATACAATAAATTATTTACAAATCACATAACTCAGCTGAAATACTGGCTTAGATTACAATTTATACATTGAAAAATTAAGGAGTGTTTGTCAAGTTCGTTTGAGATTGATAATGACGTGACAACCAAAAATCAGTTTTTCCATAAATCAGAGATAATGGTAACAGCTTCGAATGGATATCGACTACATTCAAGAGTATTGATCACTTTCCTTTACAGAAAAACTTGAAACTAAGTAATCAATCATGGACGAGACATATAAATTCCTAGTTATCCTCAAACTCATAATAGAACATCAACAACACTAACATTCAAAGTTTAGTAATTTAAAATGTAGTATTGAAAACCATTTTATCAGTGATTACACTATATCCCATGACACCTCATATGAGAGGTGTCATCTCTCAGAATTGTATAGCTTTGGATATACAATGTGGGAACCATATACAGTATGTATGTCTGAATTTATACAAAAGAAGTGATTTTTGCAATGCGCGGATGAAGGGGATCAAAACGCTATTTAACAACCGATAATCATGAAAATGTTACCAAATCGTTCAGAAAGATCTGTAGAATTGCTGAATAAGTTGACCTTAGAAATTTCATCATTCAACTTGAAAATGTCAGTATAAGTCGATGAATATGGAGCGAACTTCATTCATTTTAACCTTCAATTGGCAAAAATTGATTAGTGATATTGGAAATTTAAGGTACAACAAGAATCCTAGAAATGTTTATCTTTAATTTAAGACAATCCACAAATTTCTAGCTTTGAAAATAGCGACGGAAGGAGTAAACTGCAGGGGGCCTGTTTTCATGTTTTTTTCCAAAGGTTTGTAGCGTAGGCCTAAATCATGTTTTTTTGCAAGGGCTCTGAAGGTATCAATGGCTTTTTCCAAAAGTGAATTTTTTGATCATTTTAATCATGTATAGGCCTACAAACGTTCTAAAAACATACTAAAAAATAAAGATAGAGACAAGACTCACCTTTAAGTTGAAGGCTAATGTGGCTCATGGCAGATGAAGAACTGCAACTCAGATAGTTGTATCAGTATTCCCAGTTTCATAATTGCTTGTGAAGTGTCCCCTCCTCCGCAGAATAGCAGGCAATGAAACATAGTAAAAAATTTGAATTCAGTTTACGGTGCTTAAGAAAAATATCAAGCACTAATACAAAAAGTTATAAATCAATCACATACAGGGTTGGTGAAAATTATGGAAACGGCTTCATATTTCTTATACGAAGGTAATTTGACGGTAGGTGACATTGGGGATCGCACTAAAATTGAAAATACTACTTTAATGTGACTTCAAAAATCTGGTCCGCCATATTGAGTCTAACATCACTTTTTTAGATGGTAACGTAGTCATGATTTCGATACAGAATTTCAAGAGAAAATCGATTTGTCGAACGTAGCAGCATGTGAGAGGAGCTACATACTAAAGAAAAGAAAGGAAATAGAAGAAATTAGAGTATTAGAGGCAATAAAGCAAATCACCAGAAAAATTACAACATCAATAAAAGCATAAACATTCAATGTACATTGCAGATCCTTGCACATGTAGCACCATGTGAGAGGATCAACATAATTCAGTAGAAAGAGAAGTAAGTAAAGAAGCAGAGGAAATGCAGCTAACTAACTACAATAATATCGACAATAATTGGGGAGAGAAAGCTTTTTAGACTGTGTTTGGACTGTTTTTTCTTTTATCCTAGAAGTGGATTTTACATTTTTTGAAAAAAAAGTCATTAGATTTCCATTGCAAACAATGAGGAGTAAAAGGTTTTTTAGTTTTTGTGTTTAACTAACTTGTGGTATTGTAACCCTTGATAAATTCTCTTATCTAACCATATACAGAATTAAATGAATGAGATTATTGTTCAATATCTTGCAAGGCATTGAAATTAAATACAATAATATGAGATCATTTGATGGAAAATACAGTTGTTTAAAATACACAAATATTTTCCAGGAGAATGTAATTCCAGGTGAGATGGAATTTAGAAACAAGTCTGAAATACATTGCTTCATATAATATCAGAGAAACGTAACAAAACAGAAAAAATGTCTTGACATTTAAAAGGTGAATCCTACCAAAACATGATTTTTCCGGGTTACCACTCATCTCATGCTCCAAAAACTAATTCAAGGGAGTATCCAGTTTGCAAGGCCATATATTTTGTACATGGAATATTTTCATGGTCATATCACTGCCGAAATTAATAAAAAGGACATGAATGGAAGGGTGTTACATGCATTTGAATGTTGAAAGAAAATTTCGATTGAGTTGATTGATTTTTGTACCTTAAGTATAACAGTTTCACTCATTGCAACTTGAAATACATTAATAAATATACACACAACGCATAAAATACACAACAAATTAAAAAAATTGCAAAATAGATGTTATGCAAATTGAACAAGTTACATGCACTTGAAGGTTAAAAGAAAATGTCAATTGAGTAAATTGATTTTTGTACCTCATATACATCAGATCCACGTTCTGCAACTTGAAATACGTTAATAAATAAACACAACGCATAAAATACACATCAAATTCAAAAAATGGCACCATAAATCATGCAAATTGAACAAGTCACATGCACTTGAAGGTTGAAAGAAAATGTCAATTGAGTAAATTGATTTTTGTACCTCATATACACCAGCTCCACGTTCTGCACACAACGCACAAAATACACAAGAAATGTAAAAAATGGCATAATAAATGATGCAAAGTGAACAAGTTACATTGATGGGGTTGATTTACTCAGATGAATTGATATGACCATTTTGAGTTGATTGAAACATCGAGTTAATTGATATTAGTTGAGTCTTCACCTATTTGTAATGAAATAATATTTCATCATTGAAAGCTGGCTATAATCAATAGCCTCAAAAAGCGGGAAAGCCTACATACCATATTTCATCATTTTGTCAAATTTTATCTGTTTTGACTTCTTTTAATCCTAATTTTACAGATTTAGATATATTATGTTTTAGACTATTGGATCACAAGACATTTTAACTTCAAAATTGACTTCTGTAGAAGTTCTTTCAATAAAAAATTCCGGTTTATCAATCAAACAATCAAGTTTTAACTCTGGTAATTGAAAAACAAAATCGCGAATTCTTTTATATCTCAATTACCACCGCAGTTTCAAACTTATAAGTGATCTCATTTTTCAGCTAAGTTTACATAAAAATTTAATATTTTGATACAGAATCAAGACACCAACAATTAATAAACTTGTGAATAAGTAGAAAAATCTACTTTTTTTAACTTGGTAACAAAACATTTTCGGAAACTTTTCCAAGGACTCTCCTCTCAATTTTGATGAGCACAACACATTGGTGGTATTCTCAGAGAGTTACGCAACACTCTGTAGAAGAAAGTTATTTATAATTATGTAGCATGTATTGTAAATGCAAAGTATCATTACTCTAAATATAAAATATACTCTGATACAGTACTCCTACACACCACAATATTTATTTCATAATAATTGTGAACAAATAATGAGGGGGAAATTATTTGAGTTTTTTAGTTTAACTAGCTTGTGGAACTATACCCCTCGATACTTTTTTTTGGAAATCTTGTCAAACCTTATAAGAAGAAAGATTGGATGAGATAAACTTTTAGAATGTTGTACGATATTATTGTCAAGTGATTGAATCAAGCCCTATGACATGGTATGCGACTATTATTTGATGGAAAATTCAATTGAGTACAAATGCTTTTACAGAAGAAGGGTATTCCAGGTGTGAGAGGATTTAAGATGAACGTCAAAAATACAGAGCTTTATTTACAAACAGAAATAAGTCACACCAAAGGTGACAGTATTTAGGATGCAAGCCAGAGATACAGGGCTTTCTTTGTGATCTTATACAACAGAAAAATACAGTTTTATCTTGGCCTACAGATAAAAGTTACACAAGGGGCCTATAAAATAAAACCTCACAAGACCTGGAATTGCTAATTATAAGATGCCAACATTTTTTTTTCAGCACCATTTTTTCTTTTAACGTCTGGTGTGTTGCCATCAAATAGTTAGCAATTCCTATTTCTCAGAACAAGTTTTATGAAACAGGAAACAGGTCTGACAGCATAATAGAAATATACAGAGCTTCATTCAAAAACAGAAATAAGTCACTCCAGAAGTGACAGCATTTAAGATGCTAGCCATAAATAGACAGCTCCATTTACAAACAGAAATTACATAATTTTTTAATTTTTTTCTTTTTTCATTTTTTCATTTCTTTCTTTTTTACATCAGAAATTTCTTTCTTTTATTCTTTTACAATGGACATAGAAAACTAAAATGGAAGCTGATCTTGATATACACAAGCTCATCTTGTTTGTACTCAATCAAATTTATCATCCAATCCAATAAAATAAAAGATCTAATAGTGAGCAGTTCTATTTCTTAGACAAGAGTTTCATGAACAGTAACGCACATAGCCTGTTTCTAAAATATCACAAGTCCAAAAATGGTTTTATGAAACAGTGTCTGGGCCTGTCAGCATAAAATTAGTCAAAAAAATGATTTAAATCTAGTAAAAATTTAATGAACTGTCAACACAAAATGAAACAGTGAACAACAAATGTTTGACCAGAATAGAAAATACCCAGGTGAGCAGCATTTAGGATGCAAGCCAGAGATACAGGGCTTTCTTTGTGATCTTATACAACAGAAAATACAGTTTTATCTTGGCCTACAGACAAAAGTTACACAAGGGCCTATAAAATAAAATCTCACAAGACCTGGAATTGCTAATTATAAGATGCCAACATTTTTTTCAGCACCATTTTTCTTTTAATGTCTGGTGTGTTGTCATCAAATAGTTAGCAATTCCTATTAATTTCTCAGAACAAGTTTTATGAAACAGGAAACAGGTCTGACAGCATAATAGAAATATACAGAGCTTCATTCAAAAACAGAAATAAGTAACTCCAGAAGTGACAGCATTTAGGATGCTAGTCATAAGTATACAGCTCCAAACAGAAATTACATACATTTTTTCCTTTTTTCACAATTGAAATTGAAAAATAAAAATGAAAGCTAATCTTGATATACACAAGGCTCATCTTGTGGAGTTTGTACTCAATCAAATTTATCATCCAATCCAATAAAATAAAAGATCTAATAGTGAGCAGTTCCTATTTCTTAGGACAAGAGTTTCATGAACAGTAACGCACATAGCCTGTTTCTAAAATATCACAAGTCCAAAAAATAGTTTTATGAAACAGTAACGCACTGGGCCTGTCACATAAAATCTCACAAGTCAAAAAAAATGATTTAAATCTAGTAAAAATTTAATGAACTGTCAAGTTCCAGCCAAACAGTGAAAATGTAGTTGAAGGTGATTATTGATTTGATGAGAAGTTTGATTGTGTACAAAATCCTATACAGTAGAGAATCACTCCAGGAGTGACAGCATTTAGGATGCAAGCCAGAGATACAGGGCTTTCTTTGTGATCTTATACAACAGAAAAATACAGTTTTATCTAAGCTCAAAAAAAAGACACACTGGGCCTGTTACATAAAATCTCACAAGACATGGAATTGCTGGTTATAAGATGTCAACATTTTTTTTTCTGCACCATTTTTTCTTTTAATGTCTGGTGTGTTGACAAACAGAAATAAGTCACTCCAGAAGTGACAGCAATTAGGATGCTAGCCAAAGATACAGGGCTTCATTTTCAAACAGAAATAAGTCACACCGTAGGTGATAGCATTTAGGATGCAAGCCAGAGATACAGGGCTTTCTTTTTGATATTGTACATCAGAAAATACAGTTTTATCTTAGCTGAAAAATAAAAGACACACTGGTCCTGTTACATAAAATCTCACAAGACATGGAACTGCTGGTTATAAGATGGCAACATTTTTTTTTTTTGCACCATTTTTTCTTTTAATGTCTGGTGTGTTGTCATCAAATAATTAGCAATTCCCATTTCTCAGGACAAGTTTTATGGAACAGGAAACAGGTCTGACAGCACAATAGAAATATACAGAGCTTCATTGACAAACAGAAATAAGTCACTCCAGAAGTGACAGCATTTAGGATGCTAGCCAAAGATACAGGGCTTCATTTTCAAACAGAAATAAGTCACACTGTAGGTGACAGCATTTAGGATGCAAGCCAGAGATACAGGGCTTTCTTTATGATTTTATACATCAGAAAAATACAGTTTTATCTTAGCTCAAAAATAAAAGACACACTGGGCCTGTTACATAAAATCTCACAAGACATGGAACTGCTGGTTATAAGATGGTAACATTTTTTTTCTGCACCATTTTTTCTTTTAATGTCTGGTGTGTTGTCATCAAATAATTAGCAATTCCCATTTCTCAGGACAAGTTTTATGAAACAGGAAACAGGTCTGACAGCACAATAGAAATATACAGAGCTACATTTACAAAAATAAATTATAAATATATTTTTTTTTTTACTTTGATTTTTTCATCTTTTCATTTTTACTTTTTTCAATTTTTTCTTTTTCCTTTTTTCTTTTTCATTTTTCTTATTTTTCTTTTTTCCATTCTTTTTCTTTTTAATTTTTTTCATTGTTTTTTTTTCATTTTTGTTTTTTTTTCTATTTTTTTCATTCATTTTTCTTTTTTTCTTTTTTTACTTTTTTTCTTTTATTTCATAATTTTTTTTTCTCTTTTGACATTAAATATTGAAATGAAAGATAATCTTGATATATACAAGCCTCATCTTGAGGAGTTTGTACTCAATCAAATTTTTCATCCAATCCAATAAAATAAAAGATCTTTCAAGTCCAAAAAATAGATTTGAATGTTGAGATAATTTAACAAACTCCCAAGATCCAGCCAAACAATCAAAATTTAGTTGAAAATTATTATCAATTTGATGAGAAGTTTGATTGTGTACAAAATCCTATACAGCAGAGAATCACTCCAGGAGTGACAGCATTTAGGATGCAAGCCAGAGATACAGGGCTTTCTTTATGATTTTATACATCAGAAAAATACAGTTTTATCTTCAAAAATAAAAGACACACTGGGCCTGTTACATAAAATCTCACAAGACATGGAACTGCTGGTTATAAGATGGCAACATTTTTTTTCTGCACCATTTTTTCTTTTAATGTCTGGTGTGTTGTCATCAAATAATTAGCAATTCCCATTTCTCAGGACAAGTTTTATGAAACAGGAAACAGGTCTGACAGCACAATAGAAATATACAGAGCTTCATTGACAAACAGAAATAAGTCACTCCAGAAGTGACAGCATTTAGGATGCTAGCCAAAGATACAGGGCTTCATTTTCAAACAGAAATAAGTCACACTGTAGGTGACAGCATTTAGGATGCAAGCCAGAGATACAGGGCTTTCTTTTTGATTTTATACATCAGAAAATACAGTTTTATCTTACCTCAAAAATAAAAGAAACACTGGGCCTGTTACATAAAATCTCACAAGACATGGAACTGCTGGTTATAAGATGGCAACATTTTTTTTGGCACCATTTTTTCTTTTAATGTCTGGTGTGTTGTCATCAAATAATTAGCAATTCCCATCTCTCAGGACAAGTTTTATGAAACAGGAAACAGGTCCGACAGCACAATAGAAATATACAGAGCTACATTTACAAAAATAAATTATAAATATTTTTTTTTTTTTTTACTTTGATTTTTTCATCTTTTCATTTTTTCTTTTTTTTTTTCTTCTTTCACAATTGACATTAAATATTGAAATGAAAGATAATCTTGATATATACAAGCCTCATCTTGAGGAGTTTGTACTCAATCAAATTCATCCAATCCAATAAAATAAAAGATCTTTCAAGTCCAAAAATAGATTTGAATGTTGAGATAATTTAACAAACTCCCAAGATCCAGCCAAACAATCAAAATTTAGTTGAATCAATTTGATGAGAAGTTTGATTGTGTATACAGCAGAGAAGTCACTCCAGGAGTGACAGCATTTAGGATGCAAGCCAGAGATACAGGGCTTTCTTTATAATTTTATACATCAGAAAAATACAGTTTTATTTTAGCTTCATTGAAAATCAAACAGAAATAAGTCACACTGTAGGTGACAGCATTTAGGATGCAAGCCAGAGATACAGGGCTTTCTTTTGATTTTATACATCAGAAAATACAGTCTTATCTTTGCTAAAAAATAAAAGACACACTGGGCCTGTTACATAAAATCTCACAAGACATGGAACTGCTGGTTATAAGATGGCAACATTTTTTTTCTGCACCACTTTTTCTTTCAATGTCCGGTGTGTTGTCATCAAATAATTAGCAATTCCCATTTCTCAGGACAAGTTTTATGAAACAGGAAACAGGTCTGACAGCACGATAGAAATATACAGAGCTACATTTACAAAAATAAATTATAAATATGTATTTTTTTTTACTTTGATTTTTTCATCTCTTCATTTTCTTTTTTCTTTTTCTTATTTTTCTTTTTTTTTTCTTTTATTTTATTTTTTTCTTTTTCCATTTTTTTTTCTTTTTTTTTTTTTTGTTTTTTTTTTCATTTCTTTTTTTTTCATTTTTTTTTCTTTTTTTCATTTTTTCTCTTTTCATTTTTTTCTTTTTTTCATTTTTTTTTGTTATTTTTTTTCTTCTTTCACAATTGACATTAAATATTGAAATGAAAGATAATCTTGATATATACAAGCCTCATCTTGAGGAGTTTGTACTCAATCAAATTTTTCATCCAATCCAATAAAATAAAAGATCTTTCAAGTCCAAAAAATAGATTTGAATGTTGAGATAATTTAACAAACTCCCAAGATCCAGCCAAACAATCAAAATTTAGTTGAAAATTATTATCAATTTGATGAGAAGTTTGATTGTGTACAAAATCCTATACAGCAGAGAATCACTCCAGGAGTGACAGCATTTAGGATGCAAGCCAGAGATACAGGGCTTTCTTTATGATTTTATACATCAGAAAAATACAGTTTTATCTTAGCTCAAAAATAAAAGACACACTGGGCCTGTTACATAAAATCTCACAAGACATGGAACTGCTGGTTATAAGATGGCAACATTTTTTTTTTTGCACCATTTTTTCTTTTAATGTCTGGTGTGTTGTCATCAAATAATTAGCAATTCCCATTTCTCAGGACAAGTTTTATGAAACAGGAAACAGGTCTGACAGCACAATAGAAATATACAGAGCTTCATTGACAAACAGAAATAAGTCACTCCAGAAGTGACAGCATTTAGGATGCTAGCCAAAGATACAGGGCTTCATTTTCAAACAGAAATAAGTCACACTGTAGGTGACAGCATTTAGGATGCAAGCCAGAGATACAGGGCTTTCTTTATGATTTTATACATCAGAAAAATACAGTTTTATCTTAGCTCAAAAATAAAAGACACACTGGGCCTGTTACATAAAATCTCACAAGACATGGAATTGCTGGTTATAAGATGTAATTAATAAATAAAAATTACAACATAATATATAGAGGTTTTGATAACTTGAAGCGTTTTAAAGTCGACTTTTCCATCAAATAAAATAAAATGAGCTTGAATGGCTAGAAAATAAATTTTAAGTTTGGTTATTATTTGACAAGACTTCAAGAATGTTGTTAGACCATGAAAATATTTATGTTGTTTATAGATTGATCACACCATCAATAGATTTGTGATTATTTTGAAATAATTAATTACCTTATTTTTCCAAACGTCCTCTTGAGCCCTAGGCTGTTTTTCAACAACAAATCATCAAATTGTTAATGACCAGTAATAAATTGAATTTTTTTTGAATCATTGCCAACACCAATCAAAAGAAAATGAAGGCAGGATGGATAACTGTTTCTAGTCAAATTAATACTTTTATTCTTTACCCAATTCTATTAGAAATAAAATAGCTGTAATGGCTTGAAATTTAATTTCAATTTTGTTCCGTTCCTATTCATTCAACAAGAGTTCAAAAATCAACTTTGACTGAAAAACATTTTTAAAGAGGAGTGGAAGACTATTATTGATCAAAAACATTGTATTATTTTATAAATATTATACCAATGGATACTTTGCATTTACAATACACTTCAATATACATTACTAACTAGAGCATTTTCATATTTGGCGTCCTGTAACTCTTGAATATACAGTTATGTGTTGTTGCACTCATCAAAATAAAGATAGGAATCCTTGTAAAAAGCTTCCAAAAAAGATTTTTCAAAGAGACCGGTAGATTCAAGATTTTTCTAGTAATTCACAATTTTATGAACTGTCTTAATTCGGTACGAAAATGATAAATTCTTGAGTAAACTTTGCTAGGAAAATGAGACAATCTTGAAATTTTCAACTGCAGTGGTAATCAATCAATCAATCAATCAATTATTCAATCATTTACAAAAGAGAAAATTATAAGCAGCAATATAATTGAACACATTGAAATACACTTCAAAATCAAGATCATGCAGAAATAGCTAGATAAATAGTAAGCAATACTATTTAAATTTAAATAAGCATCAATCATGCATAACTAGCAAGCAATAAATATAGATAAATAGCTAGATAGTATTAAATAAATAATAAATAGCAAGCAATAATCAACATCAACTTATCAACTTCAATATTAATATCGTGCATAGTTAGTTAGATAATGGAAAGCAATACTATTCAACTATTAAAATCAACATCATGCATTTTTAGTTGGATTAGTGACAAGCTATAATACTGAAAATATTGAAACTAGCATGCATATTAATTCTATTTAATCAACTTTTCTGAACAGGAAAATGGAGAAACAATACGGAAGTGGCGGTCAAGACGCTATGACAAGGCACCAGGCGTTCCTGCAAGAGGCAGCTATCATGAAGAAGTTCTGTCACGACCGTCTGGTGGCGCTGTACGCAGTCTGCTCAAAAGAGGAACCGGTCTACATAGTGCAGGAGTACATGAAGCACGGCAGCTTGCTCGAGTTCCTGCACAACGGAGAAGGCAAACATTTACAATTTAAAAAAACATTTTACATTTACAATACACAGTTAATGCTGTGTAATGAAGTTATGCTGTCTAATCAGCTATTAGTTCAAGGCTATTTCAGTTACAGTTAGTTAAGGCTCGATTACATGGGGCGAGTTTACTAGCTACTAGCTGGCTTTTTGGCTAGTAGCTAGTAAACCAGCTCCGTGTAATCCTATACTAGCCAACTAGCATACTAGTAGCCGGCTTGTAAAAAAGCTGGGGAAGAAGTTGAAGACCGATCAACTTTACTAGCTACTAGCCGGCGTTTGAGCGAGCTAGCTAGTAAACTAGCCGTATGTAAATGGATTTTCTAGTTAAAAAGCGGCAAGTGGCAAGCCAGTGGTGGTGAAAATGTCAGAAACTATAGTCTGTTCATGGAAACCAGTAAGTAAATAATTTAACAGGTGAGTGAGCTTGTGTGTGTGTCTTTTGTGAGTGTAATGCATGACGGCATGTTCACAATTCAGCGTAAGCAATAATTAATCGCATATTCAGCTGATACGGATTGAGAGCGAGAGAAATTTAGTTATAAATTTAGTTTATATTTAGTTTGACTCGGTCGTTCAGCTCTTTTCCGATGCTCGCACGCACACTGCCTCGTTTCCGTGAACAGACTACAGTTGGAGAGAGAGCGAGTGGAACGGCGATACGTGTAATCGTCAACTAGCGCACTCGCCAGCGAATTTTTTTTCTGCTAGGGATGATGCCCACATAAGCTCTAAGCTTGTGCGTGGGTAATGGGAAGGATGATGATGAGAGGTGAATGGACCTACAGCTTTAGGTGGGTTCCGAACCACCGGGAAGCGATTTTGAAGCGCATAAAATTTTGTATTTAGAGGAGCCGGTCACCGTTACAACGGGAGTGGTAGGCGCTGTCTCTTATATAATCTCACCGATTAGCCTCGCTTCTGCCACTGGGACCTACCCGCTTCCCAAATAGCCGACTAGTAGCTAGTAAACTCTCCCCGTGTAATCGAGGCTTTACAAGGATGGAATATTTGATCGTCTAATAATGGCTTGAGAAGGAATGCTGCTATTTATTTTTGGAATTAAAAGAGATAATTTCAAAAAGAACTCGAGTTGGCGACAATTTTCCATATTGGTTGATTATTGATACAAAAACCATAAAGCTAAGGCCATACTACTAAGAGTTATGCTTAGTGTTGAGAGCCAAATGACTAGCATAGTGACTAATCCTAGTGAACAAACACATTGTGTACAATTGCAGATGGCCACACTGCAATCGCTTAGTGACTGACGAAGCTCCTACCTTAGCACGTCGCTCGTAGTGTGGCCATCTGGCCTGCAATAGTACGCAATGCGTTCGTTCACTAGGATCAGTCACTGTGCGAGTCACTTGGCTCTTAGCACCAAGCATAGCTCTTAGTAGTGTGGCCTTAGCCTAAGATTCCCTACTTGTATTCAAATCTATTTCAGTTTAGCTGACTACATTCCAGAAAGATTTCAGGGGATAATACACCTGCAAGACGATGAAACTAAATTTATGGAGTTCCAAGTAATTAACATGAAATAAAGGAACCTTTCATTGGTTTAAACAGAAGGGGTTTCTCTCTACAATACACTACTAAGTCGAAATATTGTAACGTCCCCCTCGGCTAATCACAGAGAATTAAAACGATAAAGTAATTTAGAATTTAGAATTCAATAACCATTATCAAATTATTATACCAAAAACTACTCTCACAGCTAACCCTACTTAATAAAATATTGATAACTTTCTATTCTTTAATTAAAACTGAAATTTCATTCTAACCCACTAGTCACTACAACTTTAGATCAGATCATAATCTTAATTTTCTCTATTCAAATTGATCATCATTGCCTCAAATTTATTAATTCTTAATAACTACAAAGTTACACGATTGACTATTTCTTACTATTATATCAGATCTGGCCAAATTGAAAATTTACTAAATATTTATCTTATATTATTCTATTCAGACTACTAATTTCCATTGAAATTTCGCTACACTCATTCCTATTATTTGAATCGTGGTTTTACTGAATTTTCGAATTATAAACCAGTCCCGGAATGTCTTTCACGGAATCGCGCACTGAACTAAAGTCCTCACAATAATTAAGAATGAAGTTGATGTTACCGGTACCTCAATACTCCGGTAACCGACGGCTTCAACTTTCTGTTGCCGTGAATTGTGGTTGGAGGCGGCGACTGTAACCCAGTCCCACACTAGGCAACACCACGCCGTCAGCCACGTGATACCATATCAACAGGTTATGAAGAGTGTCATCGGCAATCCGTCAGACACACGAGTATGAATCTCGAAGCATGAGTGCGAAACGAGAATCGTAAAAAAGGATCTTGAAGCAGGGTCTTGAGTCATGAACCGCTCTCAGGCGGTAATAAAGATGAATTACATTTTCAATAGTAATTCCACAGCACAGCACAATAGCCTACTACATTACTCTAAACTCTAAAGGGAAAACTAAAACTTCAAAAGGGAAAACTTGAAAACTGGAAAACATGATGACTTGACTTGATAATAAACTACTTAAAGATGGAGGAATGAAACTTAATGGAAAACATCAAAAAATAGTAAGTTAATTTAACTGCAATCCCTAAACATGGTAATGACGACCATCTTGTCGATTCAGAAGTGACATCAGAATCGGGTCTTTGGGGCTGAAGCCCCAAAACGACTGGAAATTTTTTGTAATAATGTAAATTTTATAAAAATATTATAAGTTTGAAGCAAATAAAATTATTCTTTAGCAAGAATGACCTGATATCACTAATACCACATATTCAATCAATCAATTTATTAATTTGATATCAATTGTATGATAATGTCCAGTAAAATTGTCATCAAAAGTAGTGTCGACCTTGCATGAAATAGGGCCTTTTACACTTGGCCAATTTTGACCCTGAAACATCACTTTTCCATAACGGCACCTGACATTTTTTTGAAAGTAAATTAAATTATCTAAAATATGAGACCAAATTGGTGATTGTAGACCCAACAGTTTGCGAGATATAGGTCTTCAAAGTTCATCAATGTTAGTTAATTTCAAGCGATTTCTCCCGAAAATCACGTGGAATCGCAAGAGCTCACGTGAAATTATGAGAAATTACTTGGAATGCATTGACCTTTGACGAGCTATATCTCTCGAACAGAGAGTATAGAAAACGAATTTTTAAAGAGAATTTTTACTTCTAATCTCTCTGCTATCAAACTGTTCGGCATACAATACCCATTTGGGTCCCATTGTAGATCATTTAACTTTCAAATTTGTAATAGGCTACCGGTAGCCCTACTGGGTTTTTTTAATGAGTTAAGCTTCAATTTTAATGTCAAAATTAGCAAAACATAAAAATATACATTGTCTGCAATCAATATCAGGAACACTTTGAGGTGAATGCCTCAATAACCATCCTTTTTTCCTGAATCCGTACTTTCAACCCAACTCCCCCCCCTCTCAAAAAAAATATTTCTAGATCCGCCACTGGTCAAAGCTAGCTTATTTTCAATTTAGAAGTCAATGTGTGTTTCAATTGTAATCATGGACAATAACCTGTGTCAAATCTCAATAATTATCATGCAAATAGTTGTACAACGTATTCCTACCTTCAAAACCGAAGAAACTACAAAATCAAAAGCCTGTTGCAGGATGAGACACGAACATCATACCACTTTCCACCCTTCTCACTTCTTCCACATGCAAAGTATGAATTTCACACACTAAATAAAGTTCACTACACTTTTTTGATGAATTTGAACATTTTCCGAACCGATTAACCGACAGTTAAACTTGAACGGGATTGAAAACCACAACTCATTAAACGCAGCAAACAGCTTCACATCCGCCATTACAAAATAAGAAAGACGCTTGTGGGAATGTGGGCGTAGCAAGGATTGGTGAATAAAGAAAGAAAATTAATTCTCATTTCGACCTGTCAATATTTTTAATTTGTTATATATAATTATGGATATAATCGTAAAAATATTCATTTTACTTATAGGTGTCGAAAAATCAATATTAACAACTACGAGAACGACAAGGCCTACCTGTTGAATTACGGCCATTTTGTGACCCGCGATAATGATATTCGAAATTTGAACGGAATTGAATTGTTTGAGGACAGAACACGGTTTCCAGATTAATTAGAAAAGTTGCAGAATTTTCAACTAGGATAAAACAGTTTATCATCAGAATAATACTGTATTTGAATTGAAGCACAATAATTAATATTATTTGTGGTCGAATTCGGAATACGCTGTGATTTGTATTGAAATATCAACAGTAATGTTCTGGAAAGAAGGAGATAAAAATCTGGGGGTAATTTTGAACTGAAATACAGAGAAGGGGTTCTGGCCAATCAAACGCCTAATATTCATTTGAAAATGTTGGATATAAAAATAGACCACAATGAATAACTCGTACTGTGGGTGAAATTTGTTATCAATCAATAAATTCAAGATTAAAGTACAATAATTCTTTCAGGGATCAAGCGAAATGAGAATTATATTTACCATCTACGATTATATTAATCTATAAAAAATAGTTCCGAACTTGACTGTATTCTAACATTCAAATTAGAATAAGTTTACAGCATGTACCGCACAAAAAACTATTGAACATATTCTATGTGAAAGAGAACCGAATAATACAAGGACTCACTTCAGAATTATAAGGAGATTGGTGGGGGACTGACAAAAATCTCTGAAAAGACCTTACAAAATTTGTTTATCATAATTATACAAATCTCTAGGAGATCTATAATTTCTCTAGGAGGAGTTTTCTCTATCACAACACTGTATTTCACAGATTTAACACAATTTCGTACGCGTATATATAGTGCGAAATCTTTGTACACAGACACACCAACAAACACTTTACACACGACTCGAATGAAAACGAGAATAATAACGAATTAATCAAGGAAATATATAGACGCGAAAATCCCCAGCGACGCATGGAGGTCTCGACCGCACCGCACGACCTGAACTGAACTGAACAGTGAACACTGAACTCAGAACTGAAATGAAATTGTATAATAATTGTGAAGCTTGGCTTCACAAACAAAGAACCTATGCAGTTAGTTGGCGAGGGAACCGATGGTCTAATCAAGGCTACTGATTGGTCAGCTGCTATGACAATCGGCCAATAGAAATCGAGGACCTATCTCGACAAGGCAGTGATCGAGACAAGCTGAGACAATGGGAATGCAACAGTCAGCATCAGCACTTCAAAGAAACCACACAGTTTGTTATGATTAAATTTATGATTGTTGTTGCAACTGTTTTTCTCTATAGAATCTCGAAAACGTGCTTGCTTTCTGTTATGTGTACTATATAGTAACTAATTATTACACTGACACACAGAGAGAAGCTTGCAAAACACTGGAAATTAATACAGAATGATTGACAGTTCTGTGGACACCTGCATTTAATTATTGAAGACTTGTTAGCGTCTTTGTTTAGTTCTTTTCTTTTCTTCTTTATCAACATTGACACAACTTGGAAATAGTCTTCCAGAATAATTTTTATTCCAGTTCACATTGAAATCGACGGGGAATAATATAATTGATCTGATTGCATTAAAGTTGTAGTACAGTACTAGTATTGCTTTTTATTCGATTGTATGGATTATTGAAAACCCTGAAGAATTACTTTTTTAGATTATGTTTGTATTATTAGCACTTTAACATTCAATATTCTTATCATTGTTTTGATAGAGCATTCATAATACATGATTTCAGTTTCTCAGTCTTCGATGTTTTAATTTTCACTTAAAACAGGCATTTTTACAGTCAAGAGTGGAAATAGTTTCCTAGGGCCTTTTTCCTCTGTAGGAGATTATTTGCTAAGTTTTAATTTCACCGTTTCATTCTGATATATCACTCAAATACCATATTCATTTATCATTTCATTATTGTAATAATCTAATATTTAAATAAAAATTATTTTTAATTTTTTTGTCTAATGGAATTTGTAGAATTCAAACTATTATTCAATTTTTGACCACAAAACGACCACTCCCGATTGCCTGAAAAGTAGTCGTCGTCTCTCATTACGTCGCCATCTCACACGCACAAGCTGAGAATGAGATGTGGGCATCACCCTCAGAAAACAATTGCTGGTTATCTCTTCAATCAACATGATAATTATAGAACTCAAGCCAAAGATTGAAGTCCAATTGAAAAGTAATAAAATTTAATAAAAACGGACCTCCTTGAACAGTGTTTTGTTCATTTGAAGGTTCTACACACACATTATGAGAACACTTCCTTCAAATAGGAGTAACTTACTGGATAAAATTATGAATGAATTCAAATACATATGTTCGTACTTCGTATGGATTTTTATCGGTGGGGAGAAGTACGGGTAGGTTGCATCATTTTTGCGAGGGTCACCATCCAAGAGCAGTGTTGAGTAGGCTTAACATTTCTGTTTGTTGTTTTGTGGTCAATGAGAGATACTTGAAAGTATTCTCATGTAGGTTTCTTCACCCTTCTTCCACCGCAGAAGACCTGGAGGAAGTGATGGCAATTTTTTCCAAAATTTCTTATTCCAAATTGGGTCTACTGTTGGTTGGCAGGAGAGAGATGATCTGTATAGGTACCACATGGATTGTCTCTCGACTCCAACACTACCTCCCTCCGTGCTGTCATAGCAGGGTGTGTAGCATCAACAGTATTCCCGTGGCCCACAAGCCTTACGTCCTCGAATGGTGATGGTCCGACAAGGTGGAATAGAAATTGAAGACAAAATTTTTCTTTCTCAACTTTGTTGGTACCTTGCCGCGTGTGGGCCGGGCAACGTACGTCATGGGTGCCCTCGGTTTGGTGGCGTCTCCTGACTAAATATCAAGTTTAGATATGTCCCCGGACGGTGGGTTACCATACAGTGACTGCGGCTAACAAGGCTATGGCAAAGCTGAGGGCTTCCGAGGCTATTAGATAGTCAGATCTACTAATAGCCTTGGTGGTCTCACTTTGTCTTCTTTATTAATGGTATATTTATGGTAAATATTTGAAAACTATAATCAATCGATTTCTTTGTTCAAGACATACATAAACTTCTGATACAATGTCATGGGTGAGATGTTGTTATTTTAAAAATATATTTGACAACATCCTAGTGTTTTCATTACATACATAAACATTCAATCTACTGTTGGTTGGCGGGAGAGAGGTGATCTGTGTAGGTACACCATGGATTGTCTCGACTCCAACGTATTACCGCCGCGTCACATATAGGGTGTGTACTATATTCCCTTGGCTCACAAGCCTTAAATCCTCAAACGTTATAATCAGATTCATTTAATTTGACGCTTAGCATTAAATAGATAGTAGATAGATAAAGAGGTATTATTTCTTTGTCATCAGCAACGTCAAGAAATAATATCTCTCTATCTAATCCCAAGTGTCAAATTAAATGAATCTGATTATACACATATCGTCCTCGTATGCATATGACATAATATGCTTCATAAAATGACGACTCAATGCATTTATATTTTTCTTTTCTGCTATTTCCACTTTTCCTATTCTGTATTGTAACTACTGTATTTGTGTAGTTTTCTTGGAAATAAAATTAATATAGGCGATAATTTAGAGATCATTGTAACTAAATCTTAATCGTCTCTTCTTACACAGTGTCTGGTGAGATTATGTGATATTTAAACATAATGAAAACACTTGGATGTTGTCAAATATCACTGGATTTATTAAAGAAATTAACATCATCATTAGCATCATTTAAACACTATTGAAAAATACTTGTAACTGCATAGGACAAAATTGAATTGTAAAAATAATTTGCCAAGTTGTAGCCTATCCTCACGTTTAAAAAGTTGAGCGATTTGATTACAATTTCTATTGAAATAATCATGATATTAGACTACATCAATTTCAGGCTCATGTGACATCTCAGATACCAGTACATTTTACATTAAACTAAAATGATAATATTTATATGTTCTGTATAGATTGATAATGGTGTAACAATCGAAACTGGTATTGTGTTATTCCAATAACTATTTGACTGTCACAACTTTTTGTCTCCAGATTACATTGTTTTCATTAATTCAGCCCATGATTGTAAATAATGAACTCATTTAAAGTATGTTTTAGTAGCAAAATTTGTTCTCTATACTTGAGTTGTATTGAGTTACATTAAAACTAAATCGTAACAAATGTTTGTCTTGTTTTCCAGAGTTCGTTACGACATCAAAATATTCCAGGCGTTCTTCCAGCTTCACGGTAAAAACAGTGTGAGAATTTGTTTGTTGTAGGCTATCTATTTTTCCAGCTTGAAATAAACTTTAATTTAGCTTTGAATTAAAAGTTGCATTCGAATTAGGTTTGTATTGGTAGAGTTTAATGAAAAAATTGAAAAATTGTATGAATTGGGATTCAATTAAAACTCTGTAAGGATAGAGTTGTATGTAAGGATAGATTGAATCGTTCATTGCATTGGTTTTGTTAGACGACGATAATTTACGGCGGTTAATTTCAATTGGATTTTCGTGCAACATTCGTTTCAACTCCCAGCTCCATGCAAGGCTTGCGTGAATTTTCGCCACGATTTGAGACGAGTACAAAAATGTGAAGAAAACTTCTGTTTGGGAGCGCAAAAGGATTAGGAAAAGAAAGCAATATCTTATGAGATCTCACTTTATTCCCTGATAGCATTCAAATGATAAGATCATAATTATCAATTAGGCCTATAATAATAGCACAGCGCATGGAACAATATTTGAAGGCTCACATCAAGGGACTGCTTCAACAAAATTTAGATGGTCTGTAAAACAGAATGAGATTAAAATAAGATGTCCACATCCACTGAGCTAAATATTCAACTGGAGGTAGCACTAGCTAGGGTTAAGGCCACTGAGCTAAATATCTAACAGTTAGATATGTAGCTCAGTGGCTAAGGCTCTATAAAGCTAAAGTGTTTACAGAACCCTAGCTACGGCTGCTATACAAAACATGTGTTCCGTCTAATTTGTGTTAGGTTGACTATAAGATGATGAAATATTTTTTTTAGAACAGTATGTATTACTAAAAAAATTAGGTTGGCAATAATGAGGATTAAAATTTTTCTCAAGATCAATATGCTTTGAAAAAAGAATAGGCGGAACCCAGCTTATTCAATCAGTGCAACCTCTAGTTAGATATTTAGCTCAGTGACCACATCTCACACTAGAAATGATTTTCTCACAGCATGCCTTTTATGCAAGTCCAGTGTGTGGACATCTGTTGTAAGCTGTTCCTGTATTACGGGACTTCTCAATTTCCATCACATCATTACTCACGCTCAAGTCTTATACAGGTGATTTCCGTGTAGAAAAATGTCCTAGATTAAAGATTGATGGAAAAATACATCCAATATTGAAATAAAGCAGGCGATGAATCACAATGATTATAAATAATTAGTATTGAGACGTTGGTCAGAGTAAATCGGATGGCAGTTGGCTGAAGTACAACGATGCACTCTTCAATTTTTCCAATTCAATATTGAATGTTGGGTGTACAGCTTTCTGAAAAAAATGAAAAAAAATCATTAAAAAAGGATAGTAGCTGCGTTGTCAAAGCTCTCGCATTTTATCGAAGCTTACCAACATCGCAGCTGACAAAACACTTCTTATAGAGACAAGCTCTATGATTCGTGTATTAGCATGTATTTCATTCGATATTCTAAAGAATTATATGACAATAATCATTATTTCTAGTTTCGAAATTGCTGAGAGAAAAAAACGATAATTTTTCTAGACATGCGAATAAGCTAAAAGTGTAAAGGAGGATAAGTACAGTGAGTTCAAAGTTGGTCAATATTTGGAAATTATTCAGCAATCGGTAAAATACCGGGCCTCGTTGTTCTATAAGAATGCAGAAATTACTAGAAAAAATGTAGCATACCGTTCATGAAAATAATACACAATACAAGTCTTTTCATAATCTACACTTATTATCTGAATATAAACCCAGTATATGAATGCTAAACCCAGGTTTTGAAGTAATGATGGATTTTTTGAAAATTCTTAAATCCTTGAAGGCTTACTCTAGTAGTAGGTCGCAATATGAGAGATAATATATTAAAATATATTATATTAATGTATAATTAATTGGGTTATGTAGAAATTGAAATGGGTTATGAATTTGATAATTTAGTTATTATAATATTGCATTGTTATAAATTCGATTTCGAATTTAATCTATCTTTTTTTTCCATACCTCATATTGCAATCTAGTCTAAGAAGACTAATGAGCAATTTTTTTCTAATCTTCTATTATTCAAATTAATAAGTTTAGTAGCTCTTACTAGGGCTACTACTTTTAAATACTAACAAATAACATAGATTAATAATCATAATCACATAACATAGTCATAATAATAAAGATTAATCTATCTAAATTCCATATTTCTATTGCATATTTGTTGGACTTTGAATTTCTGTGTTAAAGTAAAGATGTTACCTAATTTTAGACTACATTATTATAAACAAAATTTGGGATAGGAGCAGTTTTGGGCTAAGCCTGTTGTTTTCTCCCAAATCATACTGTCATAATTTGTGTATTAATAAATAAACGAATAAAGATATTAAAAGAACTCAATGTCATAAAAATGAGAAAAGAGTATATAATTATAGGGAAGCGGTTGGTTTTGGCTTTGTGGTCGCACCGGTACCTTATCGCACGGATTAGATAAGAGACTTGCGCCTGTTACTCCCGTTGTAACCACGAAGCCTGCTCTGCGAAATATGATTTAGCTGTATAACTCTTGTCAGAAGATGATTGGAAAAAGTGTAACGATGAAAGAATAGAGTTAATAAAGAATAAAACACATAAATTTCCGAAAACATGAACAATAGTTCGCTGGCCATGCCTCAGACCAACAATATGCCATTTCCCTATGTCCACACTTGGGCGATTTTGTGGGCAACTCAAGTATGCTACATATTATGTTTAGGCATATGCAGCATGCTTTGCTGCACACAAAAATCGACCAAGTGTGGGATTGAGCGAGATAGTGGATTACAAGCAACAAGAGTGAACCGTTCATACGGCTCATAGCTGGCCACTCACCAATAAATTTCTGGGCGATCCAACAATGGAGCCAGACGTTTTTGAAGGCTGGTTCTGAGCTATCGAAAGACCACTTAGCGTATAGCATGTATGGTAAAGATCTTTTGTCCTGCAACAGAGTTTTAGGTGTTATTAAATAGCTATTTGAAATCATCATAATGCTAGAACTTAACCCGAACATGGCGGGTATTTCAGTAATTCAGCCTGTTCGAGAAAACCAGTAAATTATATTATTATTTTATGAAAATGAGTATAAAATTATTTTATAAATGTAGCACATAATGCTAGTACTAACGTCTAATAATAATTGGTGATACGAGAACCAATTAAAAAGCTATATAAATAGTTCTGGAGATCTCTGAAACTGCAAATGTACAAATGTAGATGAATGCAACTGTACAAATATTATTTGGATTTTCGTATTACTAATTATTATGTATTCTAGTAGGTAGTTGATTTTGATTGAACGTCTAATAATTTCATCCATCCTTATTAAATCAGTTTGTTCGACATTTAAGATCACTGAGAATATTAACAACGTTGAAATATCAATATTTTAAAATATTCACTTACTTTCCGGGCTTATCAATGAGACCACCGTTGGGACTTTGACAATAGATGAGAATGTATTCTTGCAGAGCTCTAGAATTGAACAACCAACTATCTATTTCAGTCATCACAGAAGATTCGTCTGAAAAATAAAAATAAAAGAAATTAAAGTTATTTGAACCTTGACATTCTTATAATTTATTCCTATTTTGATACACTTTTTCAATAATTATTTTATTTATCGTATGGCTTTTTATCGGTGGGGAGACCCTTACGGGTAGGTTCCACCTCGCCTAATTGCACAATTCTTTGTGTCGGTCACCCATCCGAGAGCGGTCTTGAATGTTTGTTACTTAACATGATTACTTAGCAACCGCTCTCACCGAGTGACCACTGATGTTAGTAATTTCATAATAAAAAGTTAGTTCAAATTGAAAGATAACTCATTATTATTGTGAAAATAATATTCATATAAGACTAGGGACCCATTAACAGAACCAATTCAATTCGATCACCGTCAGATGGCATCATTTAACGGAGCCCAATAAGCACTTGGTTGCATTGGTTCCGCAAAATGACGATTTTTACGGCAGTTAGATCTAATTGGCTTTCATGCAATCGGCCATTAGAGGATGGAAAACCTCTGAACATACACTTAACTTTATTGTACAAACGGGGCTTCTTTCAGCTTACCGTTTTTTGAAAGAATGCCTTGAATCATAGGCATAGCACCGGCTTGCCAAAACGAGTAACAGCCATCCACCAGTTTATTGGTTCGACCTTGGAAGCCACCCTCTAATCTCATCTGTCTGTTCACTGTCCACCTCTGCAAAAAATCATCATTATTTATTTATTCATATTGGTAATTATTTTAGTTGCTACAAACATTAGAATGCAGTAAGTAGTCTTATGGTAATCCTATTTCATATGAACGCGCTGTTGCCGTGTTCCTGTTCAAACATTAGAATGCAACACCGGTAAAAATCTTATAAATATTTCAATATGAAATTGAAATTTATTTCTTAAATGACAATTCAATATAAATTTGTAGTTTACAAAAAAAAATACTTGCCAGATCAATCACTTGTGGCTCTAATGAATAATACATTTGAAAATGATTAGAAATAAAACCTTATGTATTTTTTCGATCGAGTCTTTACAAATTTCATTAATGTTTTTTATTGCTATAACTAATCTGTATTCCTTTATAGAACAGAAAAGGATTTGAAAAATATGAAACTTACAAGAAGAGATTTGATATCACAGAGATTTTCTTTAGAGAGCAAGCACAGGGCTGCCAAAGCACAGAAAGCATAACCACCATGCGCTTCATGCCCAGGCGATCCAGAAAAACCGCCTTCATACGTTTGACAACTGAAAAACAAAATTATACACGTCTATAATTTTAAAGAAAAATAATAGAGTTCAAAGTTCAAGTTTTTGGGTTGCTACATGCCAGGTATCTTGTGAGTCGATGAGGAGAAAACAAATAGAAATGTCACTCAAAAACAATTTGTATTATAGTACAGTACTATATTATAGACACACTAAATTCACACACTTGATCGATTTCGTTTATGACTAAAGCATGCTGCATATGCTGGAGTGGTCCGTAGCCGAGGGCGATAAGCGCCTGTCTGATAATCCAAAGGTTCCAAGATCGAATACAGTTGCCGGAACGGATTTTGACAGAAACGGCCACTCCCCTCTTTCGGAGGAGACGAAAAGCCGTCGGTCCCGACTGCCTAAAAATAGTCGTCATTTCTCATCATCACCCCTCTCATTACCCACGCACAAGCCTAGAGCTCATGTGGGCATCACCCTCAAAAAAGAAATAAAAAAATATGCTTGAGCAGAGTCAAGCTGTGCAGCACACAAAAATCTATCAAGTATGTACAGAACGTCTATTAACGCAACATATACAACATTTATTTTTAAACTAAACTGATATCAAAATAAGCATCATATTTATACAAAAATCAATTTGGTTTTCATTGGTTCTTATTATTTATTCTTCTACACCGTGTGATTTAATATGACTTCAACACTCCTCCTAAGGCTAGGGCCACACGAGCGCACAAAGTGCGTCCGTTGCAACGTACTTTTTGACGTCTGTTGTAGAAATACATAGAAGTGAATTGGTGACAACACACGAACATCGGACGCACTTTGTGCTCTCGTGTGGCCCTAGCCTTAACCACACAATACTGTAGCTCTCACGCAGTTTTTTCATTCTTTTGAATTCGTCTAGTTTCAGATGTGATGTTCTAAAACATTATAAGTGAAGGAGATTAAATAGCGTATCCTTTCATATGAAACAAAATTACACAGATTAAATAATTGCAGTGAATCACAGCGTCTACCATACCTGATTATCCATTCGGCAGAATTGTCAAACAAGGCATCGGAATAGATGTTGGTGAGACGAGCGACTGAGACGGCGCAGTAGACGCCTCTCACGTCAATCTCTCCACCCACGTGCAATTCAAACGATCCATTCGATTTCCGCAATGACCACAGAAACTGGAGTAGCTTACGTCTACAAAAATCATGGAAAGCTCAACAGTTATTGACATCATGGAAAAATTATTCTTGATAATGCATTAGATAATGCATTACAAGATATTAGATATTATTATATATTAGATTCAATATATTAGATTCAATATATTAGACATGCATTGACATGTAGTTTTACTATTTATCTCTATCTACAAATTGGAATTTGTTCCATCTGTATACCTCTACGATTGAAAGTGCAATGTTTATTTCAAATTTAGTTATTTGGACACCACCACCCTAAATATTGACATATCGGCTTAAATTCTGGACTATGATAGTAGAAAATATGAGTTATTGTTCCATGAATTGCTCGAGCATAAACTAAATAAATAATGAAAGATAATAATGATTGTGAAAGATGAATGGCACTGCTGCAGGTTAAGGTTGGTTCCGAGCAACTGGAAAGTGATTTCAAGCTCTCATGCTTATTATTTCTACTCGAATGAATTGATTTATAATTTTGATCAAATTATACAACTTTTCAATTCTATTCCAATTATTTCAAACTTTAATAATTTTAATACAATTTTTATTAATTTTATACTTTTGGCCATTTACTATTCCCAGTATGGCATAAAACATATTGAAAACCCTGAAATAATTCATTATTATTGCCTGAAATTGAAATATCAGAATTGTTTGAAAACACATCAGTTACCCTGAATTAATTCTGGAGTAGACAGATGACTCTGGCACCACTCTTCGGGTAGTTCTAGTTTCTTTCATTTATTTACATACTATTTAAAAAAAAACAATAACAACATAGGGTAATACAAAATATTATATAGGTAAAATACAAAAAGGAAACAGTAGTTAGATAGCCTCATTGAAGAATCGAGTTGAAGCACCATCACACTAAAAACGGAAGAAATAGTCTAGTCTAATTGATGAAATCTGTAACATTATTGGCTTGGAAATGAATAGATCGATCACTACCTGTCAATCACTTTGTAAGCTTCTTCTGTGCCCAACGTACAGAGAGCATTCACCGCGGCGTAGGTTGGAGCCAGATGACCATATTGTCCTGGACCTCCTCCAAACCCACCATCTGGGCATTGACACCTGCAAAGATTAGAATCGAAAATTTACAAGATTAGCCTTGTCGTCCACTGAAACCGTTTGTCCGAATTGTGTGAACTTGTTTCCGGATTTGTTAAATAAACTATGTATCTCATTCATGTGAGTGTTGCTTTGGATCTCACTATATTACATTGCATTCCATTGAAAGATGAATAAGAAACTTCAAGGGTAAGTATGGTATATCAGGCGACTGGGAGATTCTGCACTGTTGTCAAGGAGAAACGACTCACATTTGAGATGTTGTCAAGTCTTGCTAGCTGACTATTCTAATCATGCAGGGCAATCGACTAAGACGCTCAAAATTGGCAACACTGGAAGCTCAAGTTTGTGCTCGGGAGCAAGCGATTTCCGAGAATCCATCGTTCTATCGCTTCCATATCTGACAACAGCGCAAAATCTCTCAGCCGTCTCAATTCGTGACCGCGACGATAGTGAAATGGATACATTAACAGAGTCTAGAGTCACTAATAAAATGAATAAAGGATGAATTTATCATGAAAACAAGTAGTAAAACAGTTGGAAATTGATATAGTTCCTATTGTTACATACTTGGCTAAAAACTGAGCAACATGTGATTTATCTTCGGCTGGTAACTTGAAATCCAATAGTTCCATTGAATGTGTTATCCAATAGCACAGCCAGGCACGACTGGCATCTAAGCACTGTAAACAAACGCATGTAAATTAAAAAATAGGTACCGGTACATACTTATGCGACAGCGATTTATGAAATCATCAAATGAAGGAGTGGCAAGTGAATTCTAACATGTTCCGAGAAATTATACCAGTGAAATAAATACATAAACAGAATGTACAGTAATCAAAATAAATAATAAATTGATCGAGATAGGAATTCGTACATCATTTGGAGATCAATATAATCCCTATTGTTACGTATTTGGCTCGACTAATATTCAAAAGTAATCCGGATTAGAGTATTGTGTTCCACTATCTCGAAAATGCTTGAAAAACTGCAAATCTGCTTTTTGTTGAAATTCAAATATAATGGAAGCACCGAAATTCATGAGGAGCAACCATGAAGCAGATACTTTAGATCAGAGCCACTACCTACAAAGCAGACCCGAGAGCTCAACTATATGAACAGATACAGGCACTGATTGGCTAATCAATCCTCAAAATTAACGGTTAAATGAATCGCAAACTGAAAAAAAGTGAAATAATTTTGGGAATCAAAAAAATGATTCCACTTTCTTTTCAGTTTGACTAGCGATTCATTAAACCTCTAATTTTGAGGATTGATTAGCCAATCAGTGCCTGTATCTGTTCATACAGTTGAGCTCTCGGGTCATACGGGGATAGCCTGTGAAAAGGGAAGATTTAAATAAGTAACTACCTTTGTAGCCTACTTTATATTTATAACAATTCAATTTAAAAAATTAATTTCGCCAAAGAAATAGTTACTTACCTTAAATCTTCCCGTTTCACTGGCTAACCCTGTACAACCTAATATTGGATAGTAACTTTGTTTCAAGTAGTGATAAAAAAAGAAAAGAATCAATATCCTAATATTACTTATACCGATTGACGAAATGAAACTTACAGCGAAATTGTGCGGAAGATAGCATAATGAGTGCTTCAGATAAGCAAGGTGGAGGTCTCTGTGCAGGACTGGTGCTTCCGGATCGATTTCAGCCTTCTTCAGAAAAACGTAGAATAGTTTTTCGATAAGACTTTCAACTTTGATCTGTAAAATAAGGATAGCCAAAATTTATACACATCAAGTTGGTTCATTAATTCGATAAGACTGGCTAGAAACGTAACTTTTTTCATTGTTCTTTACTGGGTTGAAACGTAACTTTTTTATTGTTCTTCAATATCAATAAGTTGGGTATTCCAATTTTAAGACAGGATTTTGAATGAGAGAAATCTACAAACCTTTACTTTTATCTTGTTTGGATAATTACAGAATTGTCTTAAAACCGGTATCTCATGTAACGTTTTGACCTCATTTTTTCAATCAACTAAATGTTAAACTTATTCAAGTTGGGGTATGTGGCATTTCAATAAGGGTAAAAAAACAATACAAAGACCTCAAATTGAAGAGTTTTGAAGCCGTATGTTGATTTAACCTGGAGGGGTTTTTACACTATCATATAGCACTTGCTTGAGATTATTTGCATCCCACTTGCAATTGAGAATACTAAAATGCACATAATTTCATTTGCATTTTGTTACTTTTGTAAGTAATGTCTGTCTCGACAGATTCTACTTGCGCAACTAACAACTTTTGCGAAAACTCCACTTGCGCTCTAGCTGGAAGCAGAGATAATTAAGTGCTCCTTCACTGTGCTGAAAGTTACTTTCCTGTATCAACCAGTTGCTTGCAGACAACTAAGTTACTTTGTAAATATAACTTATACAGATATTAATACACTGTCTTGTAAGATGTGTAGTTTAAATCTCAACTTGAATGTAAGTACAGTTTGCATCAACTTATATGACCTTATTGATAATGTAAACGCTCCTTTCAAAACAAGGTGATCCACCTTTGAGACCACATAGACGGGAGCTAAACAAAAACCGACACCGTGACTGTACTACCGGTAGCTACAGATGCTACATTTGCAATAATTCAACATATTATAATCGATAGAAGATTACCTGTTCACATGAAGTATTTGTGGGCACTCCTTCTTCATCCATGTATTCCAGTTGGAAGTCAGAATTTATCACTTCTGAGCAACCAACTGAATCACCCTGTTGGTTCTCCATTATTCACAAAATTAATGGATATCGAATTAGATAATAGACAATCACATTTAAAGAAAATCACTATGTACGATTTTCAACATTCTAGTTATGCAATAAATGAGCTAATAAGTTTTGTCATCTCAATAAGATAATCCTCTGTAGAACTAGAAAATTATCCAAATTATATTTAGAGTTATGGATGGTGAGAAAAATGCAACTACCGAACTGACCATAGTTTTTTCAAGCACAGAGAATTATTGAAACTGGGAAAAGTTTCTCATTATCAAAAAAGTAAAATCTTAGGTCATGCATAAATCTCAGTTGTATAAGCTAACCTCAATTTCCCCAGGCAGCCAGAAAAATTCCAGAATTGGAATGATTCGTAATCAGACCAAAGAAATCTAAAAAACAGCTGATCCTTGAACTTGACCTACTTTAAATAATTTCAAGGAATAACGCTCTTTTCTACTTTAAAAATTGGTTGATAAAAATCATTGTTATTTCCAAATTAGTAATTCATTTATTTTGGTAATTGTTACGTTGAATCTTTTTCTCTCTTCAAGTGATTGAAAAAACGTCGCTAAAGTGGATGGCAACAGGCAATACCACCCCGATGGCTCACTCAACGTCTGCGACAATGTGGACAGGCGAGAATCCAGCACAAATTCTCTAGAATTTCTGTGTACATCATTGATTTAAATCAATTGATAAGCCACTCATAATCAGAAAATATTCCAGTAACTTTTGAAAACAAGCCCATGACGTTTTAGATAACTTTAGTAGTCATAGAAAAGAAAAGAAACAATGATACATTTAATTTGTTCCTTTTATGAAGTACCTTCCTTACATTTACTTTACACTGCCTTTACTTGATTTTTGTATTTTTAACTTTGTTCGTTTTGTAATTGTTCTGGCAAAATAAATCATATTATTTTATATTCACATAAAGTTGGATGAATTATCTATAGTATTAAATATGCGACAGCAAACACGTCCTCAAACTGAACGATCAGTTACTCAGTTACGTTGTCATCACCCAAGTATAACTTCTACTTTCTGTAAGAACTCCGAGGTCAATATTCGAAGTTTTGAGAGGAATAAAAAAAAGTAAAACAATTTCTTATGAAATAATCCATTTTAATGACAGCATTTATCGAATTAATTTATTACAATATAGAACGTTTTGAAAATTGGAAAACAATTACATACAAATTTACTCAACATTTACGTGTCACTTGTGAAATAAGTATTTTACAGGCCACCTTAGTATAAAGATTATTGCATTTTAAATGTACGTCAAGCTATTCTTATACTAACTAAATAAAATTGCTATTTGATAAAAATCAACTAGATTCAACATAAATAATTCAAAGCTAGGATCCCATAACCAAATTCGGGTTTCCAAATTAGATATAAATTTCAACATTATAAATTAACAAGGTTTGCATTGAAAATGTATCAGGATATAAAAGTTATAAATGATAAAATTAAGATTGAACAATAAACAACCAAAACAGGAGAAAAATATTAAAAGTGTATTCAGCGAGTATTAGGGACCTGAAGTAGAGAATAACTATTAAACTACTACAATCAGTCACTTTCGACATAAACCCTTCAATAATACAATGAAGGTCAAAGAAACTATTCGAAAGCTCATTCTGATCAAATGTAGAATGAAAATTTGGAATTAAAAAATTAAAGGTTGAATATTTTTCTAATAAAACCAACGATCAACAAGTGTATGTAATAACATAATACAAAAACTATCTATTTAAAACGAATGTATAACATAATCACACTATCATTTTCAAAGAGCTGCAATCTGATGAAAGGGCGAGTTTCAGTGGAATTGAAATATTGTAGTATTGAATTATGATTTTCAATTTGAACATGAGGAAGACAAATACATCAATATTTAAAAAAACCGATTGTTCAGAATACTACTATAATTTGAGATAGAATATCAAATCAATAGGTATAAGTTTTAAATTGTATCTACAACTGGAGAAAATGATAAAATAGCTAGTCTTTAATTAATAATTTGCTCAATAATGAGATAATTGATAATTTTATACATTACCATCTTAGTTTTGAAAAAAGACCAAACCAAATGAATTCATCGCAAAAATGATTTGATGATTGAAATGAAAAATGATTTGGTAATTGTGAATTTAAAGCTATATTTTACAAATAACATAAAAACTCTAGCTGTCATTGGAAAAAAAATATTTACGAGGAAACACAATACTACAATTTTAAATCATTCAAACATATACATAATATTCAACACAAAATAATCTAGACATAATTAATTGAAAATGATCTGGTAAGAGTCCCACATATAATATAATTATTTTCATCTCAAGATGAACGACATTCTACTTTCAATTCCAACTTCAAGTGAAGGCATTACAGCAGTACTGTACTGACAAACCGGACTGCTAAAATTTTCAACAATCGTCTATTGCATGAACAGAACAATACAGGAATTATACGAATTCTCGTTTACTTTTTCAGTTCAACAGTAATCCTCATTTAAATAATAATCAATGATATATTAAATTGTTTTGTTTTCCTGAATAATTCATCGAAGGAAACCAAGGAACAGCAAAATATGTTATTTCCATGAAGCTAGCACCGTACATTCAAACTTGAAAATACCTTAGATTATCCAACTTGAAAAGTTTTTTTTTCAAGTATGAAATTTCTAAAATTGATGTAGATTTTTCTGTAGTTTCGAAAAGAATATTTTAAAGTTATTTTATTGATGACACAAGGGGCAGAAGTAGGATTTTGGAAAATTGCAAAACACAAATACAGCAATTATTAGCTCG
Source organism: Laodelphax striatellus (assembly GCA_017141395.1). NCBI lineage: Eukaryota > Metazoa > Arthropoda > Insecta > Hemiptera > Delphacidae > Laodelphax > Laodelphax striatellus. Next base: position 37,966,841 of record CM029534.1, on the reverse strand, counting down.
AGTGACTGATGAAGACATAAAAAAATCTAATAGGGTTCATTTACTACACTTTATGCTTGGTTCAAATACAATTGAAATACTATTTTTCTTGTACTCATGATAGTATTTAATTGAAAAATTTCAGGATGTTTACCACCAGTAAATAATCTTTATTAAAAAAAAGAGGTCAAGTGAATAATTTAACACGTTATATCAAATAATATAGTCATCAAGTTTATGCTGATCCACAAATAAATTCATCAATATCGTTACAACATTCGCTAAGATTTCGAATAAAGAGAGGCTTTTATTTTTATGACTGATATAATAGAAACATTATTTAATGAGTAGCGACCCAGAAAATTGAATTTTAGAAGCAAAAGATTGTGTGATATTAGTATAAAAGGAAAAGTTTTATAATCGGTCGAAAAGATTATCAATATACTATCAAATACATTAAAACAAGAATCAACAATGAAAACAGAGATTAGGAACTGAAACTATCCAACTACAATTTTATTGCAAAAATAATTACCACGAATACTTTTACATGAATAAAATTTGTGCAGTATATATGATATACAATCTACCTTAATCTATGATCAAGAAAGAAAATCTTCAGGTCCCAATTATAATTATAATGGAAAGATGTGAAAATATAAATATATTCAATTAATTTATAAACTAATTCATTTGAATGAATTTATAATTAAAATTATTATAAATTAGCTTTCACCACTACGTTTTCTCAGGTGTGACCTTAAGGCCATTTCCAGCATTTCTCTCTCCCAAAAGACATGGAACGCTATCTTTCAGGTCTTGGAGTTCCTCTTCTTTAGTCCTACTCTTTTCCGCAACCATCCTGTGAAACAACCATTCCAATCTATATAAACATCAGTTTCTCTGAAAATGAATTAATTATTAATGAAATTAATATAAACTGATCACATTAATTTCTCTGAAACAATCAGAGCACTATTCAACACCATTATTTAGTTCCAATGCCAAAATATTCAACAGATTCAACTTCAAAACCCAATAGAACGCTACACCAAAGCCTTTTATCCTTCAATTAAATCAAACTAGTCAAGGTGAATGAACTAACAGAATCTTCAAAAGACAACTCATTTCCAGATTCAAAGATTATTCCAAGCAATAAATACCTTGATACAAGGAAAAATTGGAAAATTTTCAAGCAAACTTTATATCAGTTTTTATTTCAGCGCACACAAGTAAAGATAATTTCGATTATTATTATTTATCAGTTATATGATTATTCTATTATATGCTTATCATTATTTTATTAGGCCTAGTTGCAGAATGTGAGCATTATAAAAATATGATTTCTGTCTATTACGGTATGTGATGTAGTATTGTGTGCCCCCAATTCTTACTTAACAAAGAATTAATATTCATATTGTTCCAACCAAAAGTTTTACAGTGGATGTTCTTAAAAATATTAAAAAAATATTCCAAAAAAATATATGTTAAAAATAGTTGATAATATTCTACATCAGTCATAATACAACTTCCCCCCCCCCCCCCCCCATCCACCAAGTGTACAAATACCGTGACTAGGGAAGTAGATAATTAGTCGAAGGGAAAACTGGCCGTAGTCAGGTGGCACAGGCTCTCTACGCTGCCTACTCTCTGTGCTAACCTACTAGCGAGGTTAGCTACCAAGAGAGCTTAAGACCGGTGAGAAGATTACGGCCAGTTTTCCCTTCGAATAATTGGGTACATCCCTGACTAACACACACCAGATGGAAGCTACCATTGCAACTATTAGATGCAACCATCACCGGGAACAATGAGACATGAACACCAACTTCCAAGAAGTGTGGCTGGATAAATTTTGCGATTTAGTGAAAATTCAGACAATTTTCGTTAAATACATACATTCTTTAAAACAGGGTGACAGTTATAACACACATCAAATTAATTCGTAACTTTTACGAGTATAAAGCTTGTAAAATCAATGACAAAAAAAAAGATTCGTTTAACCGATGAGAACGTAGAATAACAGACCAATGCTCTCATGAAATGTAGCTTGAAATCACCGTGTGCTGTTTGAATGAAATTAATATTGAATTATAGTACTGTATGTTAATTATGCCACAGATAAAGGACTTGTGGTTATGCTGTGAGTATGGAAGAGTAAGGAATACATAACTGTAAAGTACTAAAATGTTATTCCTACTAACATTATAATAGCAAAAGGTCACCGTACTAAGTTTGATGAACTTGTAAAGGGATGAAATGCACTGAATGAAGAAAATAAAATAAAATCTAATCTTAATCTACTTATTTTATCTTTTTAGCAGAATACCCAAGCGATAATCGAGTATGAGAGGATGAGAAATCTGCTCCGATTAATTATATGTAGTCTCTTCAATTTACTTCCATGATTTTTCAAATACTAAGGCAAATGAATGAAACAGATAATGTATGTTGTACTCGTATTTTATGGAGAAGTTCCACAACAATTCAGAGTTTAGCAGTCAAGTATAATTTTTTCAATAATTTGAAACATTTGATTTCATGAGTTTCAACAAAATAATGGACATGACTTATGGATTGAAATATCATCCACAAAAAAGATTGAAACTTGTATTGCACATACGCTTAATCACCTAATAATCAGACCAATAGTCAAGTTCTCAATTATTGTACTAGTTGGGGAATATTGCAATTTCCTTAATATTCGAAACCATAATTCCAGTTCACCAACAGGCCCCACAACGATAAATAGAAATACCTTACAAAACCAACAACCAACATTAGCCATCAATAAATATTTGCCCAGTTTGGTGTGCAAAGCTCAAAGCCTCCAAGCTATGAACACATACCCTGAACCTAATCTCGTCTGTGATAGTGAACTCAAAAGTTTTGATTTTCAGAAGAAAGGAGTCGTGAATCCTTTTTAAAAACTGAGTTCAATGGAATGAATCAACTTCAACTGCCATAAAACTGTGGTAGATTAAGAACACAAAGTGACGTGAGAACACGTTTTATCCCGCAAACATAGCTGCATTTCCGTGCATAGCTGCGCCCGCCCACTTCAATCGCCAAAATTCAGACTATTCGTTTACCTGTAAAACTTCGACGTTTAGAGGAGGTTTGACTAGCAGTCTGTTTAGGAAAATAGAGAACACAGTTATTACGAAACTATTCAACAGAACTTCTGTCAACGATCGCAAATGAAATTCAATCGTTTTTCGAGTACAGACTCTCTTGATTATAGTCAATACAGCAGCTTAACTGCATTGAATCACCATATTTATGTATTATGAACGATGCATTATTGAATGCATCTGCATTTAATAATTGATAACTAACTACCAACAGAAATGTATTAGGAATAGACGTGTATTAATACTGTACTTCTCGTGAAAGACTGAACTATTAAGAATATACAACACCCAACCAACTAGAAATTTTCAATAGACTAATATTACAATTTTTAGCATGCATTTTTCAAGTCACATAAAAACATAAAATGAATGAAAAGAAATGGGGGTTTGGGAGCTGGTGGAATTGATGGGATAAAGCTATTCTGGCGTAAAAAATCAAAGCTCACAAAATTGATGGTCTATCAACTACGGTCTATCATTAATGAAAATGTACAGTAAAATGAGGTAAGTATAAAGTAACGGATATGTGACGACATTGGAAATTGAGAAAAGGATATAATTTTTTTTACTAAAATAGAGAAATTATGGTTGATGAAGTTCAATCAAAAATATTATTTTTTAAGGCACCCCTCAATCAGGAAATTACAAATTCATTATAAAATAATCGTAATTTGGTTGTTCCACATCCCGTCAAATCAATGAATTTTGTTTCCAGATACTTGAACAATTTTTAACCAGCCTTTCAATATTATATTTTAAAAAGTTGTAAATATTTATAATAGAACCGCTTTTTCTAAGAATGTTCCATCTGGAATCACGAAAACTATTTGATGAAGATTGCTCTGGAACAAATTCAAATCTTTGAAACAATGTTTGGATTTTATTCAGCTCTCCAAAGAAACGAATAAAATAAGGTAACTAGCAATGAAATCTCTGCAAGACTAAAAGAAACAAGTAGAAAAAGCCTTATTGCATGGAAATGCATTCTTAGTGGCGAGCAAGCTACCGCATTGTGAAAGAATGCGTAGAAGATAAGATGCAAGGAGATTGCTGTAAATTATGAACAGACAATGAAGTTGCAAGAATAGGATTCTACTAATATAACTAATGCCCGAAAAATAAAAATGATTTATGATATGAATAAAAACTATGACAAAATAAACATCAACAAGCAAAGCAAGGCAAATTTGTTAAAATATTTAAATCACTTACATCAATGAGACAATATCCATTAGCTGTCTTTTGATGGGCCCCACTACTCGCCTGTTTAAACACACATACATAAATCCAAATTTAGAACATAGATAATAATCATTCTACTCTCAAATCTATAACATAAGATACAAATCTATAACATAGATAATTATTCTATTTTCAAATCTACAACATAGATCATACATAATCATAATTATTCTAATATCAAGTTTAGATCGTAGATGAATTTTCTTCTCCTGTAACCATCGTAACTTCATCAAGTAGGAATGATGAATACGATTTTCTTCAAGATTATTGTTATGATTATTCAATTTTGTTGAGGGGTTACCTGAAGGGCGTCTCGGTCTCTTGTGACAATATCCAATTGGGATTGTAAGGTTTGCAGTTCCTCGGCCCACTTTCCCTCTTCTTGCTCTACGTGGCTCTGCAGTCTGTTCAACATTCCCTCCTGTAACACACAATGTTAAACCAATATTCATACCAACGTTCTAGTGAAATCACATCATAGTGGTACAGTTAATCATGTACATTTTCAATGATTTCTAACTTTCAACCTAACTGACAGTATAGTTGCCATAATTATACGGACGGAATTCAATAATGTTTGTGGAATATTTTAGGTAGAATGATAGATAACAATGGACCAATCACAGAGCAATTGGCGCATTGACTCATGCGCAGAACAACCTGAACTATGAAGAGACTGAGACTGAACTGATAAGCGGGAAAACTCTTCAAGGTGTAATAATGGATGTAATGTTGTCTCATGGGATATTACATAAAATATACATAGATATTACATAGGATATTGAGTGCAATGATTTATTTCAAGGCAACCAGAATAGTAGTATTCATTGAAGTTGGTGGATGGCTAATGATGTTACAAACATGATTTAGATTCCAAAGACTTTTAAAACTAAAGACCTATTAAGTCTGTTAAATATTTTTTAGTCTCTGCAAAATAAAAAACCAATGTTACTACTACATTGAGAAACAAGTTTACAATTTGAACACAATATCAATAATGTATAATCTTAGTACTGCTTTTACATCATAACTGTTGTGTGAGTTGACAGGGAGCTTGTATGACAGTTACTTGTTTCTACTGTATTGAGAAACAAGTCAACAATTTTAATACAACTATTCAATAATGTGCGGTCTTACTACCGATTTTACGACATATCTGTTTATAAGAAGCTTGCAGGGCAATCAGTAGTGCATTGATGGCCACTTACCGTATCGGCAATGATATTCTTGTAATGAGAGACCATCGCTTGGAGCTGGCTGTTTTGCTTTTCGAGGTCGGCCAGATCGGCTGGCGAGTCGGCGGCTCCTTGCTTCGACTTCCACTCACTCAGAGCCGAGTCGAACTGCTCCAACCATTTATTTTGGTCCTGGAACAAAGTTCAAATACAAATTTGTTTACTTTTTCAACTAATCAATACTTCTTCATCTCTATTGGGGATCAATCAAAGAAATAGAAACAGGCGGAGAGAGAATAGAAAGAGAAAGAGAAATAGTAAGAGAAATAGAAAAAAGAAAAGAAAAGAGAGAGAAAGAGAAGAGAAAGAGAAAGAGAAAGAGAAAGAGAAAGAGAAATAAAGATGAAAGAGTAAGAGAAAGAGAAAAAGAAACAGGCAGTCGCCCGAAACTTCCAATAAGAAACTGTTTTACAATAAAATTGAGTAATTCAGCTTCAACATGGAGAATTTACAAGATGTTATTCATATACGTATTTATGTTTCAAGATTTAATTTTCATTATGTATTTATGTTATTGTTGAGTTGTGGTTCATATGATATTGTTAAGTTGTGATTGATAATATGTTATTCAAGTTCTCAATGATTATGTATTTTTCTGACGGGCCTATCCTTGTGTAATGCTTGTCTTTGGCAATAAATGAATTTGAATTTTGATTTTTCTCCAAATCCTAAATTTAGTTACATAAATAGTCCAAATATTTAGATTATGTCCAAATTACTGTTAGGCTACTTCTAGCAGGTGAGCAAGGTCCTTCATCACAAGATGTATAATCAGATTCATTTAATTTGACGCTTGGCATTAGAGAGATATTATTTCTTTGCCATTGTACTCTACGGTCATCAGCAACGTCAAGAAATAATATCTCTCTATCTATGTAATGCCAAGCGTCAAATTAAATGAATCTGACTATAATTATGAGATATTGCAATTGTACAATTGATAGTAAGTTTGATATAATCTAATCTTCTCAATGGACCTGCTTACAAGAAAGCCAATTCAGTTTAACGACAGTAAATAACGTCACTGAAGGAAATCAATGCCTTGATTGAGCTCCGTTAAATTAACGAGATTCTACGGCGGTTAGATTTGATTAGCTGCTAATCATAATATTAATAATATTTTTTGTAGTATTAAAATGCATTTTTGTTCTAATTTAATTTATCCTTGAAAATTGAGTACAGAGTGGACATATCAATGCCCACTACGATACCAAAGCCGACCATATGATTTCTATCAGTTTATTAACTTCAATCAATGAGCACATCGTTAAAATACTGGTTTTTCGTTTAAAAATTGCAGTTAACTAACCAACACTCTTCAAGAAATAATTGTAATAAAGTAGTGTTAATTGCAATACGTTTAATTTGGAGTTGCAATAATTACAATTGTTATAAGTCAAAAACCGATAAAATTGGTAAGGAATTCTAAGTAAGGACTATTCTTTGTTTCCTTTGTTGGAAACTGTGAAAATTGTTCATTGAGATAGTAAGATTGAAATATTCTACCTTGTTATCAGGAACTTTAATTTCAGGGAAAATTCGAAGCAATAGCTTTCTTGTGGAAGACTGCTGGTCTTGTAGCATTTTTTCAGCCGCATCCTGTAAACAAAGATACAAGACTTATAGATAGTTGTATTCTACCTGAACATGACTGGAAATAGTATACTGTGAGCGAAACATACCAAAACAACAAAATTCTAGTTTACTTCAAAATGTAACGTAGATATTTCCAACAATACGATCATATAATGGGATTAATTTAATTTGGCGGATGGCATTAGACAGATATTATTTTTTTGCCGTCGGACTCAGCAATCAAGAAATAATATCCCCATCTATCTAATGCCACCCGACAAATTAAATGAATCTGACAATAGGTTAAATCATTAAGGAATGAATGTCTGCGTATTGAAATACAATTAAACCCATTCGAAACAATTTGGTTATTAGGCTAGGGTTATTAGTTATTTGGTTTATTAGGTTCTTACCAGGATATGATAATCAATAAAATCTACTCACAAGAGAATATGATGTTATTAAGTTATTATTATATAAGTTATTACAGATTAATGAATCGATTTATAATATATTACAATAAATAATAGAATAAGTGGTACTTCATCCGTGAAAATAATTTATTAAAAATAGATTTTATATTAGTAGCAAAACCATGCTATTTTTCCACGTTAATAATGCACATAAGAAACTTTCAAACGTGTTATGCTAGACTGAAGAACCTAAAATAACACCTTAGTATCCAAGTTTAAATGAAAATAAATTAATGTGAGTTGGTAAAACTTCACTTTTCACATTAATAAGCTTGAAAAATTCATTGTATGAGAATAAGTTAGTCTGCCAAGAATAAAAACCTTTGATGCAATATAAAATGAATATTCTCGGTTAACACAAACAACAACTGCATATACGAACAAGAATGAATAGTAATCTTAAAACCTGTTCAAATTTATACTTTGTTAGATATCAACCATTCATTTATCGATGACTTACATTTTCTAGTCTTTGAGATTCTTTCATTTTACTTTGCAGCTTATTTTCTGCAGATGACAAAGCTTCCATCACCTTCCAATTCTTTGTTCGCAAGTCCTAAACAAGGAATAGATCAAAAACCCCTTATTACCAATTTTTCTATTACCTTGGAGTAGTAAAAACTGTAAAATTATTCAATATGACACTGTAGCCATTTGCTCAGTTTAATAAAATCACTAGCGGTTTTATTAGCGGTAAATTAGAAATTCAATTTCAAGATTGGTTCAAGTTTAGAAATGCAAATGCAATCATTTTGGCAAGCTCCAAATGCACATTGTCAAATGGGTACATAGGTTTTTTACATAACCCTGTTAAATGTTACCACTATCAATATTGTTAGTGGAAAAGAAAGTGTATATAGAATGCAAGGAATTTTATAACCCATGCTTCTTATAATGAGCATCGTTTAATATTAATACACAGGAATCATCAGTTCTAGTATGAAACTAAAACTATCAAAGGTAGAAAGATACTCCATAATTCCATGTCTTCAAAAATTTAGCTTGATTTGTGGCGCATTTCAAAACTATCCTTCTCAGAATTAAGATTATTCACTATCAATAAAATTAAAATATAAAATTTGACTACAGTGCTTGAAAAACTGGCTGTGGTTTTTATTATTTTACATGGTTTCCAGTGCTACTGCCACACAAGGGTATATCTCAACATACTTCCATTCAATGCCTGTGAGTGTTTAAAAATTGAACATTTCTAATTACAATCAAATAGTTTTCTTGCTGAATACAACAAAATTGTGTGTTTTGCTAGAAAGTGTGTTTTTGTTGAATACAAAACAAAGTCTGTGAAACAATAATAAAAATGTTGAAAATCACCATTTCTAAAAAGAAAGAGGTTTCTTGTTGACTACATCGAAAAAGCGTTTATTTACTGAATAAAAAATAAAGTCAGTGAAAGAATAGAATGCCAACTTCAAAAGTTAGTTAGGAAGAACCGTTTGTAATGACGCGTGCACTGAAAAGAGGCATGCCGATTATTGCAGCAAGTGTAAATCGATCGGCTTACATTGTTTTTGGTGATTTGCGACTGTAGCTGCTCGTTTAGACTGGCGATTTGCGACTTTTGCTGCAGCAGCTCGGCGGCCAGGCGATCGGCTTCCTGCTTGTGCTTGGTCACTTCGTCTTTCAAGTTTTTCACCAGACTTTGCTGATCGGTCACTTCAGTCTTGTAGGTTTTCAATTCGCTAGTAAGGCTTTCGATTGTCAACTCTTTCGACTTGAGTTGACCCTTCATTTCTAGGAGTAAGTCTTTGTTGTTTTGTAAACTGCAACGATACAAACAACTACCAATGAAAACATTCCATAACTGTAAAAACATTAACAAACTAGAAAACATTCTTAACTGGAAACATTAACGAACAAGGAAGCATTATACGAAACAATGAATTGAATAGATACAGGAACTTACTAATCACAATCAAACCTTGCGGTTCAAGTGAGTTTTGTTTCATTTTTTGATAACTTTATGCTTTATTTTTATGTGAGCTTTGTGTTCTGTGAACATTTGAATACTATCATAATGTACAGGAATCAAATAATCTCAATAAGTCAATTAATAAGAGTCAAATAAATAATTTGAAATTTCTCGTGCATCCATCATCCTTGTGATTTCTTTGAAGAGAAATTGTTATTTGAATAGTATTCATGAAGTTATATTCTCAATTTGAAGTAGACTAAAATAAAATATGAACTATGAAAACAATCCTTCATACAACTCATACCTTACGTAAAAATTGTCATTAGATTGTGATTAGTTTACTAAGCATGACAAAAGGCCTGACCAAACAAGAGGTCAAGAGTGAATGAAAAATCTATTCAATATCATGGACTACTAATCCAATATTACTGACATTTTCTAATTGCTTGGTGGTTTCACGGCTTTCAAATCAACTATTCAAAAATCAAAATTGATAATTAACTTATGGACTTGAAATGAACATCTTTCACGGTAAAAGTAATCTGGACATAATCTCAACATTTGGACTATTTATGTAATTAAATTTAGGAATTAAACACGTCTTGGACTGGATGTTTCTATTTCTTATTTGTATGTGTTTGATTGGTCCAATAAAGATGAATATATTCACAAATATTCCAACACTATTGGAATACAATCAGAAGATTTATGGCAACGCTATTTCATACTGCAATACGAGCGCAATGTTGCCGGGGTTTTGTTGGGAACGTGAAAGGGTAAATCGATTTTCTCAGATCCGTCCAAGCAATACTACAATCTAATGATTGAACAGGGCATTAAAATTGATTACTATTATATTCACTGACTGAAACTGAGATGAAATTTGAATAAAAGATCTGTTATTTTATTTATTTAGCGTATGGCTTTTAATAGTGGGGAGACCCGAATAGGGTTGTTCCACTTCACCAACATAACCAATTATCCCTTGATAGGGAACATGGTGAAAGTTTGTTTTCACTTAGAAAACAGACATCAGCATTCAAAAAAAGTATTTTTGGATTTTATAAAGTCCGAAAAATATATAAAAAGATCTGTGGTAGTAGACTATGCTGCGTGTCAATCGGACATCGTATTCTATTGCATAGTACAATGAGCGTACCTGTCTTGGTCCTCGATGCGAGCGTGCTTGCTTTCGTTGTAGTTGTTTGCGTCGCCGTTCTCGCGACCCTCGGTGGCCGGTCGCTCCATGGACGCCGTCACCTGCGCGGCCAGCGTCTCGTTCTCATTGCGCAGCTGCGTCGCTTCCACACACGCCGAAGACACCTGAGTGCCACACACAAAACACAACATTTGTGAAATGAAAGAAAGTGAGATTTTTATTGCCAAATCAAAAAACAAATAATCAACATTAAAATGAAATACAGTTTCATGAATTCACAGTAAATTTTAGAGTATCATTTACAGTCAAATTGTTTATGATCAATATTGGCGTTGCCAGCGCACAAACTTCGTTTTGCTGGCAACGAGTAATCAGTAACTAGCCTATTTTAATCAAAGTGTGTGATTTGGGTAGGTGTGGCAAGGTGTGTGATTTGGTGTGTAAAAAAGGTGTGTGATTTGGTGTGTCATTTGAAATGATTCAAGGGTAGGACCACTTCGGCAGCGACAAACAACAGAATCGACACGCTACTCTGTACTAGCGTAGGTTAGTCGTTAGTAAAAAGCATGGAAAAATGAATATAAGGGAAAGTAAGTCTAGAACAGACAATGCAGCGATTCTTTCAACTTGAGGCGAGGCTAGGACTCGAAAATCGCCTTTGTTCGTTCGCAGTCGGTAGTCACATAACAGGTTTTATAGTCAGATAGGAAAATTACAGCGATATATATAAACCTTGCGTTTTCTTTCTGTAAATGTAACTTGGTTAATGATGTTAATCATAAGAAAAACGTCTATGACTCATCTAGCTGATTAAATGTCTTTTGTTTGTTTTTTAAATATTATTTTCTTCCAACATAAAGTATGAACAATCCGCAGTTTAAATCAAGATATACATCACAAGTTTACATCAAGTTCAAACTAAGTTTAGTTAAACTCAATTTAAACTTTTATGTTCAAGCATACCTAGGTTTGTACACCGTACGAATTGTAAGCCAGTAAGGTATATATATAGTTTGTAAGTGACCTATGTCAGTTGGAAGAAATAACAATATTTGTCGGCCTGTATTTGGTCATTTGCACGACCAACTCTATCAGTCAATCGAAAACATTTCGTCAGCAAGTAGAATCGGCGAGCTCTAAAAAAGTGAGTGATGGTTGATGTATTTACCTGCAGGGATAGTCTCTTATTTTCAGCCTGAATGTTTTGTAGAGCTGCATTCAACTTTTCGTTTTCGCTTGTTGATAGCGATAGCTGCTCTTTCAGTTCGCCCACTTCCTTAGCTAGAGAAGAGTTCTCAAACTGAGTATTTCCCAACACAAGACGCAGGTTGGCTTGCACCTTTCTCAAGTCCTGCGAAAATAAAAGAAAGACATTAGTTCTGGAGAAATAATTGATTCCCTAAGAAATTAGCGCAGTAACACAGAAACCAAGTGTAATATTTTGAGTTCAGATCAGTAAACTGATATCGAACTCAAAATATTTGAGTACCTATTAGACTTAATAACATACAAGTGGATAATTTCAATTTGAAATATAAAACACTTATTTTTTTTATCGGTGGGGACTCCCTTACAGGTAGGTTCTACCTCGCCTTATTTTTTGTGTCAAATAAAAAAACAGGATCAAATAAATTGTAGGAATGAAAACACAGATATAGATTCGAGTCCAAAACATCTTCTCTCCCTAATTTAGATAAATATTACAAATGAAAGTTGGATTCATAATTCTGGACAAAGCATTCATCCCACTATAAAGAATTTCAATAAAACTCATTATATTCACAGTTATGTGTTCTAACATTTGATCAATTTTCATTTTATTACACTCAAATACAATATTTAATTACAAATTTCAATTATATCAAATCATATTTGAGTAATTCGTTGAACAAATAAATTTTTTCCAGTGTTAGTTTTTATATTCTATTATTTAAAATAAATAAAAATTTTATTTTAAGTTAAAAATTTTTCTCTAAAATAATTAATTAATTATATTGCTTAAAATATCAAATTTAATATATGTAAAAATAAAATATTACAAAATCTAAATTTACATTAGAAGTAAAGAATTTTGAAGTGAGTGATTTAGAAAATCTCTTGAAAATGTATTAAATTAGAATGAATGCTGATGGAATACCTCGATCTGGCGTATCAAATCTTGAGCCTGGGCGGCCGAGTCTTGCAAATGTGTGGAGCGCTCCTTTCTCAGCATGTTCAGCTCGCTGGTCAGGCCTTCGTGTTCCTGCAGCTGATTGTTCATCTGAGCTTCAAGAGCCGCTATACCCTGCAAGTTTCAATTTCATTGATAACAATCACTCAATAACATTGCATTTTAGAGCCCATACTTCCAGTAGCCAATACTAAGCAGCTGATCAAGCAATGACAAAGTTTCAATGTAAACTAATAATGAATGGTAATTTCAAACTTCTGCACGAAAATTTAGATGTAAATAAGGATCTAAAATCCTTGTTTTTAATAATCCTAATATTGTACTATAATACTCGTACCATAAACTAACCATATATGATAATACTTACATTCGTTGCCAATGGAATTTCCAGTTTTTAGGTTATTTCTAAACTTTCAGGCCCAGAATCGCAATGTTTTTTTCTTTAAAATGGTACTATGTATTGTGTAACATTAGAGTATCATAAATGGCATTAAACCTCATAAATTATTCATATAAGTCAAAGTACAACTAAATATAAAGGACAAGTATAGCTAAACTGGAGGTGCACCTCAGCACTAAGGTCCAACTCACACCAGATGAAACGAACAAAGCGTTTGATTCAAACCAGTGGGAGAGGTTCAGCATTGGAGTAGGTGAGACCAATGCATACCGCATAACACAAAATGTTTTCATTGTCTCAGTCCGTTAAGAATACATACTATGTTTGAGTCAAAACAAGACGATTTTTTATCTGGTGTGATTTGGACCTAATAGTTGTAGAATGTCTTGTTTCATTCAGTATGCTTTGTACTATTTGTGTCAAATTGTATAGCAGGATCCTTTTAACTTGTCAGAAATCAGCTGTGTCGGTAACAATTAAAAATTGATTTCGACACAATAATCAAGAGGCTTTAAAGTCTTAAAGACCTTTAAAGTCTTTAAAAGACCTTTTCAAAGAAGACCTTTCAAAGAATAAATTTTTAAAAGGCCTTTTCAATAATCTGCGAGATTTAGCATTTGTAGGTTAAATATTGTGATATTGCTTGTCGATCATATGTTTTCTGACAAGTTAAAAGGATCCTGCTAAACTATTTCACTATTGTAATATTGTACTTTGTACTATTATTCGTTACACATCTTTTGGTTCCATTCGGTGAGCGATTAGCCTTACTTGAGGTGAGCAGAATTGTTGAGGGACGCTTGTAATATTTTACACAGAATAATAATCTCGAATGATTATAATATTATTTGTTGCTGCTTCTTGCTGTTGACGTAATTGCTCGGATTGTTGAGAGAGATTAACAAGACGCTTGTAATTATCTACATAGAATAATAATTTACAATAATTTGTTGCTACCTCTTGCTGTTGGCGTATTTGCTCGTTGAGCGTTGCAATAAGCATTTCGGTTTGCTGGCGCTGAGCGATCAGCTCCTGCTGGAATGCACCCTGCGCTTGGCCGCTCTCCTCTTGCAGCTTCATTGCAACTCTTCTCTCTTCCTGCACTTTGCTCTGCAGCTGAAACCGTGCAAAATAAACTATGAAAAATCTACTATTTGCAACTCTGCAACCGCTCAGACATTTATTTCATCTGTTGATTGAGTTCTTTGAATCTATCTTGTATAATGTAAACTTTTATGACTTGATCATAGCCAATGCATGTATGATTACCAGTTAGGCCTATGCATATATATAATGAATGAATTTGTTTGCCCACATATCAAGAAATATCTACCTATCTATTTAGGTTTGACCGCAAGCTAGAAGAACTAGCCATGGGATTATCCTCTTAGGCTAGGCGTACACCGGCTAGTCAAGACAAGACGAGATTAGTCACGTTTAGTCACAGTACTTCACATAGTTGCTTATGAAGCAACAAACACAGATTAGTGATTGCATCGGTGATTAGGCACGTTTAGTCACAGTACTTCACATAGTTGCTTATGAAGCAACAAACACAGATTAGTGATTGCATCGGTGTGTGCTGCTTCATAAGCAGCTATGTGAATTACTGTGTCTGAACGTGACTAATGTCGTCTTGTCTTGTCTTGACTAACCGGTGTACGCCTAGCCTTACAAAGTAGCCTATATACCTTCAAGTAACCACCAAAAAAGGAGAATAATTAGAATTTCATTGAAGAGCCTCACGGTACATTATTATAACTAATGAAATAAATGTTTTATTCTACTTTTTATCAAATGAAGACCTCCCCTTGGATTATTAAGGACATGTTATAGAGGAAAGGAATAATCATGTGGAATGTCAAGCAATAAAAATTAATAAGTAGAATGTAACGTACCTTAGTCCAAAACTTTTTCATCAATAATAAATAATCAAATTCATTTGATTTGACGCTTGGCATTAGATAGATAGAGATATTATTTCTTGACGTTGCTGATGACCGTAGATTTAGATTAGATTTATTACTTTATTCATCTAGATAACAAATATGACGGCTTAAATTCTAGATTACAATAACAAATATACAATATTGATTATTCGTCAAATTTACATTAGCTTATAAATTATTATGCCAAGAGTAGATATAATTGGGAAAGGAAAGAGTATGACTATGATGGCAAAGAAATAATACCTCTCTGTCTATCTATTAAATGCCAAGCGTCAAATTAATTGAATCTGATCGTACTTGAGATATGATTATGAGATGAGATAATGGTGCCTCAACACTAGTGGCGAAGCGTGGTATGCTTATTTGGTCATCGCCGGGTACATTTCCTACAGGAAACATACCACGCTTCGCCACGGCTCAACACGATTTTTAATGAGGTTACCTAACTACTGTTTCTCATTGTATTGTATACATATTTTGTAATACAGTGCCCAGAAATTGTATAATAAATGAAATGAGATGTTATCACTTTCTTAATAAAAAGAATCTTATGAATAAGAATCTTATTTATATACAGAGTAAAATGAATACTGTATAAAGGAAAATCTACAAGCCGACTCCTGGCAGACAACCTTCCACGGTTATGCCTATGTTTTGTCTTAATATTGTTTTTTTTACTCTAATGAGGAATCCTGTTATTGTTCAGAGCGTTAATAGCATTAGAATATATTTAAAAGACTGACAAATCAATACAGCCCTTTCAAAGGGTTCTCCTCCATGTCTACAGGGATGCTTTCCCTTGCATGGTAGAATTTATTGTCAAAACATTAATTTAATAGGTTATTTGTGATTTTTTGTTGTTTAATAATTGAAAGTAGTAATATGACAATCAAATGTCATTAATGGAATATCATTGATCATTTTTTTGTATTGTTTTTGGCAATAAAAGAATCTATTTATTTATATATTTATATTTATAAAGGCGGTTTATAATCAATTACCTGTTGTATCTGCTGGGCTTGAGCCTGCTTCTCTTCATTGGCATGCTGCAACTTGACAGCAATCGACGATATCTCGGCCTGGCGCGCTTGCAGCAGCACTTCCAGATTGCGCACGCTGTGCTTTTCCGAATTCAGTTCGGTGCGCAACTCCTTGAGCCGATTGTGCAGACCCAGCGTCTTCTCCTGCTCGTCGGTCAAATCGCGCTCCTTATCGGCCAGCTGTTTCTTCAATTTCATCACAGGATCTTGACGGCCCTGGCGAAATTATTGAAATATTATTGAAATATACACGTTCTGTACAGTAACATTCAACTCAGTTACTCTTTCCCAGAAATGATCGTTG
Source organism: Laodelphax striatellus (assembly GCA_017141395.1). Lineage (NCBI taxonomy): Eukaryota > Metazoa > Arthropoda > Insecta > Hemiptera > Delphacidae > Laodelphax > Laodelphax striatellus. Next base: position 37,950,248 of record CM029534.1, on the reverse strand, counting down.
TTAGAAACCCTTACTACTACTCTAAAAAAAACTACTGTAAAGCCTGGTTTTCATTAGTAGAGTTAGTGGTAGAGTTCCCTGGGCGAGTACTAACTATCTTGTGAACTCTCCCAATGAAAACGTTCATAGTAGAGTAGAGTGATGGTAGAGGACTTGTTTTTAAGTACCAAGTGAGTAGAGTAGAGTTAGTACGGTAGAGTTAGTATGCTAGTTACTCTACCACTAACTCTACTAATGAAAACCAGGCTATAGAATAAAATTTTTCGTCTCATCTAATTTCTCACAAATTATCCCAGATTTCTCAAAGAAATTAATCTTAGTAACATTTTAAAAGTATAGTAAATTCATATTCATTCACATAGTCATTCACAGACAAATCTTATCTAAAGCTTTGTGTCCACGATCAAATTGCCATCCAATAAGATACATTCAAGTCTATCAATTTTGATACAAGACTATTCATTTATGATACAAGACGTTTTAGTAGGCTATATTATGTTACTGTTTTTCTTATGAAATTTTGTTCTTATCAATATCAACAGAAATATGAATATTTCTTCATTCAATTACCAGTTTTATTATGAATAAAATTTTCAATTTATTCATATAAAATCATTATAAAACAAATAATATTATTTAAAAAACTAAGCTTTGATTGAACCGTTAGTTTATGCTGGTTCTCGAATTAGCTGATAGATAATTCATCTGATTTTTCATCTTTTCATTCTTGAAACGTCTTATATCATAACACAAGCTGTCCCGGCGAACTTCGTATCGCACTCTCCCCCCCCCCCCACCAAATGTCACCCCTCTTCTCCCCACAAATGTCCCCCCTTCATGCCACCCCCAAAAAAATGTCATCCCACAAATGCCCCCCTCCATTCCCCCCCAAATGTCACCCCCACATATCCCTCTTCATGTCAACCCCCTCTTTCCCATCAAATGTCACCCCCCTCCTCCCTCCAATTATTTTTTTTATATTTATTTATTTAATTCTTTCTTTTCAATTTTTTTAAATTTAGCCTATATTTTTTTAATTTCATTCCCGTTCTTCAATTTTTTATCAGTCCTATTCTCAGTGAAAGATTTTTTTGCATATTTATTAATTTATTTTAATTTTTCATTTTAATTGATTTTTTTTTTCCGTTCTTCAATTTTTTATCAGTCCTATTCTAATTAAAAGATTTTTCATATTTATTTCTTTCTTTTTAATTTTTATTTTAATTTAGTGTATTTATTTTTTAATTTTATTTCCGTTCTTCAATTTTATTATTAGAAACAATAAAACATGCATGATACGAACGATAACTCATTCTTAATTGATGATTGTAGCGTAAAAAATAATGAAGAGTAGAAAACCTAGAGCAAAAAAAAACGGTCCAGAGCGGGGTTTGAACCCGCAATCTCTAGGATATCAAGCAGAGACTCTTGCACTGAGCCACGGGGACTTAGATTATGTTTGCTAATTAATCTGATCTTGAATTGCGATCATCTTTCCGTTGTAGGTACACGTTCGTGCCGGCAAGTTTGAACGTAGCTCTGTGAATATTTGATAGGTTATGTCATTAATGTAATAACTATTTATTAATTATAAAGGGATTTTCTCATATTTTAATACATATTATGTTAACCAGTGCTGTAAAAATTCAAACGAATCCAAAATCATCTAAATCGGTTCAGCCGTTCTCGAGTTATAAGCGAGCGTACAGACACCAACTCTCTTTTATTAATATAGATTATTGAATTGTCTTGTATTCAATTTGATGGACTTCAATGTAGGCTATCTCATTGTATGAGTTTGATCGAAAATTTGACAGCTTAATGTTATAAATATTCGAAATTGATATTGTGAAATACAATTCAAACATTGGCTGAGCAAATGTGAATTTTTGAACTGCTTGAATAAATCTTTTGAAATGTTTGAAGGAATGTTTTGAACTGTTCGAATAGACTGCTTTTAATGTTTGAATTTGAGAAATTTATCATGAAAATACTGCTACAGATTCATCATGATTATTGTAATCAATAGTCGTTGAAAACAAAATTACCTCAATCCATTCAGAAGAGATGTCAGTTGAGTCAGATTGTTTATTCAGCAAAGTGTCAATGAGGAGCTGAATCTCAGATCTAGACATTTCTGCCTTGCGAACCAGGGGAATGAGCAGGTTGACATTCACACCTTCCTTATCACTGCCTGCAAATACAAATAATTATCGATGAAGTAATCAAGTGAGCTGTAATTGTTCAAGTCACAAAGAATGATCGTATTTTTATTACTATACCACTATTAGGCACTGTCACTATTAGGCTACCTGTCATTTTAATGTTACTTCTAGAAATGATTTAGAAATGAGAAACTTACAATTTGGAGCGTAAAGCCGAAACAAAAATAAAAGAACTCCTTCATATAACAGCAGCCTACCTAAACTCAGGCCACATTTTATTTCAACAATAATTTAACGTTTAATACAATTTAATTTCAAACACATGCTATCTAGATGCACAAGATAGAATTAAAACTAGTTCGCATGTATAGGTTGAATGTATAGAAAACCTATACAATGAAATAAATGTAACTTCTGTCAAATATGGTTCATCGTCTATCGCAATTTTTCAAGTGGTATTCAGAAAAGGGAGTGAATTGAAAAATTTCAATTAGGTATGGTTAAAGATAGAAAAGGCTTCTTGATTTTCACAGTGCAAAACCTCCAATAAATTTAAAATTAATTTTTTCCCTTCAATTGATTGTACTAGAACGACATGTCTAAATGAAAATTTCTCTAATCGATGTGATAGTTTATCAATCAATTCTATTTCATATTCAGATAATTATAGTGCAACATTGTACATACATTTCTTGTATTTCTTGTGAGTAAGAATCATCGGCTACGGATGCAAGCAAGCATGATAATTTATTGTTGAGCGAGATAAAAACTCAAAAGAAAGATAAAATTACCAAAAATTATTCTCAGCTCTTTTGTTGCTTCGTCAGGCTAACTGATAAAACGTTACGTCTCATTAAATAAAGACATTCTACTTTCCAAATGATAAAATTACGTTTCAAATACGAGAGCTGTGCATTTTCATTAGAGCAGTCAATTAAGGTCAATTCTGATCAACCATATCAGCTATTTCTATTGATATAGCTATATCTTCAATTTCGTTATCAAGAGAAACGACTAATTCATTTGAATAGCCACACGCGCAACTATTCTCATTGAATCAAAATCATTATTATTATCACACATGCTCAATAATTGTTAAAAGTTGAATATATAAAGTATAAAGTTAAATATAATTAGGCCTATATTAAATCATGTACAAAATGAGAGAAAGTAAAAATTGATCAAGTAGTTGATTGATGTTCGTGGGAGTTAATTGTAATGATCAGAGTACCGTTAATTGTAATGAGCAAAGAAAGCCATATAAATAGTTGTGAAGACTTATGCTAGCAAATATTAACAACAGAACTAAATAGAAAGAGATTAATCGATGAATGTCACTGTAAAAAGTATGATGTCATGTATGATGACAAGTATGATGTCACTGTTTAAAGACATTACACGTAATTGTTAACTTATATCATATATTGAATCATGTACAAAATGAGAGAAAGTAAAAATTGATCAAGTAGTTGATTGATGTTCGTGGGAGTTAATTGTAATGATCAGAGTACCGTTAATTGTAATGAGCAAAGAAAGCCATATAAATAGTTGTGAAGACTTATGCTAGCAAATATTAACAACAGAACTAAATAGAAAGAGATTAATCGATGAATGTCACTGTAAAAAGTATGATGTCATGTATGATGACAAGTATGATGTCACTGTTTAAAGACATTACACGTAATTGTTAACTTATATCATATGAAGATAAAAAACTATGAAAATGTTCAATGTTAGTAAGTGGTAATCAATTACACTCATCATAAACGGTTGAGAGTATATTCATTTGAATGCGTTAATGTGACAAGACAATGAAAAGCAATCAAGTCGTATTAGATTTTATTTCATTGGCCTACGCATTAAAACATACATGAGCATTTACTATTAAACTAAATTAGACGGAAAATGGGTTATGAAAGTTGGAGAATAATTATTAAAGACAGATAAGATTGGGAATGTCCACACTTGGTCGATTTTTGTTTGCTGCAGCCTAGCGCAAGTTGTGCAGCACACGAAGCTTGCGGTGTAGAATTCGTTTTCCTGCCCAATTTCGGTAGGAGTCACATTCTGGAACACAAGACGATTCAAATCCGTCTTGCTCATGCTTGAGCCGCACACAAAATCGACAAAGTAGAGAAGGGGTGTAGTAAAGAAAACCAAAGCACTTATCAGGTTATAGAGCTAAACGAATGTGGATTACTCACTCATTTGCTGCAGGACAGTCAGGTCGGACTTCTTCTTTTTGTTAACTTTGACAGTGGGCGATGCAGTCAACTTCTCCGTCTGGACAATGGCTGGAGCGGACACGGTGTCTAGTGCAGCAGCCGCTACTTGTTGAGTTTGCTTAGATTTCGAGATCTTGTCCTCTTTCTTATCCTGATTGTTGACAGTTTTTGCAGCCTTTTCGGCAGCTGGCGGGTTGCTCTTCGCTTGCTGGGCTGGAGGTTGTTGCACCACTGGTTTTTTCTCAGGTTTCTGTTGATGGGTTTCAGCTGGTGCTTTAGGCGCGGACGATGGTTTGGATTTTGTCTGCTTCTGCGAGGCTTGCTCTTTGACTGGAGCAGTGTCTTTGTGAACTTCTTCATGCTGGAAAATGAGAATTAATATTACTAGATTGAATATAATTCAATACATACTAATTACATAGTAGAAAATAATACTAGTAGTAGTAAATAGTAGTAATAGTAGAAAATACTAATTACATACATACTAGAAAAGATACCAATTCAAGATAACTTAAAACCTAACCGAATCTATCAACAATCTAAAATTAAATTCTTCATGCTCGAAAATTAAGAGTTGATAATTAATATTACAAGATTGGATATCAAACGAACTGATTCAAGATAGAATAATCTCAACACGAATACATCAAAAAATCTAAAATTTACTTCTTCATGCTGGAAAAGAGTTGAGAATTCATATAACATGAATAAATAAACAATTTAAAATCAACTTTTTCATGCTGGAAAATTATGAGTTGAGAATTTATATTACTAAATTGATTATCGATCATACTGATTGAAGATAGCATAGATCTCCACATGAATATATCAACAATCTAAAATTTCATGCTGCAAAATTAAGTTAACAATATTTGAAGTTGTCATTTCAAAAATGTCCCAATTTTTGAACACATTATTCACACATATATTCACATTGTTCACTTTTGTAAGTAATTAATTATTTTGTAAAATTTATAAATTTACGCATGTCTGTATATGTACCTTGTCAAGCAGCTTTCATAAGGCTTGCTTAGGGTAATGTAATTTTTAATTGAATAAAAGTTTCTCTATTCTATAATATAAAATATAATAATTTAATAGATCATAGATCCTACCACAAATCCATCGACAATCTAAACTGAACTTCTTACATGCTATAAAATACATTATACGTTAAGAATCAATATACAAAATTAAAATATTAAACCAACTGATTTACCTACTCCAATTTTCATGTTATTTTTACATCTAATGCCAAATTCAGTATAACAAGCCTCTATCTACTATATTATTACACGCACTAACACTACATTAACAAGTATTTCTCACAAGAGATAATACTGTTGAAAGGCTTCAGAAATACTTATAGAATTTTCAACTCTAGTTGTAGTTTACTCATGTATTGTACCTCAACATGTTCTTAGTTCATTCCAAGTCAATGATAGAAGGACGTAAGTCGCAACTATTTTTTGAGATTAATGACGAAAAACTGTTGCTAGATAATTGGGCTGATATTTTTATTCTGAAAAATAATCATCACATCACAAAAATCAAATTTTTCTGTACATGATGTGGTAATTTTCCCAGAATTAAATTATCTTCGTATCATCCAGGTAACAACAGTTTTTCTTTATTCATCTCAAAAAGTAGTTAACCCTTCTATGATTTAATAGATGTAGGCCCAAGTATATCTCTATACTTTTAAGAATAATTATTCAAGTTTTTCTAATTCTTTAATTATTCGAACTATGCAAGGTAGTTCAATTTTCAGGAATGAAAGGGGACTCTCTGTTGAATATTCTCTCGTCTATTCAATTTTTCATGCAAAGGGAAATCAGAAGTCTTTCGAGTTGGATATATTGATTAAATTTAAAAAAGACAATTACATGCTTTAGCACAAAAAACGTAACGTTCTACAATATTATCTGTGGTTCTAGCTAATATCGAATTTTATCATTTCTCAGCCGTGAACGTGTATTTTAAAATGATGAGTGTCAAGTTCAATGAGTCAGAGTTTCTGTCTGAAAATAATTATAATTCACTGAATGAGATGTGACGATTCGCGATAATTTCTATTGAATACAGACGCACCGATTACACGTTTGTACTTTGCTCGTAAAAGCAGCATTTTGTTGTTCAGAATTTATTTCCGTTCAGAATTGACTTGGCATTTCTTCTCATGATAAGAATAGTATCAAGAGATAGCATACAACTAGAAAAGTATTTTCATTCAATGAGCTTCATGAATGACTTTTACAAGGGTTCACGATTTTCTGTCACTGGCTTTCTCAACAAGATTTGTCAAGCTCTTGAAACGAATTACAGTATATTCTAATTGTTTTACAAATACTCGTACGTACCACACCGTGCAATACTTAACAGAATTACTGTTTGAAAATAAATATTAACGAAGATCATGTTTGTTTATCTAATTCGCATGCTTTTATTTTATTCACTATTTACTTTGCTGCGAATTGTTTAATCAATTTCTCAATACAATATCTCAATGTCATAAATAATAAAAGAATGAGTTGTTACAGGCTATTTAGTCATATCCATATGTGACTAATATGCATTTTCAAAAAGTGAATGCCCTCAAATAATAAATGTGCAATCAATATAATCATCCAGTCAAATAAGATGAAAAATTGGTTTTCGAATGTAATTAGGCCTAGGCCTACTACAAGATTGGTGTTCAAGTAGATAACGATATCACAATCAATCTGCATGGGTTCCCAAACAAAACGTTTACTCTTATTTTCTTGGTAAATTCATAGAAATTTTACAGTATTTCATTCAAAAATTTGTGAGAATTGATTAAGTCACAAAAATCTAGACTTTTTTCTGAGGGTAAAGCTCACATAAGCTCTAGACTTGTGCGTGATTAATTGGAAGGATGATTGTGACAGACGATTGCTTACTTCACTTCAGTAACACAATATTTCTAGACTTATTTTATTATGCTGAGAACTATTGCATTCTATTATATTCTACTCTACTGTTTTGGATTACTGTTACATGAATAAATGTATGTTCAATAAACATGAATTACAAGAAACTGTTATTTACTGTTCCTTGAAAAAAGGAGAATCAAGTAGCCACGCCAGCATTTTACAGTTTCGATAGCACGAATATGTAGAGTAAATAACAGAATAGAGTAAATAACAAAATTATAGTGATTTTAGTTTATCTGACAAAAGATAGCCACTAACACTGAAAGCCTTTTACTAGGTAGCCTAGTTCTACTTCACTCATTCAGGATGTTCTACATCAACTTTATAAGTTAAATTTACACTTGACTCAGAAATGGAACTTATCCATGCTAAGGTGAATGAATGGAACAAATATTTTGTCTAGGCTCAACCACTGCTGGAGATTATGCCATGAGCATTGAAACTTGCGTATTTTTTAAATAAAAATCATCTGTGGAATAGACAATATTCACTACATAAAAGTACAAACAAAACCATCCAATTCACCAAACCGAGTGTAAATTGAGTTTTTTAGTTTGAGAAACATTGGATAGTAATGTAGAGAAATCTTAATTGATATTTCAACAACTAACTATCCCCCCGTACTCAAACACAAGTGATTTGAATAATGTTGTATTGAAAAATTCGAATAAAACAGACACAAATCTGATTAAATAGAGACAGTTTTCACAAGTATTGATATAAGTACCGAAAGTACAATTAAATTAGTAGGACAACAATTCCTATATTATTCAATTCCTGGTGCCCCAAACTGTATATATTTAAAAAAAATAGATATTGAATTTTAAAACCCATTATTAAAACTACAGATATTTTTTTTCTCTGAAATTTAAGAAAAAAATAATTGTAAGTTTTACACTTAGCGATTTCCTGAGGAACCGACCAACACCAATGTTATTGATGAGATGAAACAAAACATTCATAACATTATACCAACCTCCTAGTAATACAATACAGTACAGTATTAATAAGTGAAATACTAGTCCTCATAAATCAAGAGTTTTGCAATACCAATGTTAGCCACTGTAACCGTTATATTGGGCCAATCTAAATGCGGTTTGCGCCAATAGAAATGTGTCCTTGATGTGCGTGCAGGGTTGGAAAAAAATGTGAAATAAACTCAGCGCCATCTCTCGGCTTTTTAAGGAACTATGTCTGCATTAGCTACTGAACTATACGGAGTATAGTTGGTTAGTCTAGTCACAGACAACAGTATAGTTAGTCTATGGTTTAGTTAATAAAGAATACTAATCAATATTAGTCAATAAATTGGGACTATCGACCTATGTTAAGTTCAGTAAGTTGTTAACAAGAAAACATAGAATACATTATCAATAACCAAGTTGAAGTGTGAATTAAACTGAGTTACTTGTGATTCTAAAACCAGGGTATAACACAAGACTAGAAAATTATTACTACAGGAGAGAGTGCACAAGACACACACACATGAGCAACGAGTGTTTGAATACTCACGCTGTGACTGCGTTTCAGTTCCAAATCGTCTTTGGGGTGGATTTTTTCAAAATGATTTTGCACCGGGGGCGGATTATCAGCCAACAAAGGCGGTTCATTTTTATTCAACAATATCGGCTTCTCCTTCTTCTTCTGCTTCTTTTTCTCTTTATCTTCAGTCACCTATTGCCAATAAATTGACAGCATTTGACATACACTGAACTACATACAGTACCTACTGTTACAGGACTACAATTTATGGGATAAATAAATTATGTACGACCAATTACTACAGAATGTCGTGGATACATGCTTTTATATAAGCCCTTATATTATTCAAGGCATATATTAAGGCCTTATTATATTAAGGGCAATAAAATTATGAGATGTTTGTTTCGGTGGAAATTTAGACATAGCCATTCATTGTACATTTGCGATTTCAACTTCAGAAACATTAAAGCCAATCACTTTATTATAATTTGATGAAGTTTTTATACAAATCAAGTGGGTTGGGAGAGTACAAAATGAAGTTTTTTGTTGTAAGTAACTTCAACATACGGTTGAAAAACAAGTAACCTATTAGTTACTAGATTAATAAGAGCTTAATAAGAGTAGATTAATAAGTAATCTATTATCAAGTATACTATACTGATATTTATCAAGTATAGTAAACTATTATCAAGTATGGATTATCAGATAAGGGAAACAGATGACAGGAAATAAACTTCAAAGATTCCCGAAAAACTTATCAGACAGGTTGATTGTAGGAAAATTACAATAGAATGTACGATAAAATAAAATAACGACAAAATAAGACGGTGAAGAGCAGTATCATAATATTAAAATGAGAACCTGCGAAGGAATAAATGGATGGAGAAATCAGTTTATCAGCTACAGATAAAACGAAAATGAATTCGGAAGGAATTGATTTTCTATGTAAATATGATACCCAGAAACAGAAACGTGATAACTGCAACGTTTACTTGTACTATATTTACATAAATTAAACGATAGACTGAATATTTGAATTTCAATAGTAAAGACACCATTTGATCTTGAATATTCAAAGGACAAATGTTTAATGCATCCAATAACAATTATGTTAACAAGAGTCTACTGTATTTCAAATACATGAGACAAAACCAATTGTTAATATTATCAGAATTTGATTTTCAAAAGCAAGTAAAGAATTTAGTTTAGTTCAATGACTATTCAATTCATAAAAAACAATAATAAAAATAAAATCTAAATAATTTTACGACGCAGCCTACCAGACACAGAATTTATTAAGGATACAATTTTCCTAGATCAACATTAACGTCATTGAATAGTAATCCTTTTCTACTTGCCCATATAATGTACCGTAACCTTCCGCAAACAGTTAGCCTATAGAAGCGGGCAATTTTTGGGTTGCAGCCTACAAGAAGCGAGTGTGTATTTGGCTCCGCTCAATTGGCCGGGCGGCCGCTACAGCGCTGCTGCAATCGCCTTACAGGTGATACACACAATGTATGGGGGTTGTGAGCTCGCGGTTTGACTCCTACTTACCAGCCTTAATTATTTAGAATAGATAATACTACATTCCATCTTCAAACAATTTTTATAATTATTTGTAAACATCATTATTGTTGACTGATTCATTCGATAGGGTGCAAAAGATGGAGTGCCCTAATACAGGTAGTATGTATTCTGTTTGTATCATTAATTTTTAAAAATTCTTCTTTTTTGCAAGTTTATTATAAATTGTCTTCTAGATTACGAGCTATTTCCCCGCGCAAGGAATAATAGTCCATGCGGGAAAAGAATTATTCCATGTATTGTTGTTATTTTATAATACATAGTGCTATTTATTTGGAATAAATAAATCGAATTGAATATTGGATTAAAAAACGATTATTAGACAAACTCATCGATGTATGGTGCTATAGGGACTAGGGATGAATGATTAATTTACTCAATTAGCCTAGACTACACTCTGTAGGTGATAAACTTCAAATTTTTATTCGACTTTGATATTAGCACCCACTTTCTTTTGCGTTTTAATGTTACTGCCAATTCCTTCAATAACTAATTGGTTTGGTAATTAATTCACTATTAGTGGCGGAATTCCTCGGAGTATCTTGGTGCTAGTTATTAATTATTGTCTAAGAGACGAGAGACGATCTACAAAATAATAAATCGATGAAGGAGCCAGCCGTTCGTGACATCAGTCGTGCACTTTCTAAAAGGACCGAGACAATAACTCGGCAGACACTCTGCAGAGGTTACGACTCAAAGCCATCTCGCTAGCATAGAAGCACCACTCAATATTTTTAGCCCGAGCATGAGAGAAGTGAAAGTCAAATCACTCACTGTGCTTTATTATAGGAAGTCTGTAAATTGTCAAGTAGCATGATCGCAATTTTTTCACGATCAATATTCTGTAGTAGGCCTAATATCATCTTATTCTGAGATACTTTTCTGTTACTGTAACTATTTCAATGCGGATCCTAAAAATCTGACCTGAATACGTTGCTTAAAAACTGTTAAGCCGCGGTTACATTGAATACGAGTTGGTACGAGTTGCGATAATCGCTCGCAGCAATTAACAACTCGTATCCAATTTAACCAACCTAATAGGATTGATAAAGTATACTCAAACTCGTATCCTACACGCATTCAGTGTAACCGCGGCCTTTTAAAAGTGTGTTTTTATCAGCAAATATTAGTGTTGTTTAAAACTACAAAATTTGTTGAGTTATTATCGGAAACTATTTTTCCCCCGAATTTTTACAACGATTTTTATTTGTGACAATTTTCTATTGGATGATTTATTTGGATTCTTTTTAAATGGAATTTTTTCTAAATATTTTTATTCGTTACAAATTTCTATTTGGAGGTTCATTAAAATTGAAGATAGAATACGTTTTAAATTAGAAGTACATTTATTTTTCCCGGCTGAGTCACTTGTACATGATCTAATTCTAATAAATAGGAAATAATTAGATCATCGTCCATGATCAAATCGATAAATCTTGAAATCATCGATAAATTACCCTATACTCTTCAAAATATCTGTCGAGACAAATTAATAAGCTCTCCAAATGAAACGTTCAGTTTATACATGAATGAACGAATTAAATTTCCAGTAATGGAAATAAGTAGTCCGAAACTGATAAGATAATTTCGCCATTCAAAAACTGTAAATCGGAAGGAAGCTGATTAGTGAAATATTATTATTATTATTATAATTATGCTAGCTAGTAAAGGAAGAGTATCTGTAAACTTTAATTCTCCAACTAATCATTAACTATTAACAATACTTCAATAAAACGTTTTTATTGTTGAAATTTATTCTAAGAGATAACTTTGTTCTAAATATATATCATTCTTAAGAAAATAATATTATTGTACAAACTAAACTTTTTATTATCTAGTTTCGCTCATGAATGAACGTAATTGAAGAAGAGGGGTCAATAAAAATGAGCAGAAATTCAATTTAGCGGATTATCGATTCTTTTCATCGTTTTCATTGACTTTGCCATTTGATTGACATAATAGATTAGAATAAATATACCGGTACCGAATATCATCTTCTTTGAAACTTTTCAACACAAATAATAGTGTTGTCAAACACATAAAGTCTGAATGAGTATCAAAGGAATTGATTTCAAATTTGACTTGCCTCAATGGTTGTACTGTACTTCGAAATAAAGTTGACTATTTATTCATGTGGTGCCTTTGAATTGGGTCAAAAATACTGCAGATCAAACAGAATGCATGACAACTTCAATTAAACTAGTTATCGTCGGAACGAACTGCCTTTTAAGGAAAAAGCGAAACATTTTGAAATGGGTGAGACGTTATCTAATGCAGGAAGATTTTTGAATTCAGTCGTTTCAACTTGGACAACAATTTCAAAAAAAAAAAAAATGGATTGATTTGATTCCAATAAATAATTAAGTATAAAAGTCGAAAGTATGCATCACTTGATTGATAAAACGCACATAGTAATCAGGAATTATAAACTCTGATTTTGAAGATTGAACTAGTTATTTGTTTCTACATAAAGAAAATCTTATTAAAAGTTTTGAATTAATGTCAAGATGATCCAAGAAATAACTCAACTCTTTAGGAATTTAGGAATTATTAAACAGACGAAAATTTAGTGAAGTATAGTTTCCAATTAAAAAAAGGTCTTATCTAATAGGTAATTTCTTTCAAGTATCTTGATTTTTTACTACACATGAATTCAAAGCCCAAAGTAGAGCACTATCAAAAACAATTAATGGTTTCAAAACATTTTTATAAACAAGCAATTGATTAGAAATAGGTCACCCCAATAATTGATCAATTAAATGATAGAATTTTTCCATGATCCAAAAGCTAGTACAGTACTATCTAGTACGTTATTGCGGATGATTTTTACATAAGCATAAGGTTTGGTTTGGTAATAATGATACATGATTGCCAGACAAATCTGAGAATCGGAGGTTGATCGAATAGGTGATTAAGCAACCCAAAGCCAATAAAATTAAAGTTGGCAGAAGAAATTTATGAAAAATCCAAGATTATCATTACTGGCAATGAGAAGATATAAAAATGGTGCCCTCATTAGCACGAGACTGGGAGACTGTTAAGACTGGGAGGATGACCAGATAACGCAATGCTAAACGGTAAAAAAAGCAAATCAATTACAGGTTTCATAGATGAGGAACCAAATAAAATATTTTTTACTTAATTTTTATTACAACGTAGGATTTACAAAAATGAATATTGATGGAATTTCATCGCTTCATTTTCTTCGAGAGATCAATATTGAAGGGCAACTCACCCGAGTTCCACAGAACCAAGAATACATTATTGATCAAGAATGATGAATACATTACGATTAATGAGCAAAACAAAGAAATAGTAATAAAAGAAAGATTCACGCCAATTATTAAGAGAGCTGATGAGAAATATGGGTTATTGAAGGCAGATCAAAGAATAATAACAAGTCTGGATAAAACAGCTGCTTCCGGACCTGTGGAGTCTATAATATAGATGAAAAATAAATGAGAGACAACTGGAAAGAAGCGAGCGAAAAGATGAATAATTAATTAGCGCCAATATTGAAACCCGCCAATGTACCGACTGCTTACTTATCAAACATGGATGATTTCTATTATTGTTAATAATAAATTAACTATTATCGATTGACTTGCGTTCCTTGCTACTCAACAAAGAGAAGAGTTTTCTATAACATAAAATAAAACTAATGGCGTTCTAGATTGTTTTAGATGTTAATAGTTATACATTGTACATAAATAATAAAAGAATTCCTACATTCTGAATTGAGAATTAGTTTCATTGATTATTACTAACCAGAGAAGTGAGTCTTCGCTAAAAATTTTTATAAAACTATTGGTTTCATCGATTGTTAAGATAGGCTATTTGTCATACGTAGATAAAAACATGGATAGAATCATAGCCTCCTCTAATACATACTCTGTATTGGCTATGATAGAATTCATTCGCATTTTCATGAAAAATATGCATTATTAACTCATACAAAACTAAAACTCAAATAAAAGACCTACTTCCATCGCTACTGTTATATCCCAGTGATTTATCAATTTTGAATTATTTATCAATGGTTCTATGAGTTCCATTTCGGTTATTTAAAACTGTTTTTGGACAGTAGTCCTAAGACAGGACTACTGAGTGTATTACGTAAAAAGTTTAAAAGCAGAACTTACCACAACAGCATCTTCAGTCAGAATGGTGACTTGTGGCTCTTCAACAAACGCCACGTGTTGTGGCTTACTGTGCTCAAGATGTTCGTTCTCCGAAGCATTTCCTCCATTCTGCAGTTCGCTGTTAGCCTTCTCCTTCACTTTCTTTCCAGCTTTCTTCAATTTCTTGTCCTTGTTCTTGTCTTTTGTGGTTTTTGTACTTGCGTACTGCTCTTCGGTTTTCTTTCTACGATCGGCCATCGCCTCATCGTACGTTTTCTCCTTCATGGTCGAAACTATAATGCCCCAGATCACGAGGGCTGACACAACCGCTATGGTTATGCACAACAACCCTGTTTGCAAATCCATTGTTCTGTAACAATTGTAACGTTTTGCAAATTACTTTTGTACTCTAATAAAAATCCCTATTCATAAAGATCAAAAATTCAATATTTAAAATTAAACACCTCACAATAACAAGTATCTCACATTACCTATAGTAATGTGAACAACTAGTAGTAATGAATGACAGCTAGTAGGCTACCTGTTTAAAATTGTACTAGTTCATATGCGGAGCTATCGAGTATTCTAATAAATAAATTTTAGGTATGCCGCATTCGGTTCCAATTATTCAAAGACATCATTGTATTTTCATAATCTGATAATAAAGTAATATAGCATTAGCAGAAGTAATTTATGAATCAACACAATGATCTAAATAGAAATGTTGTCTGTATGAAAATGTAAGAAATTGAATTCAATTTCAACCATGTATTACATTGAACATGCTGTACAAAATTTTTAATATGCAGAGTGAAAATCCAAGAGCTATCTTAAAAGTAATGAGTGATAGATGGGTGGTTCTTTGCAGGTACCTAATTAGAAAGAATATTTTTTTCAAAATTGGATTATTGAGATATCAATCATTACGTCCAAATCATTATCAAAACACCTACGATTATTCTTATAAGGCTTGAGTCATAAATAAGATAAAACCTTCCCGAAAGAGTTTCTAAATCAAAAGGTAAGAATGGCATGGTACACTAGGCCTAAGTTATATCTGCAATTCTAAAATCGAAATTTAGCTAAGATATTGATAAAATAGCTTATGTGAACATTGGTAAAGCCAAAACCCTTCAATTTTCAATTGAATGAATTGTTAAATCTGGTGTATCGCAATTGCTAATAAACATAACCTACTTGGCCAAAGAAAAAAATCCTGGTGTCTTATGAAATTATTTGTTCAAAATTAATATTTTTTGTGAATTCAACGAGAATCTTGAGGAAAATAATCTACATTTGATAGGATAAAACTGAACACCGATAATAAGTTTAATCCTGACTTAGAATCCAAACCATAGTAGGCTTGTTTCAAGTCAATTTGAGTCAGCTCAATTGCTGGAAATCATTTCTTAATTAAAATCAAGAGGGAGATTGTGAGAAGATTTTAAAGGATTCCTATCCAGTTTGGAATTTTCAGTAATAATAACGGCATCCGAATCTTTCCATCATCATCGATTATAGTGAGGAAGATTTAACAATACGGTGTGGCAAAGAAACTTGAAATCTAGAAGTATAGGATATTTCAATGAGGGTCGATAATTCTAAAACTTTGTCACAGAAAATGTATACTTACTTGATAATATTGAGAAATTTTCAAGTGACCAATTGACTCAGGAATCTCTAATACATCACAACCTCACACGCCACGTCTCTAGAAGAGACCAGATACGTTTTGCTTTCCTGTCACTACCACATACAACATAGAGGTTACATAGTGGATTGGTGAAGAGAAGACGAGATAACGAAAACATAGCTCTGCTACTACTACTCTCAAGCGGTAAATTGAGGAACTAGAGTTGCCCGCTACTTTCAAATTAAAAATCAATCCCATGAGCACTGGAGTTCTATGTATAACATTTATATTAATGTATAAATATATTATTATATTTCTCATTACTGTACACTGCATTAATGAGTAATATTTCTGGTTGATTACAGAGATCTTAAGGAATTATTATCAATTAATTTTTCGAATAGAACTAAGCGTGTGAGATCAGTGGCGGCTTCAGAGGGTAGGCCCGGGTCTACCCAACATTTTGATAGATATTTCAAAATTACAAATAATTAAGAGAATAAATAAATAAGAGAAAATACGTGCAATATTATTAAAAGGTTTAGATAACATTTTAAACCGTGTTAGTAAAGACTGTCATTGGCCACACCAGAGATTGATACTGTAATTATTGTTACATTTTGTTATTTAGAAGATAATTGGTCATGATTTAAATCTTTTTGTGTTCTTGTTGATGCATTTAGTCAAGTTCATATAGAATATGTCACATCAATAAGCTATAATTTAAAATTTGAACACGAACACATAACTTTGTTTCACAGAGTCTACCCAAAAATTGTATTGTTATTATGCTTCATAAGTCCAACTCAAATTGGTCACTTTCAATTCCAACCGGCATTTCAATTATACTGTAGTATAATCAATCCATCAAAGTTATTGATCAAATATACATTATAATAATATAAGCTTACTACTCAACAATTTTCAGTAAAACAAATACAGGCCCACGGCTCCGGAGAAATCTAAACTTTTAGGAACGAGCTTTCAGACTGCGAACAAAATTGTTCTAAATATTTTTGGCCTTGAGTAGGATTTAAACCCCCATACCCCCTCGGTGCGCCACTGTCAATTCAATACATTTTTGGTTGTAAAAAATGCCGATTGAATTATGTTGAGAAATGTCTAATTTTTCAAAAGTAATTTGTTCTCAACAAACTGTATGCAAAGTTCTAGTATAATGTAAAACCAATAGAAATAAATAGAAGAATTATAAAAGTAGTGTTGAAAAAAAACATCAATAATTCCAAACATTCATCGTCATATTTATTTATACAATTATTCTCAATTTATATTTTTTACCATACACATGTTGTTCACTCATCAAAGAATCCTCAACCTAAGCAATTATAGAGCCTGTATGAAGCTACAGTTCACATCCATAGGTAATTTTGTTCTAAATAGACATACATCCGTAAAATATGAGGTATACTAAAAATAAAGTTAACAATAAATAAACTATGATAAATATAATAATAAAAACCGTTCGAGCATACACTAAAACATTTCACAATTATACGTACAATTTCAAAATAGGATTCACTAAAGGTATTTATTTATTCTCAGTAGAACTAAATAATCCAACTCACACAGAATTAGCATCACATTTTTTTCCATTTCTAATTGAAAGGATAAACTAAAATTTATTGTTTCTCATTTCAAGTTATTAATAAATTAAATTGTAATATTTAGGCTTCATGTGATGAAGAATGAAGTGTTACTTGAGAATCAGATCAGTAGGTCTGATTAAAATTTTAAAAAATGTTAAAAACTACTGATAATTCAGCCTCACACTGACATGAAAATGATAAGTAACTTATTATAATAAATTTTATTATTATTATTTTTGAATATTCAGAACCAACAGTCCGTATTACTCATAAGAGAGATAAAACCAAAGATTGACTAAAAATTTACTGGAAAATATGATGGTGATTTGGAATGTCATGTTTCCTGATAGTTTAAGGATGAGATGATATCATGAATTGTGAATAATTGAATTGATTTACAGAAGTATTTTCAATCATGAAAATAGCTGAATAGAACATGGATCATTAAAGTAAATATTTTAGGAAATGGTCGAAACCAAAGATATAGAATAGAATGACTTCTTTACTTTGAATGAATGACTTCTATACAATGAACGAAGGAAGACAAGGAGCCAGAAGACATTTTTTACCATACAGAAACAATAATTAAAATCATCAAAAAAACAAGACAATTATGATAAGAGTTTAATAATTTTAACAATTATGATGAGAGTTTAGTAATTTTTAGTAAATTGAAAGAAATTATTTTGCAGAAAGTGACATAATATTTTATTGGAATTTCATTAGAATATAATATGCAACATCAAGGTAATCATAAAATTACTGTTTCATTGTATAATTACGTTTTAAACACAGCCATCTTTCAACAGTATTTCAAATTGTTCCTGATTCTAGGGTGTAATGATGAAATTCTAGATTCTAGAACATGGAGAAAGATTCCTCAAGAATACAATTAGTAATATAATTCTGATAACATTATGAATGGACATCAATTTCTCAAAAAATGTCAACTAATTTTCAATTGTTAGCAAAGTTGATTATTTTATTCAATATTCATCATCCTAATTGTGCCAGCCAAAAAGTTCCTGACTTGCTTATAGCAAGAAATTTGAATCGTATTCTTCTGATAACAAAGGATGATCATAAATATTACAAAACAATATCAACTGAGTGTCATATTGCAAGATAATAAATCTAATAGCAAACAGAGTGTCTTGAATGGAAATAGCTATATTCTGAGTATTTTGAACTAAGCATAAAACCCACTGTGAAACCACGGAATAGAATTCTAAATCTTTCTATGAGAATCTGTTTTCTTGCTTTCAGTTTATTATAATTTTTAATTCACATTTAGTTGAATTTTTATCACACAACATTTTTTCTCGTTAAAATCATCTCAAATACGTTTCATTTGAAAAATAATGTATCAGTGGTTGAAACTTTCTTCTATTCCTATAATAAATCATTAGTCTATCATAATAGCTTCAAATGAGGCTTTCCAATGAATAGAAAAATATTTCTCTGAAGGATTGCCGCTGAATCTTGGTATTTTTGGCACAATGAAATCTAGTGAACTAATAGGATTCGTTGGAAATTTAATATAATAAACGGTTGGAAATTTAATATAATAAGCGCAGAGTAAGAGGAATAGCTATGAGTGAGAAAAAGTTATTACAACCTATTAACGTGGCTACCACACTGATCTTTGGTTCTTTGGTTGATAAATTATTTGAGCTGATGTGATGTTGAGAAATTGTTAATCTGTTGCATAGATAAGTCTAAAACGAGAAGTCTTATCATACATCTTGAATTTTCCAGCATTTACTATAAATCAAAGTAAATGGGACAAACTCATCAAAATACTTGACAGCTTTCAAAAAACGTTGATTTTTGATAAACGTTGCAGGATAATATATGATAAAAATGAATTGCTATTGATTAAGGCTGAAATAGTTGATAATACATAATTTTATTTCAGTTTGTTGTCATTATTCATGGCTGAATATTATGATTTTGAAAAAATACAATACTATGAATCTGATCACAGCAGAGAACATGCATGTAACTTGGATAAATTTCTTACTAATGAAATTTCGAAAATATTTAAATATTAACTATGACCTGATATAACTGATATTGATATCTGTCATCTTACTTACTAGTTGATATTATGCATGATTAGCAAAGTATAGGCTAAAATTAGCATCACAACCAATCAAATAAATTGAAGAAACGATTACGAACATTTCCTTGCTAAGAACTTTACTATAATCTGTTCAATCCAGAAAAGCAATTAAGTGAATGGAAAGAGTCAAATTTTTGCAATTTTTACAAAATTAACAGTTTACCAGTGATGAAGTAATGATTAAACTTTTTTTCATCAATTCAGATAAATATTTTTAACTTTCAACATATCAGGATCCTTGCCACAATAAATATTATTAAATTTTTTATGCCAGTTAACCAATGAGATACCTATAGTGACAAATCTTCTTATATTTTCATGTTTTTTTTTTGTGAAAATTTAATGGGTAGACATATCACTTCTTTTTCGTTTGAATAACAGATCACTCCTATGACCTCATCTCAAACATATTGAGAGATTAGCCGAGTCAAAAGCAATTGTATTTTAAAAGCCCTTAGTATAGAATAACTAATAATTCTAGTAGTACCTGACTCTATATTTATTTAGAATTGAAAAACCTATCTGTTGATTATCCCCACTATAAAATATCTCGGAATAGTTGAAATTGCAGTATTCTAACAATAATCGATATTATTTCATTGCTCATTGTAGAATCGGAAAGTTTAAGTTCCCACGTAAGCCTACCCGCGAAAGTATCTTTTACTTGAATGAACAACATTCACAGAACTGCTCATCAATCTCAAAAGTCAATGGATCTACATTGATAGATGTAAGAGTAGGATACAAATACAACGAATAAAGAATTGTATTATTTGTACGATTTGCATAGTCTAATTTACACGATTTTTCAATTTCATTTCAATATGATTTCGGATTTAAGAATTTCTAAATCTTTCACAGTTTACTGGCCCAAAAAGAGATTATGTTGAATAAGCTATTCAAATTATTACGACCAATCAAGGAATGTTCAAAGATTGTTTTTAGATTGAAATTAATCTAACAACAGAGATTGGAAAGAAAGACATCAAATAAAATAATGTAAAATACAAATGAAAAAGTGAATAAATAGAAAATTATATTTTACTTGTTACAATCTAGTTTGATTATAAGTGGAAGGTAATTACGACGAATCATTATTTCCATCAGCAATACTGAAGTTGAGACGTATTGTACTAGTAGCATAATATTACATCCGCAAAATGGGATTTTCCCATAAGGAATACAATCCATTGGTATAAAAATAACGCTCGGACAATGATAAAGGAATGTCCACATTTGGATAACTATATGTTTGAGAAATTGTGTGAGTCACATATTTAAGAAACAAACAACTCATACAAGTCAAATGTTCAAACAAAATTCTGCTTATTCAAAATATATGGGTAATTGTAGAACTACACACAATGAATAAGGCACTACTCACACGTGGATACTCAGCGAATCGGATGAGAAACCAGTGTTTTTAAATGATGACGCTCAGACGAGACGGTTTTAGACCGTCTGAACGTCTTCATTTAAAAACAGAGGTTTGTTCTCAGAGTCGCTGAGCATGCGCGTTTTGAGTATCCACCCGTGAGTAGTGCATGATTGTGAACAAATGCACGGTCACTAAACTACACGATAGGATTCACGCGCATATTCTAGCTGAAAAGCAGCTAGGCATGACGTCAGCAAGCTGTAACCATCAACATTTCACAGCTGACAATACAAAATATCTTATTAGTAAGGGCGGTTGCAGACGAACCACAATCGCATGTGGGATGTGGGACCGACATAATTATATTATGATCATATGATCGTCAACTTTATACAAACTAATAGTCCAGTGCACACCAGTGAGTGTGCATTGGACTATTTGTTTGTATAGAGTTGACGACCATATGATCATAATATAATTATGTCGGTCAGTTGACGATCATATGATGATATGTCGGTCCCACATCCCACATGCGATTGTGGTTCGTCTGCAAACGCCCTAAGACAGAGAATAGCACTGAGCTAAATATCTAATATATGGATATTTAGCTCAGTGGAGAATAGTGCATAGTCACAAAATCGCATCAGATTTCTGCAACTCACGATCCCTACCGTGTAGTCTATACTTGAATAGATGTAACTTCCGTATTGGCGTAGCTTGTACAAGATGGGGAATACGATGTATTACGATACGGAAGTTAAATCTATTCAGTAAACGTTTCTGGATTTGTGTGCTTTAACAAGTATCTCACACAATGATTGTCTCATACATGTATCCAAATGTAAACTTAAAATACCAGTTTAAAAAGCCATACATTTAAAATGAATGAGGAATGTATTTACAAATTCATTCTGTTTGCAGTTATTATCTTGCCTAGTTGAAAACTAGCTAATGGAGTGTAACAGATGGCTTTGCTCAAGTATGTTAGAAGTGAGAGCGTTGTATGTCTGTGCAGACAAAGAGCACACTGCTTGTCGAGATATTTCCTAGTAGCACGCACGTTGTTAGCGGGTGTAGATCACATGGCAGCATAGTCCAGCTGTACATACAACTGCCTGACACCGGCAGCCGTGAATATCATTTGCGTATGACTAACAACGTACTTGGGATCGGCCGACTCGGTCACTTCGAGTTTGATGGCGCCCACGTAGAAGTCACTGCACAGCGTCCAGAAGTGCGGCTCCTGTATGCTGTAGACACCGGGCAGCTGCATCACTTTCTGGTAGCACTGTGGCAACACAACGTCCAGAGACACCGGCTGACGCTGCATTAGAATCATCACTGATTCCTTGATCAAGCTAAGCACACTCAGGCCGATCAGGATCGCTATGAACATGGAGCAGATCGGGTCCGCTATCATCCAACCGAACATCTGCATTAGTACTGCAGATATGATGACGCCCACACTACCCAATGTGTCGGC
Source organism: Laodelphax striatellus (assembly GCA_017141395.1). Taxonomy (NCBI): domain Eukaryota; kingdom Metazoa; phylum Arthropoda; class Insecta; order Hemiptera; family Delphacidae; genus Laodelphax; species Laodelphax striatellus. Next base: position 37,927,488 of record CM029534.1, on the reverse strand, counting down.
CAGTATGTGTAGAAACACACCCTTCATGATCTGTGAGTTACCGTTGCCTGCGTTAAAATCATGCCCATGTCCATGGTCGTGGTTGTTGTGCGAATGGCCATGATTCCCGCCCCCATGAGAATGTCCATGTCCTCCTCCTCCCCCGCCATGCGAATGGCCGTGACCATGCTGGAATGCATAAATCCCCACCAAATTCACCAGCAACCCTAGCACCGACACAACAAACAAACGTTCATGCTTCACCTCCGGCGGTTCTATGGCGCGTTCCACCGCTTCCGACAGTATAAAAAACGCTATAAACAACAAAAACAACCCGTTCACAAACCCTGCCAACACCTCGGCACGCACATACCCGTACGAGTACTTATCGTTTGCTCGCCACTTAGTTATCACCGATGCAGCGAGCCCAGCCACAAGACCCGTACAGTCGAAGAACATATGAAACGAGTCGGATATGAGTCCGAGACTGTTGGTCCATACCCCGTATAAAAGTTCAACCACCGCGAATGACAAATTCAATATTAAAAATAAGAATAGGTCTCTAGAGTTTCTATCAGCGAAAATTAAACGAGCCAAGCCACCGACTTTCTCTTTAATGTACGATGGTATGCTGTTGTTGTAGCTTCTAGTCGAGTCCCTATGAGATAACGGAATCATTGTGATAGCTGTTGAGTCTCTTGCTATCAGGTTTGATCCTGAAAAATAAAAACAAGCTTTGAAATAATCAACATTGGTTTCATAGATGAATTGTTTAATGAATTCTATTGTTCAAATATTGCAGCATGAAAAGATTAATGTTATGTTCATTACACAGAATCCCAACTTCAAAGCAACAGCTAATTAATTACCAGCAAACATGTCAGTTGGGAGAGGGGCCTCAAAATTGTTGAAACGAAATTTTCATATTACTTTATAATTTCGGCATGTTTGATCTATTGGAAGAGATTCATTTCATAATGTTGAATCTTTGAGTAAGCTAATCGAACTACCAAGTATGCCAGAGGCAAAAGGAGAGCTTGATTATTTGGTTTGTTTATTAACGCTCATATAAAATTGAACTGTAGAAATGAGTGATATTTAAAATATAGATTATTTTTAAATATAACAGAAAAAAAGCTAATGAAAACGTGGAGAATGTAACATGGGATATAATTTTGATGGTAGCCTATATAGCTGAGAACTATATTAAATGAAAACTCAATGACCGATTTATAAGTCTTTAAACCACAATCTTACATTATACATGTCTTAATGTTTCTATAAATTTAGTATCAGTAATATTATTATGGTCATTTTCATGGGTGATTTGAAATAAAAATGAATGGAATTCTTGTGATAAAAATATCTTTAATCAACTCTGTTCCTTTGAATAGTGCTGCATTAAAATCATAGACTAAACAAATTAGACATCAAATTTTTTTTGAGGGTGATGCCCACATGAGCTATAGGCTTGTGCGTGGGTGATGAGAGGGGTGATGATGAGAGATGACGACTGTTTTTAGGCAGTCGGAACCGACGGCTTTTCGTCTCTTCCGAAAGACGGGAGTGGCCGTTTCTGTCAAAATCCGTTCCGGCAACTTACTGTATTCAATCTTGGAACATTATCAGACAGGCGCTTATCGCCCTCGGCTACGGACCACTCCATCAATTTCTACGGATTAATTGATTATATCTGATTAAAATCAAAACATGTGTTCACTTCTGTGCAAGGTAACTATCATGGAACTCATCTAATTGACAAAATTCATTATTAAAGCGTAACTTATGAGTCTTTTAGCCGACTATGAAGCTCATGAACAATAATTATCATCTCTATAAACCCGTAGAGTAAAGGCAGTATGATGCAAATTCAATTATATTCAACGGCTAAGCTTAGCAGCAAAGAATCTTGACAAATCTGGCTATCTGTAAATTTGAACTTCATAAAACCATATGCAATTATAGGTGCCGGTATTGAGCACTTGATAAAAGGTTCTGGTGTCTATAGTGATAATGAATCTAAAAATGTAATTACTAAAGAGGCATTAAAACAGGATTCCGCTTTGAACCCTACTAATTTAGCTTTATCTAAAATAAATTAGAGGGGTCGGTCCAACAGACTGCTATCGATTGTTTCTTTTTGTCTAATTTAAAACATCAAGGGGCAAAATTGAGATGCCCTATTTTTACTCTGTTTTAAATTGGGATCATAAAATTTTTCCAGGAAGAATGGTGATTAATGGTAAATAAAAATAAACAGAATTGTTTTCTAACCTCGATTCCAACTACCGCAAACCGATACTAGATCTTGCAGAATCGACGCATACTCATATCTAACATACGTTTACAATACCTCACAGCATACATGACGTAGAAACACTTCCCTTAGTATAAAAATTACGTAAATATTAGATTAATTGCTAAAAACTAACATACTAAACACAAACGTGTCATAATTTTTCACAAGAACTATTGAAATTGAACGTATCACAGAATTCACTATCTCTCTCTTCGAGAAAGAAAGAAAACCTACACGCTGTCAACTTGCCACTGCTTTCATGATTTCGCTACATTCTCATTTTTCTGATCCTTGGCCATCGTCAAGCAAGGCTTGTGCGCTTGGTAGTGACGTCACAAGTAGGCGTCATACAATACCAAAAGCCATTCATAAATAATAAAATTATTCCAATTTTATTTTTTTGTATTCATATTGATTGAGTTAGAGCATTCGAATTTTTATTTCCGGAAAATGCTTGCTTAGTTTAATTTGTTAGTTATTGTCAATTTTATTTCATAATAATAATTATTTTTTCAACATCATGCAAGTAATGAAAAATATCAACCCAAATACAATCCATAAATTGGATTCCAAGTTGTTTTTAAAAAAAAAACTATTATTAGAAACTTCTCTTCTGATCAACCTTTATTCATTTATCATTAATGGAATAGGAAAAAAACTAAAAAAAAAACAAAACAATCTTGCAAGCTTGCTCACTACTAGATAGTACCTAGCATAGAGAACTGCTTTTACTACAATGCTAGAAGGAATATTAGTTCACTAGTATGTTTACTTGTTGGAAAACTTTGAACACTGTAATTTGATTCAGGATTGAGTAACAATAACATTCAATCAGTCCTACCTTTATTATCAGAATTAATTTATTCCTAAGATAACCTTTATTTTCATTCTCTTCATTACAGTATTTTCAGTGTTAGTAATTAATACACCTAGTCAGTTCACCACATAAAATACAGAGTATTTGACTTTAAAATATCAGAAAAATATTTATGATATAAATATGTGTAGAGTATTCAGGCTATATGAAAATCTATCTTTAATTCTTTGTTTAGTGCCAGAATACCTTGCTTATAACTCAAATGAATAACGCCACAAACTGATGACAACTTGAAGCATGTCATGATTATACTTTACTTATCTCGATAATATTCATATTCATATAAGATAATAATATGATATTCTCCTAATATTTTTATCAAGTTTTTGCCTGATCCAATTTATTATTTTATTGGATGTACGGTAATAAATTTCTCAATTTAATTCAACATTTATAAATACCTAATTAGAATATAATTCAACAGTATTAGTAAAGGACTCATCCAGAAAAGATTGCATTGATCCTATGAAATCAATCTTTACATATAATTAATATTATCAGCAAAATGCAGTTTGAATAAATATGGATTTGGAGTAATCTCATTGAGTTAAAACAAGTCATAACAATTTTAATCGATAATACAATACTCTATAATACTGTACCTTTGAATTTACACTCTACCGTATATATATATATATATGTAATCAACTAATATAAATTTATATATATAATTATATATATATATTTCTTCACTTTCTATTGAATCGTATCAGAGTTAACAGAGTAGGTTCAATTATCAATATCATGAATCGGAAAATAATTCTATTGACTGTTAAATAATTTAAGAGTCTAGTATTTCTCTCAAATTATATAGATGTTACAGCACACCATTTCTATTATATGTTTAATTCCAGTAAGAATTTCCGTGTTAAAAGCTAGATTATTAGACTATCAGACACTTGAGACACTTATCATTTCCATGGCAGAACAACGCTTTTTCATAGTTTCTCATTTTATGGTTCAATAATAGAAGACTATTGAAACATAGATCATCTCAATTTAATCTGCAATCTACAGTATATTTACATCAATCAAAATAGGTTCAATTTACCACCATCACGACATAGGTACGTTTTGGCACTGAATAAATAAAAAACGGGTTGAAACTTCAGTGAATTGCACCTACGAGAATAATGAAATACGGGGAAGATGATTATAGATTATGTTTGATGAATCAAAGCACATGAAGTCATGCCTTTTATCGGTGCTTATCCATCATTTTTTTTCTTGAAGTTCTTATTTGACAAACATTACAGAGATTATAGATTATGTTTGATGAATTCATTCCTTTTATTGGTGCTTACCTCTTATTTTTCTTTAAAATTGAAATTCTTATATTATGACAAACAATATAGAGCAATTAGAAAAGATGGATTATTCTTTATTTATTAATACAAACACGCCCTTGTTATATTACTATATCTCTAGAAAATGCAGCAGTTCTCATTCTTGATCATTAGAATAGAAAAGTAATTTTGTTACCACGCTAAATATAAAGTTATATTAAACAGGTACGGTACTGTATTTCATTTGGTGAAATGAGTTGACAAATTAAAAAGTTTTTTGAGAATACAACAGATTTTTAAAAAATCCATCTATCCATCTAGAGCGAGAAAAATTACAAGTACAGTAATAGATGATGGTAAACAGTTCAGAAATAACAACCGCATAAAAACACGGCACCCTATTGAATAACACAAGCCTTAAAATATCCTTTGAAGTCCATGTTGAATTATTGAAAAACAATGAGATATTTCTCAATGGATGACTAAATCTCATCTGCATATGACCAGCCCACATTGTTTTATTTTTGAAACAAGAATAATCAAAAGAATCATCTATATTCAATGTCATCCATTGAAAAGGATATGCAATTCAAAACTTGGATCAATTGAACTGAAACGATCAGCCTACGAGTCTCTAATTGAACAAACTAACAATAGAATGAAATCAAAGATTACGTCTCCACTTTGTATAAAATAAACATTGGGAAACTTGAAACTATATTCCTTGAAACTATGAAGTATTTTTCACCTATACTTAAGTTACACAGTTTTAAGTCTATCGTGTTTCCGCTTTTTTTATTGAGTTTTGGTTTTCGCTATCTTCAATTTTTTTCATTCACAGCTATTTCTAGTAATGATTAAATAAGAATCTTTCAAGTACCGGTACCTGTACTTTCAATTACGGTATCCTAAAGGCTTTCACATTGTATGTTTGATAACAATGGAATTAAAGGATTTTCATCAAATTAAATCACTATTTGTTATGAATATTCTTAGGAAACTCCAGAAATCTTTTCCAGAATCAAATGGACATTTTAAAATAGAATTTCAACTTTTTGTGGAACACTATTGAATGATGAACATAAAGTTAGACATGTTAAGTCTTGTAAATGTTAAGTCATCTATTTGAAGACTTTGAGAATTATAGATAATTTTTTTCCTTAATTCAAATGAATAAATAGAGGCTACCGTATCAACTTATATAATTATTATTATTCGATAAGCCCAAAGAGGTCCCTGAGCCTAATATAGCCTATATTTTATCCTAATGCCAGTACTACCTTTGTTTCTTCTCTTGGATAGCTCAAATTTAATTAGGCCTATAAGCTTAATATAATTGTCAAGTTATATGATATTTTCCATAAGATTTTTAAGTGTATGATATTTTTTTGTAATTTATTATTTTTGAAATGAAACTTTTTCCGAGCCTGTCTCAATATTATTAACATTCTAATATTTTATTACAGTACAGTATCATCTTTATTCATATAACGTTTTTAAAACTTTGAGGTAGGAAGTAGCCTACTAATAAATTGTAAGACACCTTCTTTGTTTCTTTTATTCTTCCATGTCTCTTTATCAATTTACACATTTTATTACAACATCATCATTATTTCTATTCCTTTTTTGTAGTTTAGAGGTAGGTAGCTGCCCACTAATATTGTAAGACATCTTTGTTTCTTTAACTAGCGTATTTCTTTGTTTCTAGATGATGCCACCAGAGTTTCCATTCCATCGTTTTCTCAACGTTTTCTCGTCTCTAATAGCGGGCGTTGCAATTTCCGCCTCCTGTGCGCTTGACAGGTGCATCGGTAGAGAAGTGGGCGGAGGGTGGATGAGAGAGTACAGGTGGTCGATCACGTGACCGGTGGGGGAGTTATCGATGGTAAGGGGGGGGGTCACGTGTACATCAGCAGGCTCGTCTTCGAACTGACGGCGGCAGTTTTGTTTGTTCGTAGTTTGGAGTTGGTTGGATTGTTCTGCCTCCCTCACGGCAGGTGATAACATCAGATAGATGCGGTGTCCGCAGGACTGGCTGATTGGCAGACCTTACTGCAGCTACGATCTCTACATGCGAGAGGAAAGCACATGACCCGTCTTCTCGTCTGACTACCGCTTCAACGGTGAGTATAGTAGTTAGGTTTCCTATTCCTGTGGTTCCGGCTGCTAACAGCATGTCTAGATACACCGGTTGACGGTTACTGATAACCAAGTCCATCTCTTGTATAATGCGTTTGATATCAATCATTGCTCTTCATTCACATATTATGTCCACACTTTAAAATCATCAACATATCTTTTAATATTGTTAAAGCAGTATCATAAAGTTTTTAATATGGTAAATCAACACCTTTTTTCAATGAGGTTACCTAATAACTATTTGTTGTTGATTATTCATCTTCTTTTCACTGATTAATACTATTGGAATTTAAATAAAGTAACTTTTTCAGTAACTCAGTTTCTTTTTGACTTGAAAATGTGCAACACCAGCACGAAACATATGTCGTCACATCAAGAAACGTGAGTGTTTTTTCACTTAAAAGTTACTTTATTTAAATTCCAATAGTAATAACTATTATTCCATCTTGTTTTTATCTGTATTTCGTATTAATATGTGTATTGTTTTTATTTTGAAATGATACCGTATGTAAATAAATCGAAGACAATTCTACCTCTTATATTGAATTTTACTATATTGATCTACTATTTAATTTACCATGTAGATTGATGAATTGTCTTTGAAGAAATGAATATTCTACTGTATCAGGTTCCGATAGGTCCACACAGTAGTTTAACATTAGCTATCAGCATTCATAATCTTTCAATATTGTAGACCTAAGTAACAGTATCATAATGGTCATAGGATAGCTCAGATATAATGATACACTAGTTAACGTGCTGATAATAATTCACACATCTGAGTGTAAATGTATCTTTCATTAATCAAATAATAATGTTCAATGATTAAATATCAATTTCTATCTTGAAATAATTGAGTATTGTTCTTCATCTTCCAATAATCTAATACTAACTAATCTAATACTAATAATCTGTATAATAGATTAGAATTAGTCCCAATTTATTCCAAATAGTAGGTAGTAAACAATATCTCACTCGTGATGTACACACTGATGCTATAAAAATTCTTCCTGTTGATTTAATATTGTTCTCTGTTAGAATAAATTTGATATTGTACTATAAAATTATATCTGAGCTAAAGTGTCACAAATAATCCCGATTTCAAACTTTTTAATGTGTATTATAGTAACCAAATTTTTTCTTCAACATACGTCAAATCACTTGAACTTTTGGAAAAATTTTCCAACTTTAAATGGATTGACAGACCTTATATTTTATAACCGGAAATTGAGCCAAATACAGAATTCAAACTGGAGTATCATAGCACACCGAAAGAAAATTTTAGAGCTACGATTCCATTCTTCATTGAATAAACCTTCCGACAATACGGTACACATGCGAATCAATATCAACTCCTGTTTAACATAGAGAAAGCAACGATGAAGGTCTATGATCTCTAGGAGCGCTCCACTACAATTCAATTCTGCGGTCTAGAAGGAAACGGGAATCAATAATTATTCCTTGAGCTCGTATATTTATTGTTCAGTGAAGAATGAAGTAAACAGTACAAAAAAAGAAAGAGAAATGGCATAGTTGAAGCTGATTGAGCTACTTGAACTAGACAAAACACTCGCGAAACCTCCTATAAAGGAGGTTTACAGGACCTTGGTCAAATAGAATTAAAAAGTTTTTGTTTCACAGTAGATTATCAGTTTTGCTGATGTATCATTTCTACTTATTCGCTTACAGGGCTAGAAAAAGGTGATCTTATGAAAACTGAGTGAACTTTTGAAAGCTATTTTTCTCTTGTTTTATGGTAGTGCTGTTTTTTCTTAGATTATTGAGGGGCTTAGAGCTTAAGTTTCAAGTACAGCAGTACATAGCTCAAGAAAATAAGTACGGTCCACTTCAGTTATAATTTTGAGAGGGGTCAACTGGCGATAAAACGGATCGAAGCGGCGACCCGCTTTGCAAATAAGGGCCCTTCCTTGGAAAACGGTCACTGTGATTCTGGGTCACGTGACCTGACCGGCCGCACGAAATAAAATAAAATTTTATAAAATAAAATTTTATGCAGATACAAAGATTGTTTACACATATATTGTTGATACTATTAAACACTTTTAGTTATCTATTAGAAGTGGGTTTCTTATAGATTGTTTTCATTTGTACAGTCGCTACCAAAAGACAGTCGCTACTACAGAATACACGACAACACTGCACAGTGCGAAAAGGATAGTGACATCAGCAACTGCCTTGTGTTGAACAAGGATAACAAACTCCCAACTAAGCAATGCTGACATCTTGACGTGGATCGCACTATATCAACTTTATATAGGGGTAAAGTTAAATCTAATCTCTGGTACTATTGAAGTGAGTTAGTCAAGTTGTATATTCTCCAAATTATAGGCTATAAGAAATTATTTTCTCACAACAATACATGGAAAAGATCGGATCAAGTTGAAGTCCATGTAGTATCATACTAAATATCAAATAAAATTTTATGCAGATACAAAGATTGTTTACACATATATTGTTGATACTATTAAACACTTTTAGTTATCTATTAGAAGTGGGTTTCTATTCTGCTATAAAAATCCTCTTTTTGACAAAAAATTGATTGAGAAATCACGAGGGTATTGGGCTAAGCGTACACCGGTTAGTCAAGACAAGACGAGATTAGTCACATAGTTGCTTATGAAGCAACATACACCGATTAGTCATTGCATCGGTGAGTGCTGCTTCATAAGCAGCTATGTGGATTACTGTGACTAAACGTGACTAATGTCGTCTTGTCTTGTCTTGACTAACCGGTGTACGCCTAGCCTAATTCTGCTCTGAGACTGCTTAAACTTGAAAGATGAAAGAAGGGAAGTATGTAGTAGAATTTTTCAAAAATTCAATTAATAGTGGGCAACTGTAAAAAAGTAGGCTATAGACCTAATGAAAATCATAAATGTGTTGATCGTCATTTTCCCTAGTACTCTTATGCTGGGTTTCACCAACCTTGGTCAAATAGAATTAAAAAGTTTTTGTTTCACAGTAGATTATCAGTTTTGCTGATGTATCATTTCTACTTATTCGCTTACAGGGCTAGAAAAAGGTGATCTTATGAAAACTGAGTGAACTTTTGAAAGCTATTTTTCTCTTGTTTTATGGTAGTGCTGTTTTTTCTTAGATTATTTACGGGCTTAGAGCTTAAGTTTCAAGTACAGCAGTACATAGCTTAAGAAAATAAGTACGGTCCACTTCAGTTATAATTTTGAGAGGGGTCAACTGGCGATAAAACGGATCGAAGCGGCGACCCGCTTTGCAAATAAGGGCCCTTCCTTGGAAAACGGTCACTGTGATTCTGGGTCACGTGACCTGACCGGCCGCACGAAATAAACTCGAGGGTGGATGGACTGCTCCGCACTGAATAAATTTCGAGTAAATTTGCACCAGCCAATGGGGTTGCGCAATAATATGTCGGAAAATCACGCACCTTATACATAAAAATTTAACAATATCAAGTATCACACTGTTATATTTGTTTAGTATCACAGTGTTTCCAAATTCTAAATCTTGAACTTAACATAATATCCTCTTTTACTCGTTATGTTATTGTGCAACTCAAATCCAACCTCAATTTTTTTCTTTGCGGTGTCTTTTTCTAATTTGGGTTTACAAACTGTCATCTACTGTGCAACAATATCACAAATATACAAACACATTTTGTATAGATTACTACAATTTATACAATGTATTGACAATGATAAAAAACTTCAATCATCCTTTGTCCGAAATAATTACAAATGCTTCACGTCAAAACATGACTCAATTTCCATAAACGATCCATTCATGTCCACTGATAGATTGTCAATTTCCATAAATGATCTATTCATATCCATTGATAGATTGATTACTAGTGCAACTTCATTATTTTTTGTCCAAACATAGCTATATCGTTTTATTCTCTGTTAAGTATTCAGCATATTTCTGAATATCCAGCATATATTTTTATTTTAAAACTTGATTCATTAATATTCTGAATATAACTAGCCCATATAACAATAGGCCTTATTGTACTGTAGTACCAAACCATTGAGTATGATTTGATTTATAATATGAATTGATCTGCAAAATTACCGCTTATTAATTGCCCATCTAATAATAATAATTCAAGGAATTATTCTTGAACTTCTGTCACAGCTGGCTAGATTCTTGGCTAGAAAGGCATAATAATATTCACAATGCTCTCACGACCTGGATATTCTTTATAAACAGAAGCAGACCCATCTTCCATTGTTTTGCATAATATGCCTCAAGCCCAAGTAAGACAATATTCACGGTATTTGGTTATGTCAATTGTTACCTATTCTCTTCTGATTCGTCTCAGTATACTTCAAGGCTCGTCACTTCCTGCATTCATTCTCAGAATACTGTTCATGAATCATATTCAAGACCCACCGTCTGATATGATATCTTAGTAATTTATTGTATTGAAAGATTGAATCTTTCTGTTGAAGTATTCAAGTTTGATGTATTATACGGTGCTTGAATATTGGAAATTTTTGGTTTCATTATTAATTAGACTTTAATCCCAGTCACTTTGTAACCAGTCATAGAGGTACCTATGTATTCTCAATTAAAAAACTAATATATAGGTAGGTAATGATTCACGCATAGCCTATCATACAATATCTAAATAGATAGAAATGCTTCTTTCAACAAAACTAAGCTCTTTAATCTACGCCTCGTCGTCCACTGGAACCGTTTTCGTCCGAAAACGTCCGATTGTGCGAAATACTAAAATTGAGTTGAAAGGTTAAAAGAGATCGGACGTCGGATGAAAATGGTTCCAGTAGACGACGAGGCTACTTATAACTATAATGTTAGAAATAGAATTGACTTTCAACTCAGGAGAATGACGTGGCGTTTGGATTGGATTTTCTACAGGCATTTTCTCTAACGTATATTAAATCTGAAACATCAGAAAAGTGTTTCCTGGACACACCCTATGGTAATAGCAATGGACAGAAGCATTTTAGAGCTTCTCGCCATTACCCTCCCCCCTCCAAGCCAAGAAGCGCTGCTCAGTCTTGCATGCAGACTCTTGATGATGACTCAGACACAAAGAAGATGAAAAGCGGCCAAGAAAACGAAGGTCAGGTCTAATGGATTTTATAATGTGATAGAGCAGTGTGATTCAGTTTTCAATGTATTAAACCATAGGTACTGAGGGGCAGTGAATGCACAGCACTTTGCATAATTTTGAAACAGTATTGTGCTAGACTGCATTCGGGTTACGCCCTTTACTACTTTGGGCTATTCTTATGAAACTATTCGTTTTATTCTATCAGTTAATTAAGTAAACATAATTTCTTTTAAAATTGATTTTTATATTGATAAATGGAATCATTATTCGTTACAAGGACAAGCTTACGTATTTCACTAACTTACACTCTTCCCTGAATTTGAAAATTAAAAATAAATCTTCAATAAAGTACATTTAAAAAAGGTATAAATGACTGTACAATAAATTAAATAGGGCACTATGCAATTATAATACCTCCCCATACCCCCTGGAGTTTAACACCCCCCCCCCCCCAATAGCATGTATAGGATGTTTTTCTTAGTACTTGATACAAAAAAATAATGAATAAAAATATAATTTAAATCATGGACTAACCAAATATCGGTAAAATTTTGAATATTCCTGTTTAATAATGTTCGAATAACAACCTGGGAGCTGATTTTGGTATTACCTAAAAAATGTACCTGATAGCTGATAATAGCCTATATTTGAACTGTATCATAGGTAAAATAACGCTATCACACACTGGGCTTCCATAATGAATCGATAGTTGGGTACTGTGAATTAGAAATGGAATGCTATAGAAGTGGTTCTCACAGACCTCGCAGTATCAAAGGAAAAGAAAATCAATGAAATCTTGATCAGTACGCATTTCTTTTCTTTGGACGAGAATTAATAGCTTTCAGAGTCAAGGTCAAAAAGCCGTAGTTTTCACTCGAACTCTTCTTTAAAAATTTTAAGTTGAGTTGGATTCAATAAGAAGTTATGTAACTTATGAAAACCTAAATGAAATTTCCTAAATTTTAAGGGGATCAATCAAATTGACTAAATACTACTAGGTAGGTACTGATAGAATCCTGTGTAAATATTATTAAACATTAAAAAAATAAATAATAATAATTCCGTGTAACCTGGATGGCTCAGGTCTGGTGTCAGAGTTTTCAGGTCACTCCTGATAAGTTCAGGGTCTCTGACGTGACTTGACGATTGTTTTTTTTTATTTTTTTTTTTAGGCAGCCTGGACCGACGGCTTAGCGTGTCCTCCGAAACACGAGGAGTGCCTCGAGCTAAGATGAATAAAAAATAAATAAACAATTTATCGAAATAAAGTGCCTCCTAATTGCTGTGTACTGGTATACTGTGATATCCAGGAAATTTCATGAACAAGAAAAACTTTAGAATACATTATAGTATTCTAGTATTTAAATTATTAGTTGTCAAAATTTGATTTATATCCTTGTAATAATATTATGATCTTGAAAATAGCCTACACATCTTCATCAGGAAACGTTCAATGTTCAAGGCCTGGACTGAAATGGAACAGTTTGAATCGAATCTCCGTATCTGCTACAAGTATATTAAAAATGTCTGCTGCTAAAACAAAAACCGTTTCTGAACTACTCATGAGAGTTCATCAAAGTTTAATTCTCGAGTAGACAACTATTGTATCTAATTCGGTTGGTTTGATCAATAATAAGCATACTACGCTATGCTAGGAATAGCTGTAGGCAGCCACTCATACGAGAATATTTCGACAGCAGATGATTATTTCAAGTACTAACAACATTAATATTTTTCCTTTCTTTACAAGAGTCTGGTTTCCAATATGATTGGTCAATGACCTTTAATCGATCAGTAGTGCAGCCAACTTCAACATAGTAGTAGTGCAGTAAACATTTACCACATACGTGGTCATTCCATCAAAAATCATTTAAAGGATTTTCTAATTCAAATATCTTAAGCCAAATCCGCCATCAGGATAGCTCACTTATATTGGGAAATATAAACATTGACTGCAGTACTTTGACTTGGAAAAACCAATTTCCAAGACTTTGTCAGAGTTTCTTTTCTGACTTACAACTCCAGAAGGAGCCATAAAGGGGAAATAAAAAAAACTTTGTGGATCTGATAGCTGGAAGTTTATTGAAGAAGAATATTGAATATGGGAAAAGCAGGCAATAGCCTTGTACTTCTCAAGCATGATAAAAATTCACTAGGTTTATGATAATGATATCAACGATTAATTAATGTAATAAATGCAGGTATAATGATTTATAATGAATTATAATAATTTATTTTTATAATTACAAAATATGTCGTAATTACAACTGATATCGCTTCAGAATTTCGATTGGGCAATATAATACTGGGCAGCAATGCTACATTACAACCAGAAAGTACTCCTTATCATTAAGGCTGGGCGTACACCGGTTAGTCAAGACAAGACAAGACAAGATTAGTCACAGTAATTAACATAGTTGCCTATGAAGCAGCACACACTGATGCAATGACTAATCGGTGTGTGTTGCTCCATAAGCAACCATGTGAAGTACTGTGACTAAACGTGACTAATCTCGTCTTGTCTTGACTAACCGGTGTACGCCTAGCCTTACTCTTAACCTGTTAATGATAAGACTCCAGCTTTCGGTCAAAGTAATGCATGAGACATACAGATACTATCTAAAAGCACGGTTTTAAACAGCCGCACATGATTTCCATTGGCAAAGAACCATTTCCTGGAAAGATCATAAACGAGCTATGAAACTTACTTTTGTCTACCTCAATCGGTAAAGTAGGAGTATAAAATACTACCACAACATTTTAATGAGAGGCTTGTGATTTGATTGACAGTTAACGAGCTCTAGATAGTGTAGAGTGGGCGTGATTGTAATCTAGCACGAGGGCCAAACTGATTCAATGCTAATAAAAGAGATATTCTTCCGGTCAACTCACACGTCTCGTCAAGTCTGTGTGATAACCAACCTGAAGGCTCGGCTTCTATAACTATATTACAGACTATAACTACTCCTTATAGACTCTATTCACACTCTGCTGAGTATCGTACTTGGCAATAAGACACATGCAATCTGTCAGTAACTCATCACCACCCTCACAGACTGTAATTATTACTTTCGTTACTTATTTTTATCATTCGATCTAAGATTGCAAAACTTTCACTCGCGGTGAGAAACGCTATCATCAGCGGACATTCAGGGGTCTTCGAATGCACTCATTTCAACTTTTATTTTCTAATTTTTAAATAATCTGGTGCATTCAGTAAGTTTGTTTCGGCATGAAACTGTAGGCCTAATCGTATAATACTGTATAGCAGGATTCTTTTAAATTGTCATTAAACAGCTGATTGATGTACGCTCGTTTACTAACGTTAAATCAGCTGTTTTCTGACAAGTTAAAGGAATCCTACTATAGTTGTAAATTTGCTTGTATGACTTCTGACATAGTGTCTGGTGAGATGTTGTGATATAACATAATGAGAACACTACCTAGATATGTTGTCAGATATCAATTGATTATTAACAAACATGTTTCAGCATCATTGAATTATTATTCAATTATTATTATAATTGAAGATGATGAACAACTCTGAAGATGATGTTCAAACATGTTTGTTAATTTCTTTAATAAATCAAGTGATATTTGACAACATCTAGTGTTTTCATTATTGCATGTATGAATAAAAAATGAATAGTAAAAGTAAAGTAGTAAAGCACACAAAATATTGATATGATTACAATAGCTATGATAAAATATTTGATAAATTTGTCGATCGCTACATTAATTATTATTACAATATGAATATGATAAACTTTTAACTGTAAAATTGCATAATATGCTTGTTTTTAAGCCTATCAGCAAGCCTACCGTTTTTCACAAGAGCGTACAATCATATAATAATCAATTCCAATTCTGTATCAATTGATCAGATTAATTAATCAGAGAATATCAATATATAACTTGATTTCAATATATAATTATATTATCATTGAAATAATAGTACCTAGGCCTATTTAGTCGTATAAAATCATTCATCATCTAACGATGAATGAAATCAAGTTGAAAAAATGAATGAAATCTAAAATCTTGATTAATGAAATCAAGATACTTAGCGTATCAGCCCCTGCTCTATCAAAATCTCAATTACTCTTTCTTCTTTTTGTCGTCCAATATCCTTCACATCTTCGGCATCACCCACTTCTTACCCGCCCACATCATCTTACCTTCTTTCTCCTCTTATTGATAGAGATCCGTGCTTCCTCTCTGTCTTTAATCTCCCAATCACTTGTTATCAAATTTTATTTCCACTATTACATTCTTTATCACCTTTTATCGCTACTTTGTTTTGTTCAAAATATCTCCGAAACTATTTATAGATACGACATCAATAAAGGAGTTCGACTGTGCTTGTCCTTTCAACTTCCATATTAGGCAAACATTTGCCGGACTACTATCAAGCTACTGAATGAAAAGCCGAATTGATCTTCAGTTGAGTTTTGTTCTCTGTCAAGCTAGCAAGTAACGGACGTTCTATTGAAAAACTGATCAAATTAGCATAAATATATTAAAATTTCAGGCGTCTTCGAGCATCTAAAGACCAACCAGTTGTTAATAGTGATTCACCTCCAATGAGTCAGACAATTGCATTGTGGATAGCAATTACGTCATGTAGATTTTATGAGGCCAGTTTTCTTTGTGAGACAATGTGAACTTATGGTGCTCAGTCAATATTTGTGTCTTTTCAGAGCTGATCATTCCATGCTTCTTCCTTCATATTATATTTTATGAGGCTTTGTGTGTTCGGTGCATTGTATATGGATACAAGTTGGTATTGTTGTGATAAATGTGATACCACCGTCTATGATCAAGTGATATTCTTCGGTTTAAAATGACGGATTTAAAAGGAGGCGATCCAAAAATTGAAGGTAACTTGAGTAATGAATTGTTAATAAAATAATTAGTAATATCAAGTAAAATTTATTTTCCACAACAACTCTTCCATTTGAATTTGAATGGATTATTTCTCTTGGAGCTTGTAATTGATAATCCAAGCACGCACATGATTTCAGTTCCAAGTCAGTTCAATTATAAATTTTAAAATAGCATCATAAAAATGACCGTCGAATCAAAATTATAAGCATGAAATCAAGATTAGACTACTGATGAATGAGAACCATTTAGATCAGTAGGCCTACAGTACCGTACTATTATATATATATATATATATATATATATATATATATATATATATATATATATATATATATATATATATATATATATATCTTCCAGAAATAATAATAGTGAGCCTAAGTTATTAATACTTCTTTCCTCAATATTATTGGAAAATGGACAATAATTAGAATTAATTGGAATTCTTACCAAGTATAGGCTATGTAATGAAATTTCTGTTGATGAATAGAGTTCAAAATTCATTTCAAGGTTTAAATGAATTACAAATATATTTGGATAATGTAAATCTAAATATCAATTGAACCTGAATATGGACTTTGAGTTTGTACTTGATTTGTGTAAATTGGAATTATTGGGACAGTTTTGCACATGATCCTTCTTCTTTTGCGCCGTCTTTGATTGGAAGTTTGCTTGATACTAGTTTTAAGGTGATTGATACATCTTGGAGAAGAATATGAAATAGGCTTGTTTACAGATAAAAAAGTTGAACACTACATCAGAATTTCACTTAGATTATTAAAGTTTACAATTTACACAGATCAAAATTTGAACGAATTGTAGGCCAATCCAATTCTTTAAGAAGCATCCTGAAAATCTTGACAATCTTCACAACCGTGAGATTGCAATGGGAGTATTTAAGCATCTCCAGAAACATGACAGGCAGACGATAACGACAAAAAGACCGCACAAAAAATGAGAGATCAAGACCGTAGATCGTAGAAGGTTATTGCCACAAGTACCTGCAGCCAGCTTCCGCTGCTGCTAAGGCCAAGGTTAAGTTGCCTTTTCGAGAGAAGGCCTAGTACAGGTGACTGTACCAACCAGCTGTGTGATATATACTGTACAACTTAAAAGGCAGGACATTCAAACTTGCATGGTAATGCTCCCTCTTTACTCCTCTCGTTAGTCCAGACAACTCTTATTGGTAGTGGCGACAAGACCGGAATTGATTTGGTCAACCAGTTGATTTGAAATCCTACCAAATTTGGAATATTTTCGATCATTTCTCAACGGCTGCTCTTTTCTTTTTTATATTTCCATTTCAAATGTGAAATCTGTAATAATTTCTAAACGATGGTGTAAAGGACCTAAACATAATAATCACACTGACACTTAGTTCAGTGAAAGTTGAGCTTTCAAATCACAAAAAAAAACTCGATTCCCTAGTAAGTTACCCTCACAATATGCAAATCAGTTGAAATGTTGGCATGAAAATGTTAAGCCTGAGGCACACAAAACTACTTTATTAGCTGCTAGCGAAACAGCTGATACAAATAAAGCAGCTTGGTGTGATTCAGGCTTCAAGGTGTGAAAATGTCTTCAATCTATAATTTCCATTTAGTTCTTGGGAAATCTAGTTTGAACAAAGAGAACGAAAAGAACATAAATATTTTACAAGCACAAAAGTAATTGTCAAAACATTATTTTAATTATAACACACATTATCAAAATTCTTCTTATTCTCACAATGATCGGTTTGAATGTGATGAGCACTTATTGCAATATTTTAAAGGTCTACAGAAAATTTAATAAAGAAGACGGAAGTGACTGGACTAACGGAAGTGTCTGGACTACACTTGAAGAGTTGTTATCAATCTTAACTCTACATTACTTATATGTAGGCTAATATGTAACAATGTTATTAATACACAACAGTGCTAAAGGAATCGTGGACTAAGCTACAAATAATAGACTATTGAAAATTCTAACTATGCATTGTAGGATTGAGGTTCTCTCTAAATCATTTCAGCATATCATTGAAGGTCTCCCTCTGCATATTATGGTAATTTGAATGCAGCATGCGAATTCTGTAAAATAGATTCTCATTTTACAGGTAGTGTTTGACGTAGGTATAATACAGAATACGAAACAATAGTCAATTCATTTCTATGGACAATAGGTACAAGAGTGAGGACAAATTTGGACAGTTAGACCCGATTGTTTCATTGACTAGTGAAGCGCATCACAGTGACGAACTCTGAACGGTGATCTGAGCTTTCACAGACAGACAATAATACTTCCTGTGAACGAGTTGATTATTCCCAGCTTTTGTTGAATAGAGAGTCGAACAGCTGGAAAGCGCATGAATTATTGTGATGGAAATCTAGATGAATTTGTTTTTGGCAAACTGTTGTACAATCCAAACTAGGCTGGATAATGTAGGATAATGTCCTACAATCAAAACTGAATCCTACGAATAGGATTCAACTTGAGTCTGCGAATAGTCCTAATAGTGAAATAGTCTAATATGAATAGGACTAATTAGTATACCTATTAGTCATACAAAAAGGATACGAATTAATCTCCTACTCATCTATAATATTTAAAATGAACCTTTATTGAGGAGGAAAAATCATGAGACATTAACGCTGTACAAATGGAAATTGTTTATCTATGTTTATATGCTTAAGCGCTCGGCACCCTCTGCTAAAAATTGATAATTGATCATTGAATACAATTTTAATATAAGATATGCTCTCCTAGTCTTGAATCAGTTTCTCATTCATTTTTTTAACAAATAATTTGATTGTTTTTAAATTTGATTTCAGATCGAACAAGTCCAATGGCTGTAGTTCAACGTTATCCTACCAACCCAAGTCCCAAGATGTCTTCCGATAGCAATGTATCAAAGCTGTCTCTGATGCAGGTGAGTGTTGAATGAAACATTTTCAACTTTTTTCAGAAAAAATAAGTATTCTACTATTTAGAAAAAATTGAGCTGCATGAATAATTATTATACGATAGGAATGTAATGGAGCAGTCACACGAGTCAGTCGTATGGCAGCCATAAAACTAGTTTTCAGTGTTATTTCTAGAATTTCAGGTAAGGAAACACTAATTTTCTCTCCATAAAAAACAATATAATAATCAACAGGTGGGTTCTTCTGCCACTTTGTTCTTTCGCCGGTTCTTAAGTGGCAGAAGACTGTTGACAATTATTGAAAATTTCGATTGAATCCACGGTTTCAAATTACTGTGAGTACTCAAATCCAAAAATAATATAGTCTTTCATAAAATCATGTTCAAAATATATCCAAATCACGATCCGAACCATGATCCAAATCATAATATGCATCTCGAACGAAATAATGAAACCTCAATTAGTCAAACATCTTAACACGAATATAACATTCGTAATGACCTTGCTACATGACTAATGATTTTCTAGCACGTATCGTACTAATCGTTGACAACACGATGAATCAAGAATTCTTTTAATTAGTCCAATTCCACTATATTCTACTGAGTTTTATTCGTTCAAGTTTTCCTCAATGTCACTACTATTTTTCACTATTCATGAGCTGAACTCTGAAGTAGTAGCATGGAAATGATGAACCTGAAACGTTTCATGACCAGTAACGAGAGTCAGAATATTGTTGATTTCACTTTTAGAAGCATCAATCCTTTCAGCAGTGCGTTACAACGAGCCGTAACGAGAGAGATTTTCTCTTCTCATCTCTTTCCTTTTTGTTTTATTCAGTTTTCTTTTAGATCGTAGGTGATAAATTAGCAGGACGCAGGACAACAAAAACTATTCGAGGACAACAAAAACTGTTTCATTGAATTGCGTGGGCTGAATAATCAAATAATAGCTTTACAAATGGAAATTATGTAAACTAAATTAATATAACATAAGATAATTGAGTATAGATAAGATAATTTAAAATAAGATAACGTTCCGTTAGTTACGTTATATTGTATGGTTACATGAGACCTCGAATTTCCATAGTTATAAATAGATTCTAATGGATTTTATTTTCTTAGCTTTTTATAGTTTGCTATGTAGTTATGAACAAAGAAGATAAAAACCTTTTAACGTGAAAAATCATAACTCGTAGGATTTTTAAGTCTACTACTTATGGTAAGTAAAGTTCAAGAGAGATGAGAACTGCTGCAAGCAGGACTGTTAAGAACATGCATGCAATCGTGAACAACAAGTTCACTGCAACATTGCAATACAAAACACAACACTGGAAGGGGAGAAACTGGTTTCTGGCAGAGTTGAATAGCCTAATGCTCTTGCACTTGAGTGTTTATCAAATTTATAAGGTCCGCAGTTAATCCATATTGTCAGCGTCATCGGAGCAAGTGAAAACATGAGAAAAAGGCAAGATCAAGGGTAATTGATGGAGTGATAAATTTTGAGAATAAGGAACATAATAGAACATGAACTCTAAGTACCGTACTTGTAAGAATATTTCTCGCAGCAATTATTCTGCACTGTATATTTGCAGCGTGAGAACATTGAGAAATTTTCATTTTCTATTTATAAAGCGACAAGGTTCTCTATGAATGTTCTATTTATAGATTAGATCTAGGATAACACATTAAAAAAGGAAAAACTTGACCCATCTTTTACGTATAGGAAAAGATAGAAGATTAGAAGTAGGTGGTGGGTCAGGAAAGATGGTCAGAAGCCAGAACCTCAACCAGGATGAAGAAGAAGAAGAAGAAGAAAGAAGAAGAAGAAGAAGAAGAAGAAGAAGAAGAAGAAGAAGAAGAAGAAGAAGAAGAAGGAAGAAGAAGAAGAAGAAGAAGAAGAAGAAGAAGGAGGAAGAGGAGAAGAAGGAAGAGAAGAGAGGAAGAGGAAGAAGAAGAAGAAGGAAGAAGAAGGAAGAAGAAGAGAGAAGAAGAGAAGAAGAAGAAGAAGAGGAGAAGAAGAAGAAGAAGAAGAAGAAGAAGAGGAAGAGAGGAGGAGGAAGGAAGGAAAGAAGAAGAAGAAGAAGAGGAGGAGGAAGGAAGGAGGAGGAGGAAGGAAGAAGGAAGAAGAAGAAGAGGAGGAGGAAGAGGAGGAAGGGAAGAGGAGGAAGGAGGAAGGAAGGAGAAGGAGAAGAAGGAGAAGGAGGAGAAGAAGAAGGAGGAGGGAGGAGGAAGGAAGAAGAAGGAAGGAAGAAGAAGAAGGAAGAAGAGGAAGAAGAAGAAGAAGAAGGAAGGAGGAAGGAAGAAGGAAGGAAGAAGAAGGAAGGAAGGAAGAAGAGGAAGAAGGAGGAGGAAGAAGAAGGAAGAAGAAGGAGGAAGAAGAAGAAGAAGAAGGAGGAAGGAAAGAGAAGAAGAAGAAGAAGGAAGAAGAAGGAAGAAGAAGGAAGGAAGGAAGAGAAGGAAGGAAGAAGGAAGAAGAAGAAGAAGGAAGAAGAAGGAAGAAGAAGGAAGGAAGAAGGAAGAGAAGAAGGAGAAGAAGAAGAAGAAGAAGAAGAAGAAGAAGAAGAAGAAGAAGAAGATAAAGAAGAAGGAGAAGAAGAAGAAGAAGATAAAGAAGAAGGAGAAGAAGAAGAAGAATAAGGTGGAGAAGTTGGAAGAGAGAAGTAATTCGATGTACGAGTAATATAAACGTACGATAATATGAACCTCAATATACATTTAAATTAACCAGTTCAGTAGAGCAATAAGTAACACTGATTCGTTTATTTACCTCGTATTTTCTATTTCACGTCCCAAAACCGGCCTTAAAATTTGGAAGAGGGGCCTTGCTGCTTTTCCCTTATCAGCAAGGCCGTTGTAATTTGAGAAGCCGGCAATTAGGTCTATGCACAACTTAAATAGTAATGCAATCCTATATATATTGCTTTCAAGCGCGAATTTTGGAGGCTGAACGGGTTCACGTGGGTTTGAATGCAATTTGTGGTACATTAAAACAAACTAATCTCTCGCGTGTTGACATGCAATGGCATGGTAAGAAATGTCCTAGTTCTACACAGTTTTGGTACCAATACATAATTCCAAACTACGAAAAGACGGTGACATAAATGCAACATGCTTACAGCCCAATGAAATCGGTAAATCCACTTATTGATCAAAGGATTACCGTATCAAGCCACATTTTCTCCGTAATGATTCCACTGTGGTATTGAAAACATAATATTCAATTGATGGAGTTCAGACCAAGGGCGTAGCCATGGGGGGGGGGTGCTGAAAGTGCCTCAGCACCCCCCGAAATTTACATTTGTTGTAATTTTGTCTCTTGTTCGCTTTTTTATCCCATGAAACTATTACATCCTTATAATCTTTCTGCCTATTTCAGCAACACTGGAAGGGGAGAAACTGGTTTCTGGCAGAGTTGAATAGCCTAATGCTTTTGCACTTGAGTGTTTATCAAATTTATAAGGTCCGCAGTTAATCCATATTGTCAGCGTCATCGGAGCAAGTGAAAACATGAGAAAAAGGCAAGATCAAGGGTAATTGATGGAGTGATAAATTTTGAGAATAAGGAACATAATAGAACATGAACTCTAAGTACCGTACTTGTAAGAATATTTCTCGCAGCAATTATTCTGCACTGTATATTTGCAGCGTGAGAACATTGAGAAATTTTCATTTTCTATTTATAAAGCGACAAGGTTCTCTATGAATGTTCTATTTATAGATTAGATCTAGGATAACACATTAAAAAAGGAAAAACTTGACCCATCTTTTACGTATAGGAAAGATAGAAGATTAGAAGGGTGGGTCAGGAAAGATGGTCTAAAGTACAGATGTACAGAACCTCAACCAGAGATGAGTATCACGAAGAAGAAGAAGAAGAAGAAGAAGGAAGAAGAAGAAGAGGAAGAAGAAGAAGAAGAAGAAGAAGAAGGAAGAAGAAGAAGAAGAAGAAGAAGAAGAAGAAGAAGAATGAGGAGCAGGAGAAGAAGAAGAGGAGGAAGAAGAAGAAGGAAGAGGAAGAGAAGAAGAAGAAGAAGAAGAAGAAGAAGAAGAAGAAGAAGAGGAGAAGAAGAAGAGGAGAAGAGGAAGAAGAAGAAGAAGAAGAAGGAAGAGGAGGAAGGAAGAGGAAGAAGAAGAAGAAGAAGAAGAAGAGAAGGAAGAAGAAGAGAGGAAGAAGAAGAAGGAGAAGAAGGAAGAAGAGGAAGAAGAAGAAGAAGAAGAAGAAGAAGAAGAAGAAGAAGAAGAGAAGAAGAAGAAGAAGGAAGAAGAAGAAGAAGAAGAAGAAGAAGAGAAGAAGAAGAAGAAGAAGAAGAAGAAGAAGAAGAAGAAGAAGAAGAAGAAGAAGAAGAAGAAGAAGAAGAAGAAGAAGAAGAAGAAGAAGATAAAGAAGAAGGAGAAGAAGAAGAAGAAGATAAAGAAGAGGGAGAAGAAGAAGAAGAATAAGGTGGAGAAGTTGGAAGAGAGAAGTAATTCGATGTACGAGTAATATAAACGTACGATAATATGAACCTCAATATACATTTAAATTAACCAGTTCAGTAGAGCAATAAGTAACACTGATTCGTTTATTTACCTCGTATTTTCTATCTACGTCCCAAAACCGGCCTTAAAATTTGGAAGAGGGCCTTGCTGCTTTTCCCTTATCAGCAAGGCCGTTGTAATTTGAGAAGCCGGCAATTAGGTCTATGCACAACTTAAATAGTAATGCAATCCTATATATATTGCTTTCAAGCGCGAATTTTGGAGGCTGAACGGGTTCACGTGGGTTTGAATGCAATTTGTGGTACATTAAAACAAACTAATCTCTCGCGTGTTGACATGCAATGGCATGGTAAGAAATGTCCTAGTTCTACACAGTTTTGGTACCAATACATAATTCCAAACTACGAAAAGACGGTGACATAAATGCAACATGCTTACAGCCCAATGAAATCGGTAAATCCACTTATTGATCAAAGGATTACCGTATCAAGCCACATTTTCTCCGTAATGATTCCACTGTGGTATTGAAAACATAATATTCAATTGATGGAGTTCAGACCAAGGGCGTAGCCATGGGGGGGGGTGCTGAAAGTGCCTCAGCACCCCCCGAAATTTACATTTGTTGTAATTTTGTCTCTTGTTCGCTTTTTTATCCCATGAAACTATTACATCCTTATAATCTTTCTGCCTATTTCAGCAACACTGGAAGGAGAAACTGGTTTCGGCAGAGTTAGAATAGCCTAATGCTTTGCACTTGAGTGTTTATCAAATTTATAAGGTCCGCAGTTAATCCATATTGTCAGCGTCATCGGAGCAAGTGAAAACATGAGAAAAAGGCAAGATCAAGGGTAATTGATGGAGTGATAAATTTTGAGAATAAGGAACATAATAGAACATGAACTCTAAGTACCGTACTTGTAAGAATATTTCTCGCAGCAATTATTCTGCACTGTATATTTGCAGCGTGAGAACATTGAGAAATTTTCATTTTCTATTTATAAAGCGACAAGGTTCTCTATGAATGTTCTATTTATAGATTAGATCTAGGATAACACATTAAAAAAGGAAAAACTTGACCCATCTTTTACGTATAGGAAAAGATAGAAGATTAGAAGTAGGTGGGTCAGGAAAGATGGTCTAAGTACAGAACCTCAACCAGAGATGAGTATCACGAAGAAGAAGAAGAAGAAGAAGAAGAAGAAGAAGAAGAAGAAGAAGAAGAAGAAGAAGAAGAAGAAGAAGAAGAAGAAGAAGAGGAGAGAAGAAGAAGAAGAAGAAGAAGAAGAAGAAGGAAGAAGAAGAAGAAGAAGAGGAAGAGGAGAAGGAGGAAGAGAGGAGAGAAGAAGAAGTAGAAGAGGAAGGAAAAGGAGAAGAAGAGGAAGGAGGGGAAGGAAGAAGGAAGGAAGAAAGAAGAAGAAGGAAGGAAGAAGAAGAAGGAAGAAGAGGAAGGAAGAAGAAGAAGAAGAAGGGAAGAAGAAGAAGAAGAAGAAGAGGAAGAAGAAGAAGAAGAAGAAGAAGGAGAGGAGAGGAAGAGGAGAAGAAGAAGAAGAAGAAGAAGAAGGAGGAGGAGAAGAAGAAGAAGAAGAAGAAGAAGAAGAAGAAGAAGAAGAAGAAGAAGAAGAAGAAGGAAGGAAGAAGAAGAAGAAGAAGAAGAAGAGGAAGGAGAAGGAGAAGAAGAAGGAGGAGAAGAGAGAAGAAGAAGAAGAAGAAGAAGAAGGAAGAAGAAGGAAGAAGAGGAAGAAGAAGAAGAAGAAGAAGAAGAGAAGAAGAAGAAGAAGAAGAAGAAGAAGAAGAAGAAGAAGAAGAAGAAGAAGGAGAAGAAGAAGAAGAAGATAAAGAAGAAGGAGAGAAGAAGAAGAATAAGGTGAAGTTGGAAGAAGTAATTCGATGTACGAAGTAATATAAACGTACGATAATATGAACCTCAATATACATTTAAATTAACCAGTTCAGTAGAGCAATAAGTAACACTGATTCGTTTATTTACCTTTTATTTTCTATATTTCACGTCCCAAAACCTGCCTTAAAATGTGGAAGAGGGGCCTTGCTGCTTTTCCCTTATCAGCAAGGCCGTTGTAATTTGAGAAGCCGGCAATTAGGTCTATGCACAACTTAAATAGTAATGCAATCCTATATATATTGCTGCGCGAATTTTGGAGGCTGAACGGGTTCACGTGGGTTTGAATGCAATTTGTGGTACATTAAAACAAACTAATCTCTGCGTGTTGACATGCAATGGCATGGTAAGAAATGTCCTAGTTCTATACAGTTTTGGTACCAATACATAATTCAAACTACGAAAAGACGGTGACATAAATGCAACATGCTTACAGCCCAATGAAATCGGTAAATCCACTTATTGATCAAAGGATTACCGTATCAAGCCACATTTTCTCCGTAATGATTCCACTGTGGTATTGAAAACATAATATTCAATTGATGGAGTTCAGACCAAGGGCGTAGCCAGGGGGGGGGGTGCTGAAAGTGCCTCAGCACCCCCCGAAATTTACATTTGTTGTAATTTTGTCTCTTGTTCGCTTTTTTATCCCATGAAACTATTACATCCTTATAATCTTTCTGCCTATTTCAGCACCCCCCAAAATAAAATCCTAGCTACGTCCTTGGTTCAGACTTAACAAAGAAATAAATTATTCCTGCTTGAACAGCCGGAATTGATAAAAATATTGTTACAAAGACGGAGGAAAGAAAGATACTATAATATTTCATGAACTCATAATAAATGAAGACGGTGTGGAGTAATATGAATTTATTAAAAGACTATTAATAAGACAAGACTTATTTGTCAATCCAAGTCAGGAATTTCACGAATTTGTACCAATTCGTATTTTTTTAATTTAATAAGCAAGATGCATTCGAAAGTTTTAGTATTCCAGAATTTTTAATAATTATTTTTCCACTATCGAGAGTGAATGACTTAGAGGCAATTCAATTTTGATTACATTATTTCCATTCTTCAACTAAGTTACAGTAATAAGTGACTCACAATAAATAAATCGCTTATTAATATAAGTTACAATATAAGTACAAGTAAGTCTCTAACAATAACTCATACATCAGTTTGAATTAAAATTTTATGTTATCGATACTTATTTACTGAAAGACGAAGAAAGTTATATGGATAAGCTATTCAACTCTTAATAGAGAAAGAATGGTCAAAATGCAAGATAAACGGAATACAAAAAAGATTGTCAAAATAATATAAATTTAATGTATTTGGAGAACAGAACAAGAATAAGAAAGGCGGTCCAATCACGATCAAGATTCAGATTGAGAACACGCCTACAGACACGTCATCTTTCAAGCTCCGCCTACTCTCTTCTGATTGGCCAACTACGAGTTTCTAAATTCTGCCGGTAGATTGCAGCAGTAACAGGGTGATACAAACTTCCTCACTGGCTACTTTTGCGAAGTAGTAACTGAGAACAAACCTTCCTTCCCAGGCTGGTTGCAGTGCATCCTGGGCTTGCGGCTAAAGTCTGCTACAACAAAGCAACAGTCTCTGTCTGCTTTGCATGTAATTTTAAAGCGATTTTAGATTATTTTGTGTGAATTTTAAAGACAGTAAAAAGGAGTGCAAGTAACCTCCAGCGGTCACCTATCACTAAAGCTGCCATATCTCAGTCAATATTGGTCCAATCTTAACAAATAAGGTTTCAATCGATTTGTAATTACATTTACTAAAAAAAGTTATACTTGTAAAATGTTTGTAATATCAACGGTTTCCGAGTTATTCAAGAAATAACATTTTAAATGGCCGCCATTTTGTTACTAAAGCTGCCATATCTCACTCAATATTGGTTCAATCTTAACAAATAAGGTTTTAATCGATTTGTAATCAAATTTACTAAAAAAAGTTCTTCTTGTAAAATTTTCGTATTATCAACGGTTTTCGAGTTATTCAAGAAACAAAATTTTAAATGGCCGCCATTCTGTCACTAAAGCTGCCATATCTCAGTCAATATTGGTCCAATCTTAACAAATAAGGTTTTAATCGATTTGTAATTAAATTTACTAAAAAAAGTTATTCTTCTAAAATTTTCGTAATATCAACGGTTTCCGAGTTATTCAAGAAACAAAATTTTAAATGGCCGCCATTTTGTTTCATGGATTTGAAAAATTGTCATAATTTTTTTGTAGCTTTGTCTAGTTATCATAAATGTTGGTGCAAAGTTGCACGTATTATTGAGATAAAAAATAATAAGTCAAAAAAACAAAATGGCCTCATTGAAAGGATTTATTTATAGGAAATCTCATCTTTTAGTAAGAGAGAAAGACGATAGGTAGGAGAGCATGATAATACGTTGAGAAGCATATAGGAAAGGATAAACCATTCAGAAGGAAATTTCTTATTTCGATTACAATACTAATATAGAGAGTAATATTAATACTCAAGAGAGTTTATGATTCATTAAATTATGACGAAATTAGTAAAAGGATTAAAGGATCAATGATTTTCAATATCTCAACTGTAAGCCGTGGCGAAGCGTGGTATACTTAACCGGTCATCGCCGGGTATATTTCTTATAGGACATATACCCGGCGATGACCGGTTAAGCACACCACGCTTCGCCACGGACTGGAAGTGTTTTATGTTTCCTGTCAAAGATATCGTAACTCTTTTAGGTGCCGTTTAAGCAGGCTATCAATGCATTGATCAAAGATCGTAAAAATAATGAAAAATATTTCCAAAACTGATTTTATTTCAAAAATCTTTAAGGGAACGTATTTTTAGACTTGTTTAGCATAATGTATTATATTGATACAACAATAATCATTCGCGTCAGTCCATTTTAGGAAATTTCAACTTCCCACTCTGTAGTGGGCCGTTACAGCTCGTTCGATTCTCCAGCAAGCAGCAATGTCCTCTACTCATTCAATTCAATGTTTTTGGACATTTGCCAACGTTCTCAACATTATTTATTTTCTTTTTATCTTCTATTTGGCACTACACACATCGACAGGATACCAAAAGTGGTATTATTATCACACTACTACAATTAAGTTTATCTACGAAAATTCTCATTACCTTCAAAAGGGAAAATTTATTTGGTTTTTTATTCATCCATAAAAACAGGATATTACAGTACTGGTATATCATTAATATCAGTACCTATATTGGATAATTATACTGCTATAAGAAAACATACTGCTATTATAAGAATTCCCTGCTTGGATGATAAGTTTGTTTATAGAGGTAAGGCATTATTGAGCAAAAGCACAGAAATAAGTCTAGTAAAATAAGATAAATAATAGTTAATGTTGATAACCACAACAAAAAATATGATAATAGTCTAATTTCAAAGGAGTTAATAAAGTTGAAATTAAATTGACAATAATAGCTTAATCAAATTTTGGATCAACTTTGGATAACTCGGAACCTTTTGAAATAGATTTGGAATTTATGTATATCGTGGTTCAAGCAGAGTGAGTGATCTGCATCATTTATAACGATGCAAGATTGAATTGTCATAATTGGCAGTAAAATTGCCCTATAAAATTGTAATCAAACATAGAAAATGGGGTAGTGGGTATTTTTCTTAGTTCTTGGATGTATACAAGTATCATCCTCTGCAGCCTTCCGGATCACCGCCAAAAACCGTAAAAAATGACGAATTTTTTCACTCTTTCTACGTTGTACGTCTAACCAATTTTTACCCTGAAACATGACTTTTTCATGAAAAGGAGTTCGTATAACTTTTCAAGTGAATTAAAGTACCTTTAATTTGAGTCCAAAAAATATTGTTGACATAGAAGAATTGGATTGATTAATTTGTATTCAATGAAATGGCAGTGTCCACATTAATGAGATGCAGGTTGAACTAAAGCAACAAGTACCTACCACATTATTATAACAAGTTCGACTGAAGCATGTACATTGTACAGTACAGTGAGAAGCGGCATCGGAAATGTGTAATCTACTAACAAAGAATATTATGGGAAGATACTAAAGTTGAGGAAACACGGTCTACTACTACGTGTCCTTGCATGCACGAAGAGACTCTCCCGAAAAATACAACCAACATACCGTACAAGTGAACCCACAAACCGTACACTATCATTTGGCGCTTGCTCATTCTCATACGAGTAGGTTATGAGCTTATGAGTTATGACGCAACCCTTGAAGATGAAATTGTTCGCGTGAAAGTACGTTTACATTCGGATTGCATGTACGAGATACTTGTGTGAGGTGTTTTTCTCAAACAAGTACCTCCCACAAGTCAAATATTGATACAAATTTTATTAACTCAAAATCAGGAATTGTCGAAGCGCACGCCAATCGTGTGAGCAAAATTCTCTGGATTTGAGAAGAATTGAACAATTATCTCATACAAGTATTTTATACATTTATCCGAATGCAAACGTATACTGTGAGTTCAAACCATGTATGACAGATAACTTTCCAAAATAATCTTATTAACTACCTTATTAATTCTTCAAATGAAGGAAATTGTAGTTCGAGTTATTCGAAGCTTCCGCAACCATTTAATTTGCAGTTTCATACTGATTTATTATGTGCAACTTCCAGTTCAGCTAAATGCTTCAGAATTTTTCACAATTTTAAAAAGATGATGGTGAAAGAAGACGGTTCTGTAGGACAAAGGAAAAACCCTAGTCCAAGAAAAATAATTACTTTTTTATCAGAATCCTTTGATATTTTATCAGAATTATTGCTGTTAAAAATGAATTTATACAGAAGACTGTACAGTTCAAAGAAATAATTCAAATATTCCCTATAGGAAATATACCCTGCGATGACCAAAGAAGTATACCACGCTTCTGATGAATCTGTTTTTATCCATTAAACAAGATTTTCCATTCCCTGCTGCCATATTCTCAAGTAGCGTGCGAGGAATTTTTTATCACCCTGTAACTGCTGCAATCTACCGGCAGAATTTAGAAACACGCTGTTGGCCAATCAGAAGAGAGAGACGGAGCTTGAAAGATGGCGTGTCTGTAGGCGTGTTCTCAATCGAATCTTGCTCGTGATTAGTCCGATGTTCTTATCCTTGTTGGGTTCTCTTTCAATCCTAAATACATAAATTACGTTGTCTCTTGTTCTTTCTCGTATTACTCTTCCATTTATCTTGTGTCTCACTAAACTTAATTTTCTTCAGTCGTTTTCGAAAAAGCTGATCAATAATTTTCGCTAACATTAGTAGGCCTAATGTTGTCTAGAAGCATAAGTTTCAGTTATATGTTGTCAGTTAAGCATTAGAGTGTTTAAGTTTTTATATTCTATCTTCACATTCTATAGATAATTTCTATTGGATTCTCTGTATTACAATTTCATGATAAAAATATATCATTCATTATAAAATAGTCTTATCATTCATCTTATTTTCCGATACAATAACTTTCGTTTCAGCCGATTTTAAATCGAAACTACTCTATTTAGTGGCGAAGCGTGGTATACTTATTTGGTCATCGCCGGGTATATTTCCTATAGGAGATAAGGTCCTTATTTCCATTTCATGCAAAATTTTTGGAACTTACGATGTTTCGTGCACCTCGAACAGAAAATAGAACCATCTTCACAAAATTGTATAGGCTACATCCATTAGTGTGAAAGCATCATTGTACAAGATCATTGTTGACCTTCAGTTGCTAATAATAAATTTGAAATAATGCCCTGATAACGCTAAGGCCAATGTGAAGGCGAGACGATTACAGGTAGCATGCAAAAGGATGTTGGTGATCACAACCACAAATTGGATGAGCAACACCAAGTTTTTTCTACAAATTGGCAATAAA
This sequence comes from Laodelphax striatellus, assembly GCA_017141395.1. Lineage (NCBI taxonomy): Eukaryota > Metazoa > Arthropoda > Insecta > Hemiptera > Delphacidae > Laodelphax > Laodelphax striatellus. The sequence continues at coordinate 37,895,788 of CM029534.1, read as the reverse complement.
TTGAGAAGGTGTTAATTTGAAAATAGGTGGAGAGAAAATGGCTTGACTCGCATGGTCAGATGACAGTCACGCGAATCCTGAAATATGAGCGAGAGTGATGATGAATCGCTGAATAGAGCGAGAATGAATAAGATCACACTTGCACTAAAATATAATAAAAAAAATGTATGAAAAGTTTACTTCGATTTTGAGGTTTGTTTATGAAAATACAATAAATAATATCATCAAAAGAAAATAGTATTGCCGAATTACTCAATATGGGAAGAATCAATCGTAGGCCTCTAGATTATTGAAGTTAAATAAGTGGTTCGACTTTGAATTCGGGTTTTGGTTCGATTATTTACTCTCAGTTGTATTTTCACTCTAATTATAGAAGCAGACATAACATGAGCTACCAACTTCAGTGCTGAAAGCGAGCAATTCTGCAATACATTTCAAAATATTATTGACTTTTGTCTTGTTCTACTGCATAGCAAGCTAGTCTCACAGACATTCTACTTCCAGGTGGATCAATTCCAAATCAATATTATCATGATTATGTAGAACTCTAGAGCAACAAAATATAAAAATAAAATTTAATCCCTTCTTATTGAAATGTATCACTTCAGTTTATGATTAGTTGTAGGCGTTATCTGTTCTATCCAAGTTTAGAACACTTGGATTCATATCAACCCCACAACCTTGCTAAAAGCTGGATGAATAAAAAGTCAGTTTTCCAATCCAATATCAGTTTAGGCTCAACCACTGATGATGATGCCATGAGCATTGAAACTTAAGTTTGGTTTTTTAAATAATAAAAATCTTTAATGTGGAATAGACAACACTTGTTTTATTCATTCACCTGAATAAAAGTCTCTGAATATGGATAACTACCACAATAACACCTTCACTACTTCACAATAAACTCCTATATTACTTGTCTGTCCAGAAAATCTACTTATAATTTAGGTCAAACATCTCAGGCTGATGAATGTGTGAATGTTTTATGGTATTGAGCCCAGTATCCTATATTATGGTGTCGCTTGATGCACGAATTCGATAACACTCACCAATACACGCATGCTGAATTACAGCAGTGTGTGTGTCTGTCTGCCTTATGTGTCGTGAGTGTTATTTATTTGCGGCTAGCTAGCTAATCGATAAATATGGCTCCTGTCTACTTTCAACATCAACAAAGAGTAGTCTATTGACAGTTATCAGTCGTCTAGATAGTTTATAGTTATGTGTTGAGTAGAATCATTCTTGAATATCGGTAATCGTTGTCTGCATTGAAAGCTTTTTATAAGCTCCAGCTAACAAGAACTAGTAACTTACTAGGCTTTATGCTACCCAATTCATTTTGTTATGTTTATCCCTCAAACAGTTTTCAAAAATCAAATTAAACCACTTTTATTTCCTTCTTACATACAACAATAATTTACATTAGCTAAGCTAATATTTCCTGAAGGAAATATACCCGGCGATGACCAAATAAGTATACCACGCTTCGCCACTAATTAGCTTACACCACTAAATTCTCAAAGAATCTGTGTTATAGGCCTACAGGGATCTCAGTTCATTATTTGAATCTGCTTTTCATTTGTGTTTTTTTTTTTTTTTTAATTTAAAAGATTAATAATCAAATTATGAATGGGAAGCTCAAATTGCAGACAAATGCAGGTGAAAATTGAGCTCATAAAAATGTAGGAGTTCACAGCTGACTTGAGATTCCCACTCACTAGACAGCCATAACACAGCGACTAGGTAGTGAGTGGTACATGTCTAGGGTTTGGGCATGTTTTACTCAGCTGTTCCCATATTACGTGACTTCTAATCTCTCATGAAACAGGTCTAAGAAAATAATAGGAATCGGAACAGATAATACATTTATGTTTTATAAAAACAGTTTTATTTAAATGAAACCGCGCTGTATTTCACGTCACTTCCATGAACTTGATTACTATTTTGATTTCAGATTCAGTATTTCAAAAGAACACAGATTTTATTAACATCATATTGCAATATCGGGGTACCGAGCTCTGCTCGGGGGTAGGCCTACAAAGGCACAGGAATAGAAATTTTAAAGGAAAAAAGGAATGAAATTAAACAATTTTTTAAGTGAAGCCATCAGTCTTATGCACTGAATCATCATTGCACTATAAAAAATCAATCTCAGCTTTCGAAATATTATGAATAATCGAGTTTGAATGCATATCATTTGAAAAATCGCACTTATAAAATTTTGCTTCATAGAAATAATAATATGGGTTGTTATAGTAGGATCATTTTAACTTGTCAGAAAACATCTGATTTAACGTCAGTAAACGAGCGAACATCAATCAGCTGTTTTCTGACAATTTAAAATATTCCTGCTACAACAATTTTTAGCTCAGCTGTTTTGATGAACTCTTGACGATTTTTCTCAAATAAATAGAAACAGATCACATGGCCAACTTCATGCTTCAAATTTAAAAATAACAATAGAGTGCAGATGGAATATTTCAAAATTTCTAATTCCTTTTAATTTTCTATAGATAAATAAAAATCAGAAATAAAAAGGGGAATAGGAGCAGCTTATGTGTTTCGATATTTCCTCAATTCTAGTAATGGAACCGCTGGTTTTACCAAAAACGTTAGTGTAGTTGTGTATTTCACGATTGATCATGTGATTGAAATGCATGTCTCAGCAGCTGAAATAATCTTGTCTCACTCCCACAATCACCGCTCTCACTCTTTCTCATCATTTACAGCCGACAGAAATTTGTTTTTGCTGTCAGCTGATTCCTAAAGGATCGATTTTTCCTTTTTAAGGTCCTTTAGCGAGTTATCCCAGGGATGAGACCCGGCGCAAACTAATTTTTGTATCACAAACCTCCTATATTCCAAATTTCGTCAAAATCGTTAGAGCCGTTTTCGAGATCCGTTGGACATACAAACATATAAACATATATACATATAAACATACAGAAATTGCTCGCTTAATATAATAGGATTAAGTCAATTTAAGCACTCAAATTTATGACCTTTCTTTCAGAACAGTCACGATTTGAATTGAGAGCCAGTAGACTAGTATGCATAATAACTATTCTGTATTCCTTCAAAATTATTCAAGAAAAAACGGTTTCAGATAATACAGAGAGGGGTAGCCTACTTAATCACTGCAACGGTCGCGTGTCAGCGTACAGTCACCCCTGAGAAGGGGGGGGTGTGGGGGGTGTAGAGTTTAAAGAACTTTGTCACCTCAACCTGTGCGGGATGATGGGGAGGACACATGGACTTGAAACTTGAGCTCTAATATGTAGTAGCCCACTCCCCAAAACAGTAGCCTACAGGCAACCGGTAGGCCTGATACATTGTAGGTGTTGTGTTGATAAACAGTGTCAGTATGCCATTCTTGGGTCATCATTTTTTCGTTTGTTGACAATCGAAGCGTTTGTTTGTTGCCTATTGTGTAGCACGCTTGCCCTATGGACAGTGTTGTGCAAGCGTTTCCATGACAACGGTGTCCACTTTGCCAGCGCTGAGCGGGCTGAGCCCATCCGTGAGATAATCCGCAGCTCTCATTCAGTGCGGCTATCGCTCGTGAATCTCGGCGGATACTTTCTTCGCGTGAAATCGCAAGTTCAAGAACCGCAATTACCGTTTTCCGTTGATTTGATCTGTGGCAGGAAATTAGCTTGTTATTCATCCGTCATTTCGGGCGCGAGTATGCAACCGGTGTTGCTGGTGACTCATCCGTCGTATTTCCATTGAATTCATGTACATCTTATGTGTATAGTAATCGATTTGGATTTGACATTATAGTGCTAGTCAACTCATTCAGGAATTGATGTTCTTATATTATATAGTTATATATCTTACATTGTCGATCTCAAAACCTCATATTTGGATTGCATCTGAGACTGCGACCGAGACTGCTTTATTCTTCAAGAATTAATTCTTATTTATTTATTTATTCACTTTCAACGGCATACACCAATATGTTCTAATGAATTAGTGTATTTTTCCATTGAACAAGTGGATTTCGAGCCCTGATAATTGTTCAATCATTTAATTTACCTATTGAACAAGGGCCTTTCAAGTATGCATACAGTACTCAGAGGTGAAAGAATTCCTATTTAGATAAGAATTTAGATATAGTTTTGAACTAGATTGTCAAAATGTTGGTAGCGGAATATTTCCCAGACTAAGCACAATTTTCAATTATTATTAAATTTATACATATAGATTGATCATTATAATCCAAGGTCGGCTATAAAAACTATAATAAAAGACAATTTAAAATTTATCTTCTATTTATTAGGAAATATAATGCGAAGGTATCTGAATTCATTTCCAAATAGTTTAGCTTATATTATTTAAGATTATCTAGGTCTTTGAATGTTGTAATTTCCGATGTTTCCATGAATAAAAAATTGTCCTAATAATTCAGAGACCTAAGAAGAACTGATTGATAACCTTCTTTACTACAGATAATATAAAGAATTCTATCAGACTTCTATTACAGTAGTAGTAATTAATAACTAAATACCGGTATTTTTCAAATCCTCCAACCTTTCAAATTATGTCTTATAGCTTTCAAATTAGTTATTACACCTTTTTTATTGTACTTCTACCTTTTATTGCAATCAGGCTCATATATGAAACCAATTTTCCATAAACTGGTTGAAATTATTCAACAAAATTTAGGGAATCAACTTTCCCGAAGCGTATTTCACTGCATATTTTTCTACTATGTGACACTGTTTGGAAGACAATTTCTTCAACGAAATTACGACTGAGAAATTCAATAATTTATTGATACGAAAATGTAAGTGAAACATGAGCTGGTGAAAATTATTCAACAAAATTTAGAGAATCAACTTTCCCGCAGAGTGTTTCATTGAATATAGTTTCCGACTATGTGACACTGTTTGAAAGACAATTTCCTAAACAAAATTATAGCTGAAAAATTCTATAATCTATTGATACGAAAATGTAAGCGAAAAACTGTCACAATTGATCTAGACGTGAGTGAGATGGGTGGAAACCCGTTCTTTCCGAATTCGGGAGTGTCTTCCATAGTTTCCCTGGATCTAGGCTCGTCATGGGCGGCCAAGAGTTGGGACTCGGCTATCTATTTCCGGCATTTGGAGAGCAAGGTGAGCATCCCCATTAATAAACTATTCACTTCTAATTGAAACATCATAATTGTAGCATATACGGAATTCATTTGTTAAGAAAATGACCTAAAAGTAGTTCAACTACATAACAACATGATATAATGTAATCATCTGAGCTATATACTATGTAAGTCAGTATTAGTCGCTTTAAAACAGGGGCGTCATTTGGGGAGGGCAGGGGGGGCATTTGCCCCCCCCTGATTCCTGGGTTACAGGAAATAATCTGTACTAGCTTATGTAGAAATGAGCATTTTATCCGGCAAACACCCCCCCCTGGTGTTTGCCCCCCCCCCCAAGGTTTTGGTGAAATGACGCTACTGCTTTAAAATAATCTCATGCCTCACATTTATCTGAAAATAAAAATGAGAATTTTATTACTAAGAAGACGGGGCTCAACGCTTCGAAACGCGTCCTCTAAACGTGAGTACTTTTCTAAATGTGGAAGTTTATTATAAACTAAACTTTTGCTATGTAGAAAAATATTGATTCTCAAACTATTTGTTAGGTTGATTGATAATGAAAACAAGTAGAAGCGTATGTTCTCTAAAATTTATAAATACAGTATAATCGACTTATACTGATGATAGTAGTGCGTGGTAGCCGATTGAGCACCAACTTCCGGTCGCCATCTTGGATCCGCCATCTTGGATCCGCCATTTTGGATCCGCCATCTTGGATTTTGAATTTTGGCGGGAAATTTGAATTTGAATTTTTGGTCAGCTGTTTTTGTGACGTCACTTCCGGTCAGCTGTTTTTGTGACGTCACTTCCGGTCGGCCATTTTGGATCCGCCATCTTGTGACGTAACAGTCGGCCATGTTTGATTTGGCGGCCATTTTGGATTTGGGTGGGAAATTTGAATTTTGAATTTAGGGTGAGAGGATGATGATGACGTAATAGGGTGGGGATAGACTCTAGTGAAGTATGGGGGGATGAAGAATGTAAAGAGGATGATGACAATGGAAGCTGGGTGCAAGGGTGGGATAGACTCTAGGGGAGTATGAGGATGAAGAATGTGAAGAGGAGGATGATGATATGTGCAGATGGTGGGTGGGGGATAGACTCTAGGGACGTATGGTGATGAAAGCCGAGTGCGAGGATGTGCTCTAAAGAAGTGTGAGGATGAAGAATAAGAGGAGGATGATGATGAAGAATATATGGAATAGTAAGGACTTACCCTATCTGCTACACCTGCACCCAGCTCCTCCTGTAACCAGCTCCTTCTGCACCAGCTCCTTCTCCTACTCTGCTGGCAGTCTGAATGTCTGTTGTAGGTTCAATTTCCACACCACGTAAAATGACGTATGAACCGCGCTTTTTAAAGTGGTATCCCCAATAGGCCTAATCCACTGAATACTATTTCTTTCCTTACTGCTTTTCTACAATCTCTATCTTTGGATATTTTGACTGTGTGTTTTGAACATGATCATAAATTGACCAGTTTTTGAATTAAAGTCTTGCATTGTATCTGCATTCAAAATCGTCAGAAAACGTTTTGGTAGGAAAACGTTAAATACTTTACTGACACATATAGGGTCAGATAGAGTAATTAGAATTCTATCACCATAACGTGTAGAGCAAATGAATGCTGAAAGAATATTATAGAGATACTCCTCCTTCATATTCTTGATCGGCTCAGTATCCCCAACATGGGATCTGTTGTTGAAACTTTTAACATTGAATGTAGAAGTCATGCTTACAAATACACAGAGAGAGAGTGAGAAAGACAGACGATGTTACTTGTACAAGTGCACTACTGCAAATGATGAGGTGAAGACAGATGCACTGGTATTTATACCTTCTTTCAACAAGGATAAAAAATCAAATTTCCTAATCTGGGAAAAACCGTTACAAATTAACCGCAAAACCGGAAGTGACGCACAGAGATAAAAATCATTTTCATCAAGGATAATCTATTTCTAATCTGGGAAAAACCGTTACTAATTAACCGCAAAACCGGAAGTGACGCACAGAGATAAAAATCATTTTCATCAAGGATAATCTATTTCTAATCTGGGAAAAACCGTTACTAATTAACCGCAAAACCGGAAGTGACGCACAGAGATAAAAATCATTTTCAACAAGGGTAAAACATTAAATTTTCTAATCTGGGAAAAACCGTTACAAATTAACCACAAAACCGGAAGTGATACACACAGTAAAACCCTTATCAAATATTCCAAGAAAAATTATTTTAGTAGAAAGCTTATCCACCCATAATTTGATACAATCAACACCACTATCATAAAAGTTAACCAAAACTTCATTGTAATGATTAGTAATTTCAAGATTGTTATTGGTAGATCATCCATGACTTCAAAACACTTCTACAGTCAACTGACTACTGAAACCATTCAACAAAATAGGGTAGGAGTGTACAACAATACATAAAACTAATCAGTTGAGCTTTAGCAGAGGAGTAAACACCTCAATGACGCTTGTCATGCTCTTCTCCAATATGATTCCTTTTCCACACCACGCAATGACGTAGGAATCTAGGCGTTAAAGTTTTTATAGTGGTTTTTCCCTATAGGCCTATCATCCACTTTTACATTATATAATACAAACATTAGTATGTACATAATGTAATATTATTTTGAATACGCATCAAATGCTGTGGTGTATTGTGCATAACCTATAGTAATAATTTTAAAATGTACAAATATTTTTGCACATTTCTTTTAAATTTATCATAGCCAACAAATTGCAAGCTTGAAACAGTAAGCAATAAAAGTATTCAACATCAAACTGATAGAAGCGTGGATGAGATTGAATCTCAATCCTATTATCCATCTCAACCAGATGTATTTATAAAAGTAGTTGCATTGTGAGATCGATCCCTGTATCAATTTAATGACTTCAGTTGGGCTCGTTGTCGCCCACAATACAACTACACATAGATTATGTACTGTTTCCAGATGGATTTATAAAAAAGTAGTTGCATTGTGAGATCCCGATCCCTGTATCAATTTAATGACTTCAGTTGGGCTCGTTGTCGCTCACAATACAACTACACATAGATTATGGCACAATAATCACCTCTCAGCATTTGATAAGCGATTCACTCAATTTTACCAACGATTCACACAAGTTTACCAACAATTGCATGAAGGTGGTTCAGTTTCATCCCTACAACTAGATCTTGTGAGTACTCTGAATAATAAATTGTAAATACAGGACAAAAAATAATAAAATTCTATACAATAAAAATCTTCAATATTCCCTAACTATACAAACACTAAAGCTACCTGTGAGTTGTGAATACAGAGACAGAAAAAAAGATAAATCTATACAACTACCTATTTGTTATTTATACAATATATATTGCAAACACCAGTGAAAATATTGTGTATGTACATAAATAAATAAAAAAACTATACAACTTGTCTACTATACATTATTGATAATCATGATCCAATCTTATTCGTTTATTGTGATGGTTGATTTCTTCCTGCTGTTGTTCTTCAATTTTATAATGACCCCATGCATATGTATTAATTTTATCGTTACAAATGTAACGTTTATTGTCATAAGGACTTAGTGATAGTTTTGAAATATCCATACTGTAAATTTTGTGATCAGTACTTCTCAATGTTGTGAATTTAGTATATGTTTTTTTTTTATCTAATAAACGAGTTGGTTATAAATCAAAATTTAAATCTTTTTCAATACAAATTCTAGCCACACCTTTAGCCACCTTTTTTTCACTGTTTGAATATGTGAACGAGTACATTTTAGATTTTAAGCCCACAAATTCAAAAATTTGGTTTCCCTTCATTTCATCTTTAAACTTTCCAAGAACTTTAGCATTAGTTGGGTCATAGCAAGGGTGATTTTGTGGATACTCTGAAGTATCATACAATGAAATATTATGTTTTATGTCTTCAAATATACAGGGCGTTTCTATCTTGTACATGAAAGAATCTGTATCTGTCATTAGGAGTTTTACATTATTTTGTACAAGGGTTTGATGTGATTGTAATGGAAATTGTACATAATATTTTTACTCAGTTCCAATACAGTCACTCCTACATAAACTGGTCGGTTGAGGTAAATTTCACTCTTTTCATGCGTACACCGACCAGTGATTCATTGTAAATGTGCCAGTCTTGGACACGAGGTTCGGCTATTACTTTATCCAATTCTTGGGGGTTGGTAATTAGCTTGAAATCCATTCTTCTACGAACGTTTTCAAGGGTCTTGCCATACACCGCGTTATTCGCCAATTTTCGAAGGTCACGTTCAAAACTATTCTTAGCTTTCACGTAACTCTGTATTAAAATCTATATATGGTTTCAACCATTGACTTTGGTTGAATTTGATTGCACGGTGTATTTTTACAAGTTTTAGACCCAACTGTAAATATAGTTTGAGATTACGGTAGTGGAGGATATAATTTGATTTATTTTCAAGAGTGGTCATTAATTTTTCTACTTTAACGTTTGTTCTATTGGGGTCAGTTTGGTAAGTTGAAAGATGAGATGAAGGGGGAAGTTTCTTTTCAGGAGCAAGAGGGTAATCAGAGTGTGAATCATGAAGATGTTGAGGGTACTCCAAATCAACTTGAAGTAGGTAGCCTACATCAGAATCATCAGGTACCTCCATTACATCAAATTTTGAAATTTCACTCTCTGATAGCCATCTGAATCCGGAATGTGGTAACCTTGAAATCATACTGGCTCCGTACAGGTTATTACAATCAATATAATGAATAAATGATGATGGCTTTGAAGGGTCATATTCGCAACCCATAAATTTATTGTTTGCCTTAGCATATCGAGTAGGAATCATACTGATTCCTCCTCTTGCTGAAGCTTCAAAAAACATATGCATTTCAGGGTCTGTTAGTAGCTGTAGTTTAACTCTTGTCATTTTTAGCATGGCATTCCAACAATAATGTGGAAGAGAATAGAAATGACATGGGTCAAGTCCATAAGATTCCAAAAATGTACTTCTAAAATTTTCAAAAACATCAGCAAGAAGAAGAACATCACAAGTAAGGTAAAGATCATGATAAGAACCCATATTATCAATATTACACTTGGTCCAAACTGATTGTGCATGAGCATAATCTTCATTACTTATAGTAGTTCTTGTAAGAGAACTAAAAAATGAATCTATTGGAGGTAGGGTTCTTTCTTCAAATTTTTCTACTCCTGTCATGAATTCATAGGGAAACACACCTTTACGAATTAACATGTCTCTAATTGATGGATTATTAAAAAAATTGGACATGCATTTAAAAATAGTAGACTTGTCTGTTGAACCATCAGCAAGGTTAGAAACTAATTTATCGAGACTCATATTTAAAAATTGTAATGAATCTAAAAATCTAAGTGGACCAAGACTAATTGATTGAAACTTTTCACTAGTGTTTGCAATACACGAAATTTTATGATTATTATATTTACCGAGTGCTTGTACAATGTGGTGACTGTCATAGCCACGTAAATTATGAAAATATACAGGTAGAAAATCTGGTCGTTTAGCATTTAAATTACATATGCGATGGGCTGCTCCGACCCATTCACCAGTAGTGTGTAGGTGATGACGAACTTTATAATCTTTACTATTATTAATAAAGGGATCTTTACATAGTACACACTCTGTAGCTTCATGAAATTCTTTTTGTTGATCAGGTGTCAAGTTCATGGGTGTTTCTTCGATAATTTCCTGCTTTATTCGCTCCCCGTGTTCGAGAAGCTCATCCAGCATAATTTCGATAATGTTTTCACCCATGAACTTGGCACGGTATGTTCTTGGACCATAGCTTATCTGTCCATCTTCACCTACTATAACATAACTGAATCCAGAAGGTATGTGCCTAGCTGTTTTCCTGGTATAGCTTATTTCTTCTTCTATTTCATCTTCTACTATTTCTTCACCTGCTTGTCCGTCACCATTTTCTATTGGGACTATAAAGCTTTCCAGATCTGCATAAACAGTATAAGGAACTCTTATAGTTCCGGTAAAATTCCGAAACTTTAAGATTTCCTCATGCTCATATCCAGCTCTGGGAAGTCTAGTCCGTTGAATTCCATGCACCTTACACATTTCTATATGTTCTTCCAAATTCTTTTTAGCATCTACAATTTGGTCTGTCTGTTCTATTTAAATTATTGGTAAATCGGTGGAAACAATAGGGGCAAATTTCCACTTTATGTCCTCTTTTTGTCATATGTGACAGTAATCGGGAAAGACCATTGTAACCCGGTTTTGTATTTACAAGGGTATAATGAAAAATATCTTTTGTTGCACCGGTAAGAAGTAGTAAAGTAATTACATATTGTCTGTCTCTGTATTCACTGACCCTATGTGGATAAATACGATTTTCTTCTTCGCTATAAGCTAAAACATTAATAGCGAGAGGTGGATTCTGGTCTTCTACTTTTTTGATATCTTTAATGCTAACAGGATAATTTATCCCACGCATGTTAATTAGACCTTCCAACCTCCTAAGGTCACTCACTCTATTGTGTATAGGATCATCATTAAAATAGGCCAATAATGACCAAAGAAAGCATTTTTCATCTGTATTATGAACGTTAATTATAGCTCTCTTATTGAATAGTTTAGTGGGGGTGGGCAGATATGAAGACCCTCGAATAGGTCTATATCGAACAACATTTACATCCACACAGTAAATTTTTTTAACTGTCCACCCACTCCCATTCTGAATAAAATTATCCAACCGTTGAAGAATTTTATCTTGTGCACGGTTGAATTGGTTGATGGCTGTCTCTGTATTGTCTGTAATATTTATAATATTTTGTGATGATCCATGGAAGGTTACATTAGCTAATATTGATTGTTCTAAACCATCTGCTAAAACAATTTTTTTCAAGCATAATTTAGCTGCCATAAACCATCTAATATTACCATCAAATCTACTACCTTCCGAAATTAAAAAATCTATTATTTGTCCTTGAAGATTATTCAGAGTACTCACCAGGTCCACCTGAAGAGAAGGGAAGCACCACCTTGCCTTAATGCAATTGTTGTGAATCGCGCGTGTATAGGTTACATCCATGATGAAAGATGATAATCGATCGATCGTCAGAGAGAACCTTCTTCTTCTGCTGCTCGAGCAAGACTGAATAAATTATTGAGGAGCAGCTACCTTTTATACCTCTGACACCGGAAGTTGCGGTTAGGGAGCTACAGTTAAATATCATGTTTTCCTTGTACAAGGAAAATGGAGGTAGAATTATTTCTTTCTCAGTTTTGAATCATAACAACTAACCACATCCGGTCTCAAAGAATGGTACATGTTAAAAATTACCAATTATTTTTGGATTGAGATAATAATAATAATATTATCAATTTCTTTCAAAACTAATTTCTGACCACTTCTTCCTCAATGCTTCTGCATTTCCTGTCAAAATTAGATTATTATTTCGAGTAATAGAGGATAATATTTCTCTCAATTCAGTGTAATAATTTATAATAATGATGAAGATTAGATGACAAATACAATAATAAAACAAATGAATACATTCACGCCTACAAGAGGGAGTAGTGTATTATGAGTACTAATACTGTCTTGAGATTGTTGTGCGGGTTGCATAAGTAACGCCGTGAAATAAAGTATTAGTTTTACCGCATGGGCGCGTGAGCTTCCACTCAACGGCATGTGTGTTGTACTTTTACAACAACAGATGGCGCGGACAGTACGATCTCTATAGGCAGGACTTCTGTTATACACACTCTTATTGTTGAAAAATCTCACACAAATGAACTATTATTTAGGTTTATTATTATCAAATTGACTTTGAAATTGATAGATTTCTATTATTAAAAGTTCTAAAAGTAATTAGACTATTTTTCAATAATAAAATATGATAAATGATTTTCTAAGCACTTTTCAGCATGATTCTCTCAGGTTGGGCTGGAAAGGGTTAATAACATGAGTGTTCTCTAAGAGTTGCTGTTTACACTCACATTGTATGTTACGTAAAATTATTCAGAAACGAACTAATAAATAAAGCTATTAGGGCTAATATCAAAAATATCATTTTGATATTATCAAGGTTATTATTATTATAAGTTTTAGCTTACAACTGGAATAATCTAATAATAATGTGATTGTATGTTACGTAAAATTATTCAGAAATGAACTAATAAATAAAGCTATTAGGCCTAATATCAAAAATATCATTTTGATATTATCAAGGTTATTATTATTATAAGTTTTAGCTTACAACTGGAATAATCTAATAATAATGTGAAGGTGGGATTAAGGTATTTTGGAAATATGATGAGAATTCTCTCATCTTGTTTTTCATTTTATTTTTCTCTCTTTTTTTTCTTTTTTTTCTTGAGATGTCTCTCTGTGTTTTTCAAGGGCTTGAGACCTTCTGAATTCTCTTGAAAGAAAACAGGCCACATTACCATCCATTCCACACATTCATACAAAAATTTTACATTATTTTACAACAAGAATAAGATTCAAATAATATTTAAAATTTACACTAACACTGTATCAATTTATTTTACAAATTTACAAATTAAATCTACAATTAGTTTATTATACAAATACAAATACTTTTATTTAATTTCATGGTACAATTCAATGAAAACAAGAAAAAATCAATTAAAAACTTTACATATTAATAAAATTAATCGATAAGGAAAAAATTAAAATAATTTACACTTCATTCATACACATCTCATTCACACAGTTGAGTCAATGTTCACTGCAGTGCAAAGGTCTTGAATGCAAAATGAACGGCGTTACGACATAGAGGGCAGGAAGCAAGTTTATAAACGCATCTCAGACACACCATATGAGTACAGGGTAAAAGCATAACACTTTTTCTGCGTGTGAGGCAGCTCCACCCCAGATTCTCCTCGTCCACTTCACCATTGTCAGATTGTTCGTCAGTGGCGTGAAGATCATTACCCAAAGTTATATTAGATATATTTATAAATTGGTTCGTTCCAATTGTATCTGCCAGAGTAGCCACTTGGAGTTCTTCTTGTGGGGAGTAGTGTCAGTAGGGCACTATGTTCTTCACTCACTACTACACTAATAGACACACCATCCTCAGAAACCGTATCTTCGTAATTATCAAAGGCGGACATTATTTCATCCAACAATGGTGAATGTTGTTCACCAAATAATGCCAGGCTGAATAACTGGAAGCAAGACTCACTCCACTATTTGCCATTGCAGCTACATTGTTATCCTCTACGTCATAAATTGAAGATCAATCACTTGTGTTATCGGATAGGTCAGTCTCTTTCCACTCATGACTCTTCGACGTCCATACTCCTCCCGCCTTCGAGAATTCGATTTTATAAAAGAACTTCTGGGGGCTGGTCTAGATGAACTTGGAGTTGATGAGTGGCCGGCGGAGGAGTGATGAGTGGGTGGGCCCATGGGTGGTGGGGGAGGGCCCATCGAGTCCTGGTTGTGTGATGGTCCAGGCTGTTGGCGGTTGACTACAGATGATGATGATGATGATGAAGTAGATGCGTGCTGCCTCATCATCTCTATTTGATGGAGTATTTGCCGACGTACCGGATAAGGAACGTTGATCGGTCGTTGGGGCCGGCTGTTTTCGTTGTTGATATTATCGTTATTTGATGAAGAAGACATCTTGACACAATAAACAACAACTAGAACGAAACACTCACAAGAACGAAACACTCAAATAATTCACGCAGATCTATCTGTTCGCTAGCTCATTCGCGGATCGAATGATTAAAGAATAATTTTTCCAGAGTATTTATAATTTTTCCTAATCAAGTGAAGTGGTTAACTATTTATTTCTCACGTTAATTCGTTTCAAAAGAATATTGATTGTTGTACAAGCTTAATTTTTGTGGTAAATAAGAAGCATGTTTATCATAGATTACGCTAATCAAAGATGGATAAGAGTTTTGAAAAATCCAATCTGTAGGATATGTGGTTAACTATTTATTTCTCACGTTAATTCGCTTCGAAAGGGGTATAATCTCGATTTTGCGGTTAATTAGAAGCATAGATTATAGTAATCAAACACGGATAAGAGCTTTGAAAAATCCAATCAGTTGAAATTATTTCACACATATAGGTCAACAGATTTAATTAATTTAATATTTTCCCTCTCTGATATTTTATTCGTTATCACACTCGTATAATTATCATACCTCAAGGAGTAAAATTATTTTTCCCGAAAATTGATTAGAACATAAAATATTAATTTCCATTGTATGCACCAAATAATCTTTAACCACAGAATTTTCATATCTTGAATGGATAAAGTAAAGTATTAATCTCATTCTTTTCCTTGTTGCTGACCCTATTGATAACTATGGTTGAAAACTTGAAAAAATCATACACATTAAGGTGTGTGAAGGTATAATAATAATTGAAAAGAAAAACTTTAAACATTTGAGAAAAATGGTGGAGTCGAGACGATTTCGTTTGGATGTGTTCAACTATATGGCGAGAAGAGTGCCATTGATTCAATCTGTTCCAGACTCATATATAGGTGAACCTTTACTTATAAAAAATACACAAATAGATGGTGATTTGTCCAGCTTTTGGTGTGACAATTGTCAATCAATTTGCACAGATGTAGGTACAACACAGCGGATTATTTTCGAGGTACATGATACAGACAGTGAAGGTGATACATATTTTGATGTAATTCTACCTACTGATTTTATAACATTTTTGAATTATGACACTTTGGATGATTTCAAGAAGAGAAGATTTCGTATAAAATGTGATATGGATGGGAAATTTCAACTAGAAGAGTAAATAAAAAAAATACAGTGGATGATAGGCCTACAGGGGAAAAACCACTATAAAAAATTTTAACGCGCCTACGATTCATACAGCTTGTTTTTAACTATAAAAACATCTGTGGTGTGGAAAATGAGTCAGTCAGTTGTAAGGTAGATAGGTAGGTAGGAATATTTGACTAAGATAATTAGCCTTATTTGATCATTCAAAGAGTGAACACATTATAAGATGCATGTAAAGATAGTTAGGGAGTTACATAGGCCTGCCCGTCGTAATTTCATTACCAGACGTGTGGAATTGAAAGGAATTGATGATCTCTTCCAAGCAGATTTAGTAGAAATGATTCCATACAGTAAATTCAATAAAAATTACAAGTACATAATGACTATTATTAATTGTTTTAGTAAAAAAGGATATGCAATAGCCTTGAAAACTAAAACTGGGTTGGAATAGATCTTTGAAAGAAAAAATGTGGTGAGAATTTACTGCACAAGGATCGTACAAATGGTTAGATCTTTTACCTAAACTTGTCAGTCAATATAATAATACATTGCACTGTACTATCAGAATGAAACCTAATCAAGTGAATAGAAAGAATGAGAAGGAGGTATTGAAAGTAATAAAAAAACTAATTTTTGAAAAAGTGTTGATAGAAAACCTAAATTCAAAGTTGGAGACAATGTGGTAATCTCAAGTATATTTATCATGATCATGTAAATACAGTCTTTAGCTATGATAAATTCAAAGAATTATGTTCTCACGCATGGAAAGATAATAGACACAATTTTCTAGTTATAAACAAAGAGTGTGATTTAGATAAGAGAAGGTATCGAATTGCTTTTGATAATTTCAGCCAGTTAGCCAACCATGATTGCATGTAACTAGGTTTAGCTACATAGCTAGTTAGCTAGCTAGTTTTAGCCAGATTCAGCAGGTAGGTAGCTACATAGGTAGTTTTAGGTAGATTGTAGGTAGGTAGATTGTGGTGGTAGCTACACAGCTAGTTAGCTAGCTAGATTATAGGTAGGCAGGTAGCTACATAGCTAGTTAGCTAGCTAGTTTTTAGCTAGATTGCAGGCAGGTAGGCAGCTACAGGTAGTTTTAGGTAGATTGTGCAGGCAGATTGTGGGTGGCTACAGCCAGCTGGACAGCAGGCAGGCAGCCACATAGCCAGTTAGCTAGCTACTAGCCAGACTGTAGGCAGGCAGCCAGGCAGGCAGATTGCAGGCAGATTGTAGGTAGCTACAGCTAGTCAGCCAGCCAGGGTAGGTAGCTACCAGCTAGCTAGCTAGTTTTTAGCTAGATTGCAGGCAGGCAGGTAGCTACAGGCAGTTTTAGGCAGATTGTAGGCAGGTAGATTGTGGTAGCTAGCTAGCTAGCCAGGTAGGTAGGTAGCTACATAGCTAGCAAGTTTTTAGCTAGATTGTAGGTAGGTAGGTTGGTGTGTAGGTAGGTACATAGCTAAGTAGGTAGATGAAATATTCTATTCAAAGTTAGTTGACAAGATGTCGTAGAAGAGTAAGGATGTAGACAATCAGCTAAAACTCAGATTCATTCATACTTTGACACTGTTTGTGTCCAAGTTACTTCTACAGAAATCAGTTCCATTAAAAATTAATTGGCATGTACGCAACTCTGGTTAAACATACTTGTTGATTAGTATTTAACTATGTAATTTTTGTTCACTATTCATCAGTAAATTGCTATCCTTCATTTGAAGTGATTTAGTTTCATCTTGCTAACTTTTTTTTGGAACTATCTTTGGTAGCAACAATGTTTTTGAATACTACGAGTTTTGTACCATTTCTTCTAGCTCTTTTACCAGTTGTTATACTTACCCTTCCTACAGTGAACCCAACTGCAAGGAAATCTTTGTTAGATTTGAAAAAAATGGAATCTATTCACGTCAATATAGAGTTCACTATGAACGAGCTTTCTGGTAACAGAACAATTTGTCCCTTCATTGTGGAGAACAAAACCACAGGAGGCATACCTGAGATAATAACTATATACAGGTAAGAATCCACCATTTTCTACATGTTTGGTATCAGTTTTCTCGATTTGTTTTATTTCAATGATGAAAGAAGCAAGCAGGTGAAGATCTGTGTCACAGAAACACAGTACAATCATTGTTAATTGGTTGAACAGTAATACATGTAGCTCTCTGCACAGAAGTTGAGTGACTATAATACAGGTTGGTGTTTCTAAAATAGATCAACAAAGTTTGTGATTGGATTCCTATCATTGAAATTAATAGAAATATGGGTTCTAAAATGCATTGTTTTCCCCCTAGTTGCCATTTTGTTTTTCACTTTTTTCTCCAGAATGGTTTCACTAATTTTGATGAAATTCAACATTGACAAGGTTAATATGAAAAAGACTACTGTAAAGGAAATGAACCATTCTTATATGACAAAATATTTCAAAATGTAGGGTATTCGAAATTTTAATTTGAAATAACTCAAAACTTGTTGATGATTTGATATAACCTGAATTAGGACTGATTGTCCCATCTGTTTGGAAAAGGAACAGTTTTGGTCAAAGTGTACTCTTCTTTGTGAATGATTGATTGATTGATAATTCTGTATAAAAATTCATATCCAATTCTTCTTGATTTCAACCCTCTTATCTTACAACTAATCAAGTGATAATAATCTATTTTGTGCAGTTGCATATCCCAATCAATCAGTGGAAGTACAATGGTAGACAATAGCGATGGACAAAGAATAAAAAATCACGAGTGTTACCAGGGCACAACTACTATCCTGATCTTGAAACCAAACACCACCAAACCAGTGCCAGAAGTTTTCAACTCCGGTTGCTTCTGTGCGCAACAAAAGAAGAGTTTGCTTGAAAAAGTAACACCTCCCAAAACTACAAATTAGATTACAACTACCTGTGATAATGAGATTTTGATTATAGTGTTGTTGTTATTATTATGAGACTAGATCACTACAAAGTGATATTTTATTGTATAAGTAGGTGTGTATGACTATGAGAGTGACCGTGATATGACTGTGTATGAGAACTTTGTAAATTTACTTTAAATTTAAACAAAATGTGAGAATTGCAATACTTAAATTGTGAATAATAATTACTGTGATAATACTGTAAAATAAATACAAAAGTAATGTAACTCTCACCGAAACATTAGATCAAAAGAGGTTGTGTAAAGAGATTCAATTAATATTTCTTCAGTGCATAGATGAAACTATAATAAATCCTTATTTATGATACTATCGTCCTATTGATCTTTGTCTAATGAATAAAATAATTGAATTACAAGAAAAAATATGACATGTAATAACTCAATAAATCGTCAACTTGTTATCAGTAGCCTACAAGCAGTGTGGTTTTCAATGCATTTTTATTCGATAATAGTATTTGAATAAGGAGAAACAAGGTTATCAAATATTATTTCATTTCAACAAAATAATGATTGTCGATTACAAAATTATTTTAATGGGAATATTTTGCCAGTTGAAAGTAAAGATAGCAGGTGTTAGTTTTGCACCTTATCGATATTAGATAGGAAGTTGCAACTGGATGTTGTGGATTTTATTTTGCTATAGTGTTGAAAAAGTGGATGCTAGACCTACAGGGGAAAAACCACTATAAAAAACTTTAACGCACCTACGACTCATACAGCTTGTTTTTAACTATAAAATCATCTGTGGTGGGGAAAATGAGTCAGTCTTTTGTTTGCTGTTGAAAAGGAAACATCATGGATCCTAAACAATGGTTATCTGCTTCGAATCAATTAGAAGAACAAGTTAAAAATTATTTGGAGTGGTTTACAGTGTGTGAAGAGAGTATTCAAAAAGCTGAAACATTAGATCAAAAGAAGCTGTGTAAGGAAATACAATTAATATTTCTTCAGAGTGTAGATGAGACTGTAATCAACGAATATTTAAGTTACTATCGTCCTATCATTCTTCCCATGAATAAAATAATTGAATTACAAGAAAAATTATGGCAAATAATAAGTGAATAATTCTTCCAGCTAATTGAACTTTTTATCAGTTCAAGCAGTGTGGTTTTCAACGCATTTTATTTGATAATAATTCCAGTGAAATAATATTATTTCATTTCAGGGAAAAAAACATCGGTAGTTAACCACAACGAAATAATTATTTTATTTAAAACATTTTGTCAGTTGAAAGTAAAGATAGTGTGCTTTAGTTTTGCACCTTATCGATATTAGATAGAAAGGTGTAACAGGATGTGGTTTTCATCTTGATGCAGTTGTTAACTCATTCAAAAATTTAAGGCGCCAGTTCTTTGAATGTGTAACGGATTTTGCGGTTAGATAAGAGCGAGCTTTAATAGTTTAAAAGGACAGCTCACTCACACACGCACACAGTAGCAGTCAGACTCTTGTTGTGAACACACACACGCGCACGCACGCTCGCTCGCTCACATACTTTGACGCTGTCGTTGTTATCATGACTAGTAGAATGTTGTTTCTGGATTCTGATCATGATTCCTCATCAGAGAGTGATGGTGATAATCAAATGGATGAATCGACAGACAGTGATAGTGATGGATCGTTAATTGGTAGGGATTCATTCTTAGCTCATGAATTGAAGTGGCATGAAGAAATTTGTGATGATGGAGCACACTGGCTTCTATGTTCGAATCCACTATCGTTTGAGAAATCACAGGACTTCAATGGGACGTGTATAGGAAAGAACTATTGTGAAATCGGACGAATCAACAAACATAAATCTTTATATCATTCGGAGAAATGTGATGGAAAGGTTCATATTTATAATGTATGTTCTTTGGCTTCGGAAGCTGATACACTCCCTGTGATAAAACGTTATTGTACTCCTGAATCTAAAGTAAAATGCAATATATCTTGTTACATTTACCGAAAAGCTATTGAAGAAGAAGAAAAGGAAAGGAAGGAAGAAGAAGAAAAGGAAGAAGGGGAGATTGTAGAAAAGCAGTAAGGAAAGAAATAGTATTCAGTGGATTAGGCCTATTGGGGATACCACTTTAAAAAAAGCGCGCCAACGGTTCATACGTCATTTTACGTGGTGTGGAAATTGAACCTACAACAGACATTCAGACTGCCAGCAGAGTAGGAGAAGGAGCTGGTGCAGAAGGAGCTGGTTACAGGAGGAGCTGGGTGCAGGTGTAGCAGATAGGGTAAGTCCTTACTATTCCATATATTCTTCATCATCATCCTCCTCTTATTCTTCATCCTCACACTTCTTTAGAGCACATCCTCGCACTCGGCTTTCATCACCATACGTCCCTAGAGTCTATCCCCCACCCACCATCTGCACATATCATCATCCTCCTCTTCACATTCTTCATCCTCATACTCCCCTAGAGTCTATCCCACCCTTGCACCCAGCTTCCATTGTCATCATCCTCTTTACATTCTTCATCCCCCCATACTTCACTAGAGTCTATCCCCACCCTATTACGTCATCATCATCCTCTCACCCTAAATTCAAAATTCAAATTTCCCACCCAAATCCAAAATGGCCGCCAAATCAAACATGGCCGACTGTTACGTCACAAGATGGCGGATCCAAAATGGCCGACCGGAAGTGACGTCACAAAAACAGCTGACCGGAAGTGACGTCACAAAAACAGCTGACCAAAAATTCAAATTCAAATTTCCCGCCAAAATTCAAAATCCAAGATGGCGGATCCAAAATGGCGGATCCAAGATGGCGGATCCAAGATGGCGACCGGAAGTTGGTGCTCAATCGGCTACCACGCACTACTGATGATGAATACAAGAGGAAGTCTTTGTTTTCAAGAATTGAAAAATTGATTGATTTTCTAATTTTCTGGTCGATCAATAATGGAAACAAGTTTAATCCTTGATTCAACTTGAGAAATAAGCAATTGATTTTTAGGTCGATTGATATTGAAAACAAGAAGAAGCCTTGGTTCTCGAAAATTGAATAATAATTTATTGATTCTCTAGTATCAATATAATGTATTGGTTCTCGAAAATTGAAAAATATTCAATTGTCAGATCGATTGTTAGTGAAAACAAGAGGGAAATTTGAATCCTGAAAATTGAGCAGTAATCTATTCTGTTATTATTGACCTTCTCAATCAGCCCTTGAAAATGTCATAATGTCCTGGTATCTACAGAGTGAATAAATAATGAGAAAAACCAATTTATAGAAAGGTGAACAAACTCGATACCCTCTGACCGCTGCTAGAAGAGCTAGAACTTTTCTCGAGTGGGTGTTTCAAAGCCAGGGTTCTCTCCATCGATTACTCAATATAGTAGAAGAAAGAATAAAGTCTTCTTTCTATATTCTCTTTATAGTAGAATAAAGAATAAGTTTCAAAACTACATTCGTAATCAAAGGAGCTTCGACCCTCTATCAATGCTCCTACGATCAAGGCCGTACCCAGGGGGGGGGGTCAGGGGGGTTGAAACCCCCCCCGAAATTTCCAGAAAGAAATAGCCTATTTTGAAATTAAAACACAAATTGTCACAAAATTAAAATTAAACACGTAAAATTAAGATGTATTGCTAATGCTAACGTGTCTCTTTCTCACACTCTCTCTCCCTCACTCTCTATCTCTCTCTCCGACTCTCACCACTACTATCCCGCCCCGAGCCTACCAGCATTAGGCTGGGATAGAAGAATAGAAGAGCAGATTTAGTATTATAGGTTTTGAAGTTTTTTTTTAAATATTACGTGATGATTGTATTAAAATTATTCAAGTCTATTTGCATTTTGTATTTATCTATTCATTTTCAGAGCTAACCAATTCACAAGAGAAAGTATTTTCATACTTGAAATTAAATGTTAATAGCTTTAAACATTAAAAAAGGATCAAAGGGTATCATACGATATGTTAATGCAAAAACATTCTAATGGCTTAAAAATGGACTATTCTATGTAAAAATTTTCAAGTCAAACCATAGATTTTTGCCTATAAACTCTGGTTAATCAAGAGCTTAAAATGCGTAATTTCACACTTGAATTTTCAAAATTTCCCCGGGGAGAGCCCCCGGACCCCCCGTCTTCCTGTGGGTATGGAATGTAAAGATTTTCAAGTTAAACCATAGATTTTTGCCTGTAAACTCTGGTTAGTCAAGAGCTTAAAATGCGTAATTTCATACTTAAATTTTCAAAATTTCCTCGGGGAGAGCCCCCGGACTCCCCGCCCTCCTGGGAGGTATGAAATGTAAAAATTTTCAAGTCAAACCATAGATTTTTGCCTATAAACTCTGGTTAATCAAGAGTTTAAAACGGTCTTAAAATGCGTAATTTCACACTTAAATTTTCAAAATTTTCCGGGGGGGTGCCCCCGGACCCCCGCCTTCCTGGGGGGTATTCCATACCCCCCAGACCCCCCGGTGCTTCAACCCCCCCCGAAATTTTTTCCTGGGTACGGCCTTGCCTACGATTACGCAAGTAGTGAAGCATAATTAAGGCTGGTTATAGTTAATTGAAACTAAAGAACTGTGGAAACATTATTTTAATAGAAAAAATGAAACTCTTATTGAATTTATATGAAGTACGCATGCAACAAATTATTTTGTTTGTTCAAGAAGTATATTGATTGTACTAGCCTACACAGATAAAATGTCCTGTACTTCATATGGAAAGATCCCAAATGGATAACTTTATTGCCTATTATAGGTTGCTGAACTTGATAAGCTCAGTAGCCGAACAATGCAGACATAAAATTGTTACTCAGTGTAGAGATTGAACTATGCATTTATAAAAACATTGGGTAATGATGTTGAGCTGAGATAAAACATGAAGATGGAAAAATATTGAATTGAAGCGTGGAAATAGCAAAAGAGATAAAATAGTTAAAAGAGATCTAGCAAAAATATAGCCTACTGAATATATCTAGCTTCAATGAAACATTGTTATTAGAACTTGTTAAGTATCGTTGAAGGGTTATTGAATAAAGTTTGAGAGACAATACTATTTTAGGGGGGCTCTTGAGTAGAGTCTACAAATTAATTTCCAAAGTCTTCTATGAGTTGTGACTTATGAAATCATTCAAGAACTACGCTTTTTCGTAAGGTAGTGATTGCTAGTTACATTTTCCTTTATCTAAACACTACTCATAGTGGGTTGTCAAAATTACACATTAAATTTCATTTTCATTTTTCTCTGTCATGTAACCCATGTCCGGAGGTATTTATTACACATTACAAACAATTACAATATGAAAAAATTATGTTGTATTGTTATACGATTCTGCCGTGACTATCATGTAGCATCCCACCATAGAGTCTAAAATTTTATAGCCTTATTCAATTAACTTAATTAACTTACCCTGACTTACTCTTCAGGGTAAATTGCAATGAACATTAAATATTTACACCCCAAATTGCAGTCATTGACATTGAACTGATGTTCAAGGACAAACAACTAGCAATTGAGCCTTCTTAATCAGTCACGGTCAAAGGTCAAACCATCTTTTTCATTATTTTTCTATTGATGTGAAAATTATCACACGATATACCGTTCTCTTCCGGGGTTTTCCACCCTCTAACAACCGATTAGCCAGGATCTAACCAGAGTAGAATGACGTCATCTAGTCAATGGAACGAATTTCCAATTAATCTACATAAAATGACCTCATTTTACTTTGTGACTCCATTTAATTTCCTTTCGTACAATAGATTGTTATGTTTTTGTTTCTCATCAAGCTTAACATACCTTCCAGCATAACATATCTCAACATATCTCATACATCGCAAGCTTAACATCCCTCCAAGCTTAACATATATTTTTTTGCCTTTAAAATGTAGATTCTATTTTGCTTCATCTTCTGTCTGGTGATACGAGAATATTAAAGTTCTCTATCAATTAATTGAAAATAAAATTATTACAAACTCAAAATTGATCACAGTTCAATTCGGCTACGCTTAAATGTATTTTGTTCTTCATGGATAGTTTCAAATCTATAGCCTACTGTAGCTCACAATATGAACAGAACTGATCCACCTTGAATCTATAATATTAATTCATTAACATAGAAAAGCTGTAGATACATAACAATAACAACCAATTCACGGTAGTTTTACTATGTAAATAAACATGATTCCTCATTCTAATTCTTTGTAGACGTGGGTTTTATTATAGAGAACTCTAAAACCATTAACGCTTTTAATATTCTGTAAGATAGTCAAATTACAACTAAATAGATTATCTAGTATTCCACTGTGTGAAATACTAGTAATGAAATTACATAAATTTAATCATTATGTAATTGCTGTACACAGTTGATTGTACAGCTTTTAATTGACCAGCCATAAATTCAATTGACCGCTGCAAGTGTGGAAAAGCGGTGGGATGCAATCAATTGAATAATTTTCAATTAATTGAAGATACGATCAAACACCAGACTTACTTTGCGACTTTGGCAAAGATTGTTGTAATGAAGTTGTATGGGAGAACCGCTCCGTTGCCTTCCTCCTACGCTAGTGACCACAAGTGACCACTTTTTCAACTCTATTTGCTGATGTATTGATATTTACTAAGAGGCTCATTGTAGCTAGAAAAGTAGTTTAAACATTATGATTGTGTAATGTATAGTCTGGCAACAGACAAAAGAACCTTCGCGCATCGTATCACCGAAGTGATACAGTATCACATAGTACCACTACTCTAGTGAGCGAGTGAGATAAACTGCTGCATTGCATCACGTGCGCTCTCTCTGCGCAGTAGAGTTCTTATTTTGGAGGCTCTTTTGTCTGTTGCCAGACTATAATAATATTTATTATATAATGTATATAATATAATTTATGTATCATGATTATAAGTGTAGGCCTAACTCATAAACGTAAATACACCTTAAATGTTAGTTTATTTATATAGCCTAATTGAAAATTATATATCAAATTTAAATGTTATATTGACTTGGATTTCATTGATGCAGGTTGATAGAATTATTGAGGAGACTCTTATTTAGCACAGAAACGTTTAGTTATTATTGACACTAGTACCGTGTTGAGGATAATAATTAATGATTCACCATTGAACATCTCATCTTCTACTCAGGTACTAGTCGAAAATCAATAGTTATGAGTTATGGGTACAGAAATATAAATAGGCCAGTTATATGTTGGCTCTAGGTCTCTATTATAATTGGCAACATAAAACGTTTTTATGGAAAATTGTTGTTAGTTTCAATAATGCTATTCATAATAGGTTTTCTTTTTTTGTGAAAGCGGTTTTCATTTGGTTTTTATGACTTTTGAAAACGGATTGCCAGAATCGCGTAACATACCGATAGCAATACAAATGCCATTTGACTCGGTTTTCCAGCGACCTTGCGCTTATTAACGGCTCTGTTGAGGTCAGAGCTTCGCCTGCAGTCACTGAATTAGTTCAGTCGCGATGTCACAAATCAACACTAGATTATTTAATCCTGAATGGAAAATAGCTTCATGATTGGAAATGGGGTTTGAAGGTAATAAATTGAGGCACTAAGGCTACATAACTGACCTATTAGGTTATTTACAAACAATAAAATTAAAAATGGAAACTAATTGAGCGATCATAATAAACAATAAACTCAAGGACTTACGTTAATCTTTGTCTTCAGTGTTTATCAATCGAATCTGATGTCAGTGTAAACCTCCAATATTTCAATAAAAAATATCCTTGAAGTTGAGTTACAGTATTATTATTTTTTCAGTTTCCATTAAATCTGAGTTGATTGTCGATACTGATTGCTACGATACAGTAATAATTATTCATTCACAATGATTTTAAACAAAATCGAGGTAAACTTGAAACAGTCAAACTTCAAGGCTATAGGCCGATCAATCTAGTCTTTATTGAAATAGAAGATTTCTCCTGAAATAATTATATCCTACTCTGTATAAGAAGAACCACTTCTTTTCCATCTTTGGGACTAAATTTGTTCCATCCTTTGGACTATAAACTATACTATACCATGAAAATAAGACTTTTATAAAAATAGTATTTTCAAGATGAAAATTCGTCATCGACATGAAAATTTTCTTGAATTTCCTTATTTCAAAAGTCTATTGAAAAAACGAGTTTGTATATTTTGAAAGGAATCCCTTGCGAAGCGTGGTATACTTATTTGTTCATAAGGATATATACCCGGCGATGACCAAATAAGTATACCACGCTTCGCCACTACTACATATGCAGATTCTTTGAAAATTCATTAATCTTTAGAATAAATGAATGAAATAGAAAATATCATACATTGATATAAACATTATTAATGATTTATTTTTTTACATTAAGATTATACAAATATAAAAAATGAAATCCACTATAAAGTATGAGATTCAATTACTAATTATAATCATGAGAGTGGTATATACGAATGAAATTAATTCCACTCTTTCATTTTCGGTAGGTACTTCCTTCAATGAATATTTCGGATTAAACAATGCCTCCTTATGCGTTTCATTGAAAAGAAGTTGAAGTTGTTGAATTTGAAATTGAAGTTGAAATTGTTGAAGCTGAAGTTAGAGTTGATGTTGAAGTCGGATATATACCCGACGATATACAGGTGTTTCAGAACTCCCTACCAATACTCTAGCGCATTGTTCCTGGTCAAAAACCATATCTAAATATATTATTTAAATTGTCCAAAAGTCCTTAGTCACTCACACAGCTGCCATTTTGTTTTTTTCACTCATTATTTTATATCTCAATAATGGTGAAACATATGGAATTGAAACTTTGTACCAACATTTATGACAACTAGACAAAGCTACAAAAAAATTATGACAATTCTTCAAATCCATAAAACAAAATGGCGGCCATTTAAAATGTTGTTTCTTGAATAACTCGAAAACCGTTGATAATACGAAAATTTTACAGGAATAACTTTTTTTAGTAAATTTAATTACAAATCGATTGAAACCTTATTTGTTGAGATTGGACCAATATTGACTGAGATATGGCAGCTTTAGTGATAGGTGAGCGCTGGAGGTTACTTGCACCCATTTTTACTGTCTTTAAAATTCACACAAAATGATCTAAAATCGCTTTAAAATAACATGCAAAGCAGACGGAGACTGTTGCATTTTTGTAACAGACTTTAGCCGCAAGTCCAGGATGCACTGCAACCAGCCTCCAGCGCTCACCTATCACTAAAGCTGCCATATCTCAGTCAATATTGGTCCAATCTTGACAAATAAGGTTTTAATCGATTTGTAATTAAATTTACTAAAAAACGTTATTCCTGTAAAATTATCGTATTATCAACGGTTTTCGAGTTATTCAAGGAACAACATTTTAAATGGCCGCCATTTTGTCAGTAAAGCTGCCATATCTCAGTCAATATTGGTCCAATCATAACAAATGAGGTTTTAATCGATTTGTAATTGAATTTACTAAAAAAAGTTATTCTTGTAAAATTTTCTTATTATCAACGGTTTTCGAGTTATTCAAGAAACAAAATTTTTAATGGCCGCCATTTTGTCACTAAAGCTGCCATATCTCAGTCAATATTGGTTCAATCTTAACGAATGAGGTTTTAATCGATTTGTAATCAAATTTACTAAAAAAAGTTATTCTTCTAAAATTTTCTTATTATCAACGGTTTTCGAGTTATTCGAGAAACAAAATTTTAAATGGCCGCCATTTTGTCACTAAAGCTGCCATATCTCAGTCAATATTGGTCCAATCGTAACGAATGAGGTTTTAATCGATTTGTAATTAAATTTACTAAAAAAAGTTATTCTTGTAAAATTTTCGTAATATCAACGGTTTTCGAGTTATTCAAGAAACAAAATTTTAAATGGCCGCCATTTTGTTTTATGGATTTGAAGAATTGTCATAATTTTTTTGTAGCTTTGTCTAGTTGTCATAAATGTTGGTGCAAAGTTTCAATTCCATATGTTTCACCATTATTGAGATATAAAATAATGAGTGAAAAAAACAAAATGGCAGCTGTGTGAGTGACTAAGGACTTTTGGACAATTTGAATAATATATTTAGATATGGTTTTTGACCAGGAACAATGCCCTAGAGTATTGGTAGGGAGTTCTGAAACACCCTGTATAAGTAATTCAATAGTCGCTGATTAAACGATTGAACTGTCTGTGATGAAATTCTCTTCATGATTTTTCCTAGTGTTGAAAGTAGGCGTGACTATCCCCCTCCCACCGACCAATCACAACGCAGTATCCAATTATCAGCTGACCGGCAGCCATTTCAAGTTTTGAACCCGGTTGGTGCCCCTACCTAGCGGTGAACTCTTGAACTAAATACAGTCACCATTTCGCTCCGCCTAGTGTTGAAAGAAGGCGTGGCTATTCCCCTCCCACAGACCAATCACAACGCAGTATCCAATTATCAGCTGACCGGCAACCATTTCAAGTTTGGAACCCTGTTGGTGCTACTACCTAGCGGTGAACTCTTGAACTAAATACAGTCACCATTTCGCTTCGCCTAGTGTTGAAAGAAGGCGTCACTATCCCCCTCCCACCGACCAATCACAACGCAGTATCCAATTACCAGCTGACCGGCAGCCACTTCAAGTTTGGAACCCTGTTGGTGCCACTACCTAGCGGTGAATTCTTGAACTAACTGCAGCCACCATTAACTACACCTAGTGTTGAAAGTAGGCGTGACAATTCCCCTCCCACCGACCAATCACAGCTCAGTATTTCATCAAGTCACCATTTTGTTATGTTTGCACATAGAAATAGTGAAATACACCTTGTAACAGTTTCCAAAAATCTTGAATCTTAAACTAGCTTTTGAAGACTTCGGAGCAGTTTGCTTGAGAATTGTGAAATACTCTGCATTGCTAAGACTAAATATTAGTATTTGATATATTCAAAGCCTTTTCTTCGATATCATAATATTGTTTATAAAAATGTGTCCTAAGGTGGTAGAAAATAAAACCAATTTGCATGACACGGAAGATCATGAGACCTAAATTATCTAATTAATGGTCGGAGACCGATATATTATTGTATCCAACCTTGGTGCCACCAAAACAAGGATGCTGAAGGTTGCTGGTACCCCAACGTACAATTCTTTTAAGCAGGTTATCACCATTAATTTTAGCTCCATTGTATTTGACATTTGTGAGTGAGAAACCAAAGCTGGGGCCGTGGCAAACATCCTTGCTAAGATTGAAAGATATATTTATGATTCAGTCAAATAACTGACTCATATGTAGGTGTCGTAGGTATTGAGAAACGTTAAGAGCGCGCACTGTATGGCACGAAGTAATGAATTAATCAGAGAAACTGCCAAAGCTCTTGATTTTATAATGTCTACAGACTCGTAATAATTTCAAGAAGAGAAAGTAGCTGATTTTTGTATTTTCTAATGATAATTCATTCTCGTTAAAGAGGAGAGGTAAGTTTTTATACGATCGATCTCGAAGAGTAGTTTTGCTAAATTTAATATCATTACGACAAAGTAATTAGTAGTGTATTTAAATAATTGGTTATTATAAAAGTTGCAGGTACATTGAACAGTCACAGACTACTAGTCATAGAGATAGCCAGATACAGTCGAGTATTCTATGTTCACAACTTGGATATCCACTCATTAGGATAGTCGATCTAAAGATTGCAACCAGGATCTGCACATATAATGAAGAAAATATTCAACTCATACTGTTTTATAATTGATAATTTATTTTCAGAAGCAATAAAAGCACTGAAGTACTGATATGAAGAGTTAAAAGAAAATTAAATTGTGATAAAACAAATTTTCTATCAATTCTATCAGCGACTATCTTAACTCTATGCAATGGGCAGTATGGGCAACTCCTATCGTTCAACTAGGAGTCTACTTGAAACTTATTTCTAGGAGCAATAAACACTGCTGAGTGTTTGAAATTGTGATGCAAGAGTTTCCTATTTATCTAAATTTGAGGAGTGACCTTCTTGTCTAATACGACGTTTACCCGAGCACCAATGAAGCTTTTACAAAATAATTGTCTACCTAAAACTGAAATTAACGTAGGCTATATAATTTCTAACGAATATAGTTATTTATAAATGTTGTCGAAAGAACTTGTAAAATGGGTGTTTTCACAAAGAAAGCTGGTTCAAACAAACGCTTGCAAGTTGTACGTGAACGTGCACACAATACAGTATATTTACGCACAGTTGATACGATGTAAACAGAACGCCTTTGTTAGTGAACACTTCGATTAGAAAGGAATAATTTTATTAGAAACATCAAGATTTGGTAGGCTTCACAGAGTCCAAATCATCCGCTCAATCTTCAGGACATCATTAGTTGGAGGATCCTGTCCTGATCCAATTACAGTTCTCATCCCAATGATAGGATGTCCGGACAAGGCAGAAGTTAAAAACTGTAAATACCTCATTTCAAATCCTGCTATGAAACACTTAGAAATATTTTTTCCAATTAAATGAGCAGTCTAATCTTCTTGTTTTCGTGCTAAAGTTAAAGAGCGCTAAAAATATGAAACAAAATTTCTTATTTTCAACCCTTTTAACATTTTCGTCATTGAAATTTGATATAGTATGATGAATATAATTCAAGTCATAAGTTTTCAAATATATAAATTGATACTGTTTATAGGCCTGTTCGCCTATAATCTGGTCTAGCAAAAGTAGGCTTATTTTCCCAATTTTTTCTTCAATCAGAATATTTAATTCAATCATCTACCACCAGTTGTGAGTTGTTTTAATGGACTGCGATTGCAAGTTTCAAGTTTTGCACTTTATAGATATGAAAATTATTTATTTATTCTTGTTTTACAAATATCTCTTTGTTCAATCATCAATCTGATCATCTACTATGGTAATCTACATCTACCATATTATACTGATCATCTTCATGTTGAAGTTGATCAAGATTAGCATTAATCATTATTTGAAAGTTCTCATTTCTTCTGCTAGTAGTGTTGATAGAAAGAAACAAAAAAGAAGTCAAATTCAGTTATTAATTATTTAATCAGAATGAAAGTAACTGATTCTATTTCTTCCGGTGAACGAGAGAAACGTGACCGAATTTAGTCATTAATAACATGAGAAAGATGCCCGGAGGATCAGGCATTAGCATAAATTGTACAAAATAAGAGGCTTAAAAAATATGTACTACTCATTCACACATAAGTATACGTTAAATATAAGTATAGGTTTGAAGAAAGTTGAGTTTGTGAACGAATCTGTTAGTTGTTTAGCAAGTTTGCGTCTAAATTAAATATCGAGCCGTGCTCAGTCTGTTAACTTCCCACATGGCTGATGACTCACTTGGTCGCTCGTTCACCTAGGATCTGGAGGTGTGTGGGTTCCGAGGTCCCCCGTGGGTGAACTGGCACCATATTCCCGGCCCCCTTACCCCTCCGCCCCCCTCAATGCCGTCTGGAAGCAACTGCCTCACACGGTTTCTTTCAGTTTTCACTCACGACTCCAGTCGGTTGCTCTTTAGTCATCCGTATCGTACTCAAATTACAGGTAATTTTTCTAGTCTCTTTATTCATATGTTTCACATATATACAGTCTATTTTGGGTACCATAAGTTATAGTATTGTAATGAAGTATATAATATACCTTACATTATATAATTAAGGTAGGCTTACTTTGGTATGCAATACACTACACGACTAGAGTCTAGTCACCAGAAAAAGGGAACGCTTTATAAAGAAAATTATACAGAAAATATCGACCACCGTAGTTTGAAAATGAGAACGAGATTTTTTAAAAATACTCGTATGGCTTTTTATTGGCTTTTCATTTACTTTACTAGAAAGTGAAATGTACTCACAGATTAATGTTGATAGCTATTTCAGACTGTTGTTTGTCCATCTTCAGAACATGAGGTCACACAGTGAACTAAAGATATGAAGGTTATGGGGGAAAGTGGTTGCTTATGGGAGGGGAAGTGTGTTATTGAGTGGTGGGTGGTTTGAAATTGCCAGAATTTTGTCAAACAGTGAGTGTGATTTGAAATGGATGTTTTGAAATGGATTGGGGTATCACAATGTGAAACCACAATGATTCATAACTTGGTAATAAAACGCTGTCTGTTATACGGCTAGTGAGATTGGCTTCAAGTGAAGACATTTCCCCACGGCCGTGCGTATGAATGATTTTTTCGTAAACCAGAATTACAGTAATTGACGACCTCACCACACATCAGCTATAGCCTAATAACCCAAATTATTCATGGAAATTCTGTGGATCGAGAATTTTAATTTATTCAATGTTTATTTATATTAACAATATGATTATAAAATAAGAACAATATAAAATAATAATAAAAAAGACACAGTATCCGCCATTTTGGTGGTAGATTTCAAACGGTTGTCTATGAAATTGCTTGAGGTAATTGATGAGTAAATAATGCTCGAGTTTTTAATATGAGTTTAGAGATTAAAGCTGGGTTACATAATAATTATGAAAGAGGAACAAAATGGTGGGTGCGTCTACCCCGACTTTACAGAGCCTTAGCTTGAGATTGCCAATTTCTGAAATTTTGGCTTATGGAAGAAAATTTTACGATTCTTTAAACCAACATTCATAAATTTAATACGGCCTCAATAATATTCGTTTATGTAAAATATTATAGTATGAATTATCTCATAAATATAAGATTGCTCAAGATTTCTAAACTAACTGAACGAAGTGGAGGAAAGCAGCAATTGAATTAGGACAAAACCGATGGAAAAGAGATTCTCCATAAAATTTGACATACTTTTCAAATTTGACAAATAATTTTAACAAAGTCCAACTGTTTTTGAGTCTATTTGTCACAAACAAACAGCATCCTCTTTTAAAAGTTGGTATAGACTGCTTTTAATAAGTAACATATAAGCCTGATTCACACATATAGTGCCGTGCTGCGATGGTGCTGCGATGGGGTTGCGATGGTGCTGTCGCCGCCAGGAGCCGCTATCATTCACACATGTAGTGCCGTGCTCGGTTGGTGCCGTCGCCTTGTGCGACAAAGAAACATGATGAAGAACGAAGAGAGGTGTACACGAAGGATTCCGAAGCTGAACGGAAACAGCCGAAGCTAAAACGGCCCCAGGCGGCATGATGCCGTGGCCTTGGAAGTTCACTTCGAAACTGCTCTTGAGGGCACCAACGCAACCTCATCGCGGCACGGCACTACATGTGTGAATCACTAGCGGCCGTTTCCATGCATTTCAAATGGAGGAGCCGTTTTAGCGAATCCATCTGAAATCGAACGGCACCAAACGCAACGCAGCCCCATCGCGGCACGGCACTATATGTGTGAATCAAGCTATAGACTTTCAGTCTGTTCCAGTGACTATGATCACTATCCCATATCACAGACTAGTACATCTTCTATTGTCTGTGCTATGCCTTATTATTCTTATTATTGTGTGTATTTTTCTTCTATTGTCTGTGCTACTCTGTATACACTGTTGCCGATCAGCGCTTTCTAGTGTGCAAAATTAAGATTCAAGATTTCTTTAACATTCAAGATTAAGTGTATTTTTCTTCTATTGTCTGTGCTACTCTGTATACACTGTTGCCGATCAGCGCTTTCTAGTGTGCAAAATTGAAACTACATTTACCTTTTCACTGCTTCAAACGTCTGAATTAGATTAATTACTGTTAATTTTATTGTATTGTACTGTATGAATTTTGTACTGTGTGAACTGTATGAATTTGAAATATGCTGTTTTTAACGAGTTTTGTCTTTATTGCAGGCCCGTTTCCAGCAGCGTCAGCAGCAGGAGAAAGAGCAGAAACTTCTGCAGCTGTATTCGGAGCAAGCGCAGCAGGCGTACGCGCGGATAGCAGTCGGGGGCGGAGGGAGCGGCGGCGGAGGCGGAGGCGGAGGTGCAGGAGGAGGCGGCAAGGTGCGTCAGCTGTTTCAGGAGCGAAGGGGTGGGGGGGCCAAGCCGGGTCTGGACCGCAGCTATCCGCTGCAGCCGCTTGAGAGCCGTCGCGCCACCAGTCTTGACAGATCGCACCAGCAGCGCAACAAAAAGCCGGCTAGCACCCTCTACAAGGGCACTCCGCAGAGGTAAGACCGAGATAAAGCTGATATGTTTATAAACCGATATAATATATTATGTAAAGAACATATTGTACATGTTCTTTATGGATATCATCTGTAAGCTGAGAGAACTAGTAACCTAGCAACGAGCGAAATGTCTATTTGAAGTTTGTTGAAAGCAATAGTTTTGAAAAAGATTGTGAAGGAGATAGACACGAGACTTCGAATGTTGTTTCTTTGTGAATAAATTTGTACAGAGCAACACATTCTGTTGATTCATTATATATATAAGTAAAGTATTTTTCAGCATATTGGTTTCTATTAACTCATTGGTTTGTAGTAAATCATGGTAAAAATATGTTTTGTTAAAATACGTACCGGTTGTAAAAAAGTTGAATTCAATATTTTTAATCGTAATTCGTAACACACAAGGTAAAGACAACTTGAGTGCTGCCGAATTTATAAACGTTTCAAATGTTTGCCAACATTCATGAAACGTGATTGAGCTGATTCACTTATGTCCGATTTACTCCTAAAATACTGCGAAATTCATTT
The DNA here is from genome assembly GCA_017141395.1 of Laodelphax striatellus. NCBI lineage: Eukaryota > Metazoa > Arthropoda > Insecta > Hemiptera > Delphacidae > Laodelphax > Laodelphax striatellus. The sequence goes on along the minus strand of CM029534.1, from coordinate 37,860,438 downwards.
AATTTGACGCATTCGAGAAATAAAATTTCAGAAAATGGCAATCTCACGCTATACAGACAAATCAATGTATATAAACATTGAACATTGATAATATTATAAACTATATTATTGTTAATGATCTGTAGAGCTGAGGAGTAAGTAAGTATTGTTAATGATATTGTTGATGGTTTAAAATTCATTATCAAATCTCAAGATAAATGTAATCATTGAATTTTTTGGAACCAAATTTTCAATTTTTTTTCAATATTTGTATTTACATAATATTAATAATATTCGTGATTGTGTTTCACAATGATAACAATAAATTAATCCTTTTTCTTATCAATTAATTAAAATTAAATTAATTGATTAAACTTGTTTACTATTTTGTTGGAGTGGTTCGTAGCCGAGGCGGCTAAGGCGTCAGACTGATTTTAAGTTATCAGCAGTCAGATAAAATCCATTGGGCCAGGGTTCGAGCCTGGTTGACGGAAAGGATTTTGACAAATACGGCCACTCCCGTCTTTCGAAGGAGACGTTAAGCCGTCGGTCCCGACTGCCTAAAAAGTAGTCGTCATATCTCATCATCACCCCACTCATTACCCACGCACAAGCCTAGAGCTCATGTGGGCATCATCCTCAGAAAAAAAAAATTTATTTAAACAAATTATTTTTTTAACTATGTATTACTACGAAACAATACGTTACTAGAAACCAATATGCTGGTAGAAATACTTTCAATTTTATTCATATATAGTGCGATTCACGTCAAGAAGTCAGCATTGCTTAGATGGGAGTTTGCTATCCTTGTTCAGCACAAGGCAGTTGCTGATGTCTCTATCGTATTCGCACTGTGCATAGTTGCCGCACTGTGCATTGTTGTCGCACACAGTCCCAACAAACACGTTTGGTGCAGTTTTCTCTTTCTCTCTCAATGAATCTTGGCGTCAATGCTTCTCATATAAACAATGCTGACTTCTTGACGTGAATCGGACTATAATCATCATAATAACGTTTGAGCTTGAGAACCACTGAAAAACGGATTGAAACATCCTATTGATGATATTTCAAGAATAAAATTGGAATTCTATCTTGAAATCCTGTCTTGTTAGGGTACTATTTATTATCCATAGGCAACAATGATCATGAAAGCTTCTAATGTCTCGGTTCCGTCCCCACGTCATGCAGTAACAGTGAACACTAATATTGACAGTGGAAAACTATGCAATAAGGATCTAATGACCTTCGCTGGAGGAGGTGGGAGGATTTCACTTGAATCGCTATAAACTAATCAGTTTTATTCTATCTCATTATTAATTGCTTTCACTAATTGCTTACAGTTTATGTAGGAAGGTAGGTCATGGATGTAGGACATGGACTGCTCTTATGACTGTGAGCCTTCAAAATAGAAACAAGCAACCCGCCAAACAATGAATAGCCGGTTGTCAATAGGAGAGCTTGTGAGGATCATCACTGTTCATTATAAAATATCTTTGAGTTTAAAGGAGTTGAACTCTTCATTTCCGTGATTTCTAGGAGGAAACAACAGAAGGTGACAGAGGAAATTGAGAGGAGGCAGTGTAGATGTGATGAAATTAGAATGAAGGGAAATGCCAATTAAGAAATTAATTGTATCTCGCTCACTCTCTTTTAATTCACGATTTCACGATTTTTTTGGATTCTTTTCAGCCAATAAATCGAATTTTAATTCTAATTTTGTATTTGTTTTTTATATTTATTCAATATCATGAAACTTATTATTGTAATGAAATATTTTCAGGTACCCTTCAGCTGGCTACGAAGGCGACGATGATTACTTTTACCAGCCACAAAACAACAACATTCTGTACACGTCACAGCAGAGGATCGACCAGAACTTCATAGACTATCCTCAGACAAAAGCGAAGCAAAGGATTCCAGACCAGGACTTCATAGACTTCCCTCAGACGAAATCGAAGCAGAAGATTTCAGACCAGGACTTCATAGACTTCCCTCAGACGAAATCGAAGCAGAAGATTTCAGACCAGGACTTCATAGACTATCCTCAGCCAAAGTCGAACGGCTTTATCAAGCAGAAGCAACAGGTGTTCAACGACGAAAACGACTTTCTGCCGCGTGCGTATGACTTGGATGCGACAAAAATCTTCAAAAAATTGCCGAATATTGGCGGCGCCCTACTGACCGAACAAAAAGCAATGATGGCTCCCGCAAAGGAAAGTGAACTGAAAAAGCCGACTCCTCTGGCCGCTAGGGCTAGGCCTGATCCGGCCGTAAAGGCTGTCACCAAATCTATGTCGAAGCTGTCAACCACCAAGAAGCCTGAGGTAAACAAATAAAACTATTGAATAACATCAAAATTCACTATCGTTTCACCCGTAAAATTAACCCCGGTCGTACACCGTAGCAATAAGCAATTACAGGCAACTAGCAACATATGGATCATATGATTGTCTACTCTATACAAACCAATAGTTCAATGCACACCGAAACAGCTGCTTTAGGTGTGCATTGGACTATTTGTTTCTATAGAGTAGATGATCATATGATCCAAATGTTGCTTATTGCCTATTGCTTATTGCTCCGTTGTACGAGCTGCCCAAGTGGTATTGAATGAAAATACTCGAAGTTGCCATGACCACAAATTTATTCAAACATCATGATACCGGTTTCTGTTGTTACACCATTATCAATCTCTGGTAAACTAATCTATGGATTGATAATGCAAAGTTTTGGAAAGAGATTGATAAATTGATATGCAAATAATCATGCTGCTTGATAGTGATGCACTGGATACTAAAAAATATTTGGAAACGGATCAATTCCTTTGAAATAGTGTGTGAAAGGGAAATCTATAGATTTAATAAGCAGCTTATAAATAGATGAACTGTTGAATGAAGATGGCACTGAGCGCTGTTTTCAATACGTGTTCATCTGTTTTTGTACAAAACTTGTACAGTTGATTTCCATCACATTTTATAAGTTTTACAATAAGTTTTACTTGTAGACTAATTGATTATATTTACTTTTCAACACATACATTATTACTGGAAAAGATCTCGCGTATCGGCACGGTCACGGCCTACTATAGAGTGATTTTATAGTAGATCAATTTTCAATTGCATTTTCTAAATGTCTAAAATGTATTTAATTAATACGATTCTCTGGAAATTCATGATTTTGATGCAATCTTTGAGTTGCTATTCTGCCATAAGAAACACTTGTTCAGTTGTTCTTCCTTACCACTTAATACATTAAATTTGATGTCCACATTTTTTGTTTAATATTAATTTTTAATTTCAAAAGTTGAATTGAAAATGTAGATCCTATTCTCAAAGTGGACTATCATACCAAGGTGATCTATTAAAGTATTAAAGTTACCAATATGATTTGCTACAGAATTAAAATGATAAGTTTTTCACTTTGTATTTAATTTCTCAGTTTTTATTTGTTAAAACGGTTAATCAGGAGTGTATTCATACAAACTCAATAAGCAAGAAGGAATGAAATGAGTCTATTCGGACTGAATTGAAGTTGAACTGCGACGTTGCCAAGTTGTGCGTTCTAGCCTTCTTCATCTATAGAAGGCCATAGTACGGTACCTTCTTTATGAATATGTAATCAACTGATATTAATGATTGAAAGAGAATTTGTCAATTTTTTAATAGTGAGTTCAGGCGGTAATTCGACTGATAAGTAGTTTCATAGAATAAATTTAAAAGACGAGAATTGTTCGAATAACATAGATCTTCAATAAATAAATTACTCTTCAGTTTTGTGATAATCAACTTTGATTTGAAAAATCTATTCTGAGAACTGAATTTTAAGATTCTTCTAAAAATATCAACAAGTTAGTCATAATTGATTAACTTCAATTGGATGTATACAATGGTTTCCATGGAAACTACTTTCTAAAATTTCAAATAGGTTTCTAGTATAAATATTATTCTCATTAGTTGACTCTAAATTTACTTCCATTTTTATTTATTTATTGATATGAAAAGATCAAATTTTAAGGTAAGAGCAAATATCGATTTACCGTACAGTACATTCATTCCACAATATCACGTTTCTCTGGCAAAATAGGCCATTTTAGTTTAAAGCCGAATTTCTAAGCCTAAATTGAGGTCAAAATTTCTCAAAAATTGAAAAGTACTCGAAAACATTTGGTTTTTTGAATGGTAGCCTCGTTCTCTGAAACACCAACATTTTCCAACATATTATACTCAATCCAATGTTTCTGAACTCTACTCCCAAATACATAATTATACTAGTGTAGTATTATCTAAAATTATGCTTTGTTTATCAACTTCATGATTTCATATTCAATGCAGAAAATACAGAAATCCAAGCTAATATTTTCAACTTTGAATAAGAGCAAATTCTTGCATCCAAGAAAAAGATTTTGATAGCTATAATAAGAAACATCTTACACAATGAATAAAAGACTTGAGACAGTTCAACTTTGTTCAAATATCTATTTTTAACCAATGTATGTTTACATTTGGACACAAGACATGTTCAATTAACCAACCCAAAAAAATTTCTCCCATAATTTTTGTAAGATTCAACAATTCCTCCACATTTTCAAAATTCATCCATAATACTTTGTTTTAAAATTTGACTACTGTGAGTTTTTGTTTCTCAAAGAAGAACTTTACACATATTCTCATACATCTATCCAACAGTTAGCCTAGGCGTACACGGCTTAGTCAAGACAAGACAAGACGAGATTAGTCACGTTTAGTCACAGTAATTCACATAGTTGTTTATGAAGCAGCACACACCGGTGCAATGACTAATCGGTGTGTGTTGCTTCATAAGCAGCTATGTAAAGTACTGTGACTAAACGTGACTAATCTCATCTTGTCTTGTCTTGACTAACCGGTGTACGCCTAGCCTTAACGTATAGCCTACCTATAGTAGAGCCTTAGCCTACCTATAGATTTAGATACATATGGATACCTATAGCATACCTATAGATACCTATAACATACTTATAGATATGGACTTAACAAAGACCTCTCCCGTGTTAAGGAGAACAAGTCGTGGATACCGATTTCCTAAAAAACTGTCTTTAAATTTATATCTCATCCTATTACCCTTGCTAGTACCCTACTCACGCAAATGTGGGCATCATCTCCAGAAAAAACCCTTATGATGCTATGATGACATAGTATACAAATTCGTTATTTTTTAAAAGTTCACAATTTATTTTGCAGGTAAAAGTAGTATACAAATTCGTTATTTTAAAAGTTCACACTTCATTTTCAGGTAAAAGTGTCACCTTCTTCTAATGTGGTCCAGTCGAGGCTGGCAGCCGCTGCAGCATCTCCCGCCACAAACAGCTCATCGGAATCAAAGCAGCCATCGCGATTGGGCGTGAGACGACCCACCCCAGTTCCTTCCAGTAACAACAGCATTGGCTCTCGACCATCTTCAGGAACCAACCATGCACATCAGGTAAAATTCTGTTAGTTGAATAATTCTTTTTCAGGATTCAACTCTAAAATAATCTTTAACTCGATCGTCCCTACGATCCCGTTTTTCCTCCATTATCTTCTTCTTCTTCTTCTTCTTCTTCTTCTTCTTCTTCTTCTTCTTCTTCTTCTTCTTCTTCTTCTTCTTCTTCTTCTTCTTCTTCTTCTTCTTCTTCTTCTTCTTCTTCTTCTTCTTCTTCTTCTTCTTCTTCTTCTTCTTCTTCTTCTTCTTCTTCTTCTTCTTCTTCTTCTTCTTCTTCTTCTTCTTCTTCTTCTTCTTCTTCTTCTTCTTCTTCTTCTTCTTCTTCTTCTTCTTCTTCTTCTTCTTCTTCTTCTTCTTCTTCTTCTTCTTCTTCTTCTTCTTCTTCTTCTTCTTCTTCTTCTTCTTCTTCTTCTTCTTCTTCTTCTTCTTCTTCTTCTTCTTCTTCTTCTTCTTCTTCTTCTTCTTCTTCTTCTTCTTCTTCTTCTTCTTCTTCTTCTTCTTCTTCTTCTTCTTCTTCTTCTTCTTCTTCTTCTTCTTCTTCTTCTTCTTCTTCTTCTTCTTCTTCTTCTTCTTCTTCTTCTTCTTCTTCTTCTTCTTCTTCTTCTTCTTCTTCTTCTCCTTCTTCTTCTTCTTATTCTTCTTCTTTAGCTTTTCCCTATTCGGGGTCCGTATCTTCCTCCTCCACACCATTCTCTCCCCATTATAAGAAGATAAAAATCTTGAGGTGAAATAACTTATATGTTAACGTCGAATGTTTATACCATGACAAAGTATGTCATAATCAATCGCCGTGGACGCAAGGGATGCACGATTCTCTAGGGCATCAAACATATTGTTTTTAAGTTTTCCAGAAGCTTGTTAAAGCTTTATTATTACTAAAAAAAAACTATAGCAAAGAGCCTTGGCTCTCAACTGAACGTTCTATGCGATCACAAGTAATTTTAGTGTTTTAGTGATATATATCTTTCGGACTTTATAAAATCAAAAAATACTTTTTTTAAATGCTGATGTATGTTTTCTAAGTGAAAACAAACTTTCACCATGTTCCCTATCAAGGGATAATTGGTTATGTTGGTGAAGTGGAACAACCCTACTCGGGTCTCCCCACTATTAAAAGCCATACGCTAAATAAATAAATAGAACAAGAAATTTTTATTATACACGGCATTCGAAATATGTATGTATATGTGAAATATTGAATAAAATAGTTTGCTTGTCAACTTGACTACCTATTAAATCACAATCACTTGAGAAATCTGAATCAAATTGATTGAATTAAATACTCTATTATTTGTTTGCAGGAGCCAGTGAGGTCGCGAATCGAACCCAAGTCGACAACACCGTCAAAGGCGACCACCGCACGAACGCCGGCGACAAAGTCGGTGCCGGCCGGTCTTGTCGGATGCGACAATTGCGGACGCAACTTTGCACCCGACCGCATCGACGCGCACAGAAACATTTGTCTGAAAACGTCGAAGAAAAAGCGGAAACCGTTCGACCCGACCAAACAGAGACTGAAAGGCACAGGTGCTGAGAGCTACTTGAAGAAGGGAAAGACTGCCACACCGCCTCAAGTTGTGAGTTTAATATTTAAACTGTTCTAAATCTTTGTATATAGACCGTGGAATATCGCATAGTTGAAGACTATGCCATTAAGGAAATATGTGATCCGATCTAGAAGCGTAGAGAGGATTTTCGAATTACTTATTTATTTTTGTGACGGAGATTTTTCGAGTTGGCTCACATTATGTGCTACTATTATTGTTATTCATTTTCATTGACCCTTCTCACTCTTCCAAATTTCCCCCCTGATTGAATGCCTTATTCCTAGGACATGGGAAATCATATTAAGAAAAGATGTCAACTTATTTATTTATTTATTTAGCGTATGGCTTTTAATAGTGGGGAGACCCGAGTAGGGTAGTTCCACTTCACCAACATAACCAATTATCCCTTGATAGGGAACATGGTGAAAGTTTGTTTTCACTTAGAAAACAGACATCAGTACTTAAAAAATGTATTTTTTGATTTTAAAAAGTCCGAAAAATATATAACACTAAAACACAGCACAGAACACTTATTGATGATCGAAAAATATCAAAGATGTCAACTCCTTTCTCTTCTCCACACAACTCCCTCTTTTTAGGCTTCTTGTGTTAATATGTGTCCAATTAATTATTTTACTGTTTATTGTCTTCTGTGGAGTGTATCTTAATACACTTCAACTCTGGAAACTCAAATTCATGTATTTCAAAAATGCATGAAAAAACAATTTCATGTATTTTAGAAATAGTTGTATTATAAAAATACAATTTTCAAGAAGTTATCTTAGAAATTGAATTAAAAAAATCAAAACTGTAAATCTACATGTTGTTATTGTTTATGTAGGATTTTTTTTTGCTTTGTACTTCAGTTTTTCCCTCGTATTTTGAATTTGAATTTATTCAGAAAAAGAACACTTTACAAAATCCATTGTAAAAAAAGTAACATCATACATAACATAAACAAGAAATCGCTTAAACAAAACATAATAATTGTATGAGTAAAAAGGTGATAGAAGAAAAACAAAGAAAAGAAAGTCCAAATGGACCTCTAGGGTCTGTTGTTGAAACGTATTTTGTGTGTTTGAATGAATAAATTGAATTAAAAAGTATAAAGTAAAGTAATATTAATCCAATCTTCTTGCAGACTGCCAAGAAAAGCAACTGGCGCAAAAAGCACGAGGAGTTCATCAACAACATAAGAGCGGCCAAGGTGGCGCAGGCTCACGTGGCGGCTGGCGGGAAAATCTCCGACCTGCCCCCTCCACCGCCCTCCGACACTTCCGACTATGTGCAGTGCCCGCATTGTTCGCGCAAATTCAACGAAGGCGCCGCTTCCCGCCATATTCCCAAGTGTGCCAACATGCAACACAACAAGCCCAAACCAGTGCAGCAGGGCCAGAACCGGATGCAGGCTGCCAGGAAGAAATACTAAAAATGAAAAACTTTCAAACTTGCTGTAAAAACTTGCAAAGTTACGACTTTCAAAAAGTTACTATAAATTAATCGGTGCTTTATTCGCTAATAATCCCTATGTCCACACTTGATCAATTTTTGTGTGATGCACAGCATGCTGCATATTATACTCATAAGCATGATTTTCTGTGCTGCACAGCATGTTTAAGCATATTATGCAGCATGATGTGCAGCACAAAAAATCATGCTTAAACATATGCAGCGTGCTGTGCAGCACCACACAAAATTTGACCAAGTGTAGACATACCCAATGGCTGTTAAAATCAACGAATTCAGTTAGTAAACTCTTTCTATCGATATTATTGTGTTGTCTAATTTTTAGAATATAGATGAACCGAAACCAAACATTTCAAATGTTGAGTTTGAATGATATATTCTTAAGTAAACAGGTGCTTCCTGATTATTGCAGTATGAGTTCATAAAGCAGTTATGATATAACTTATTCATATTAATTTATTTGATCAAGAATACAATATCAAGGAAATAAAAACAGGCGTTTGCCTTCATTCATATATATAGTGCATTTCCAATAACTTTAAATAAATATCAGGTCCGGATGTAACTCGTTCGCCTATTACAATAATATATAAGAGTTACTACTTAATTTTGAATAAATATTATATATTATCATTGGGTGGCCACTTTGCATACGAATGTTGAAAATATAAACTTAATGATAGAGCAATACAATTGCCGAAAATACAATTCATTAAAAATGATAATTAGCTTGAAGATGTTTGCAGATTAGTTCGTGATGTGATAAAGTTTACATACTTACCCTATAGTATATGATTTCGATTGAATTGTATTTATTATTGTTGTCTATTGCTTGATATATAATTTATTCAACTCAAATTCTACTTTGATACTTTCAAAGTGATTTTTACAACAATGGATATTTTGATACCGTGATCAGTAACCCCATTCACATCAAGAATATTATTATTGTAATTCGTTTCAGATAGAAAGAATGTTTTAAAGTTGAGTTTGACAGGAATTTAAAGATTGTTCCCTGATGTTAGCAGGTATACTGTATTTATACTAATCCTACTCGATTAAAAGTGTAAAAACAAGGATAGGCTATATTATCAAATAATAATACCCAAGTTCCAATATTATTGAAGAGCCAAAATCTTGCCGCTAGTTAGTCCTAATTTGATTCGAAAGAAGAATTGTCATTCATTTCAAGCACAATCTTTGAAAGAAAATATTGAGAGAAAATATCAACAATAAATTCAATTAAGACTTCCATATCTGTTCTATTATCTAACGGTTTCATACTTATTCATGGGGATGAAAGGAAGATAATAAAATAGTTCATTATTGTATGGTTTTTCCGGAAATGAATCTAAAAAGTTTCAAGTCTCAAAATGTTTTTTTTTAATATTTTGATCTGGCTCTCCAACAATTTAGTTTGTTATTTTTAAACTAGTGATATGTGATACGTGATAATTAATTTAAAAACCACTACACAATGAATTGTATAATTACTGTGTGACTGTAATCTAACACTTCAATAAGGGCTAGAATTTGATTTATTACAATATATTAATAATTTATTTGTGTATTAAAAAATATGTTGCATAATGACTAATATACAGAGAATTTTATATTTTTAACTTTTGAACCAACACATATTATTGTTTTATCAGAGTAGTCTGTAGCTGTTGAAGTTCTGTAAATCTATTGTTATTAATAGAATAAAAATGAATAGTATTTTCAGTGATATTGTCATTTTATGCCCAATTCCTGAAACGTTCTCACTACATTTTCTTGGTGAAAAGTGTTTTTCTGTGAAGGCTACATGTAATATTATCCTAGATGTATATTCAAGTGCATACAATGAATTGTATATAATATCAACAACAAATTCAAGTAAGACTTCCATATCTATTCTTTTATTCATACCTTGCTGAAGGTATATGTTCAAATTTGGATACATGTAAGGGATATACTAGTGTGAGATACTTGTTCGAGGATCAAACACCATGTCAAATTTCAATTTAAACAGTTTTTATTTTTCATTAAAAATGTATGAGAAATTCTTGAAGCTGACGCCGATTGTATGAGCTTTTGATTGAAAAGCTCATTTTTCTGGATTCGTCAATTAATAAGAGTAGTATTCCATGCATGTTTCCGAATGTACAGTGACAATAATTTAATTTGACGCTTGGCATTAGATAGATAGGTAGATAGATAGATAGAGAGAAATATCATTTCTTGCAAAGAAATATCTCTCTATCTATCTATCTAATCATGGCCATGATCCAATGTCAAGCGTCACATTAAGTTAATATCACTTTTTGTGAGCATATACGCTAAATAATGTTGATGAAACATAAAACATATGGAATATGGCAACAGGTTCTCAGGGACGATAATAAAGAAAACAGAAGAAGCTTCAAACATGTGATAGGAGCTTTAAAATATTTAAAAATATGGCAAGACATTAATTTAGTTGTAGTTTACACGAATTTTACACACAAAATTTTCACATAAATAATGGTTTCCACGCATTCCATCTGAAATTTTCTACAGTACACAAATACCGTACCTTCCACTTTACACTTTACAGTGCCTGAACGACAATAAAAATGGTTCGTAAATATTTATACCGTATCTAAATTAATATTCATAACTACAGTAAGACGTCATATTCATAATTTGGGATGCCTTCCTCTGTAGAAAATCTGTTTTTAGTAGGCCAAACTTTGAAAGAATAAAAATGTAATTTTTTTAATTCTGGAGATCTTTTTTAGTAAGTAGCTGTACTAATAGTACGGTACATCGAATACGTAAACTATTTATATTATAACTTCTCCTAACTTGGACTTTGTCTGAATAGTTGGGTACTGTATAAACAATTTGAAAGAAAACAGGAAAAGATTAGAGATTAAATGGATTATTTTTTCAAAATTATTTACACAGGTAAAATTGTGGCTTATTATTTTATTTTTTCCCTATAGATGGTAGCTGGATTTATTCCCTAAAGATGTGCTCTATATTAAATTCTACACACTTATTAATCTTGAATGAGAATCTAAGTTAACTAACAAATAATTAGAATTGGTGCGCTCCTGCAGGGATCCAATAAAACAAACTGGAGAGAGGCTCACAAAGAACTAACCGAAAATATTCGATCTGCAAGAGATGGCGGCTACTCGGTAAGATATAAAGCCTTATTTAAACACTAATGTCATCTCCATTATTCTATGATGAATAAAGATAGAGATTTAAAAATTTTTCAAGGGTATAATCCCTTCAATAGGCTTTAATGAGTTGTGTAGTGATTAACATCTACTCACCGAAAACCCCCGCCTATACATTTGCCACAGCAAAAGTATATTGATTTATTCAATGTGTAATATCCGACATCTAAAGTGACAACAACACCGGTATAATTTTTTTTTGTTTACTCACAATGCTCAAGCTTCACTATGGCCTACATGAGTGCTAGATTTATTTGGAACTGTGTTGTTCATGATAAAAAGAGACAAAAAGTTGAAAGTAGCAATTTAGAACTAAAAAAAAAACATTTTTGAAAATTGACAGTTTTACACGATGGTTTATCTGACATGAAATAATTGAACAGACTTTATTATAGGCCTATATTTCGAATCAGAGCTCTTTTTCATCGCTCTTTTTCCATCCTGAGACAGTAATATTCATTTAATTTGACTCTTTGCATTATAGATAGAAAGATAGATAGAAAAAAATTATTTCTTTGCCATCGTACTTTATGCGGTCATCAGCAACGTCAAGAAATAATATCTTCTCTATCTATCTAATGCCAAGCGTCAAATTAAATGAATCTGATTATAATAAAAAATTGCTACAGCGAGCGTTAAACAAAGAAGTTACCGGTATGGCATCTGAAAGTTACAGTTTCCAGTTAGTCAAGCAGTGGACTATTTTTTACATCATACTTGAAGTTCTTTCCCCTTGGCTCATCAATTTGTAACTTACAGGAGCCAAATCTCTTTTATTTTATTTCTGCAGCAATTTCTTTCAACTCAGAATGAAAAAAAGCGCTGAGTCAAAATATTATACGGTATGTACTCTGTAATTTGTCCATCTATCGGGAAAAGATAAAACCAATGTTTTCAAATCAAATCAAATTTTTTATTTCTCACAATTTCAACAATACATTATACCATATTTATATAATTATACTACAATACTCAATATTCAAACCTTTTAACTTATCACCTATAACATAATTATGTAATTCACATAATTTTATATCTTAGTATTCATATAAATATGTAGACCTTATACTTTTAATACTTGTGAGACTCACATGTAGGCTGAAGCCTGTGTTGTGAGTGGTCTGGCAATATCTTGGCATATCAATTTAGTGAGAAAAAATACTATAATGAGATGAAAAAAAATATATGTTTACCCATATTTTGATCATCCAGGGCCAGGCAAGTGGCGGTACTAATCCAAGTGGCCGTACTAATCCAAGTGGCGGTACAAATCCAAGTAGCCGTACTAATCCAAGTGGCCGTACTAATCCAAGTGGCCGTACTAATCAGTAGTGCGTGGTAGCCGATTGAGCACCAACTTCCGGTCGCCATCTTGGATCCGCCATCTTGGATCCGCCATTTTGGATCCGCCATCTTGGATTTTGAATTTTGGCGGGAAATTTGAATTTGAATTTTTGGTCAGCTGTTTTTGTGACGTCACTTCCGGTCAGCTGTTTTTGTGACGTCACTTCCGGTCGGCCATTTTGGATCCGCCATCTTGTGACGTAACAGTCGGCCATGTTTGATTTGGCGGCCATTTTGGATTTGGGTGGGAAATTTGAATTTTGAATTTAGGGTGAGAGGATGATGATGACGTAATAGGGTGGGGATAGACTCTAGTGAAGTATGGGGGGATGAAGAATGTAAAGAGGATGATGACAATGGAAGCTGGGTGCAAGGGTGGGATAGACTCTAGGGGAGTATGAGGATGAAGAATGTGAAGAGGAGGATGATGATATGTGCAGATGGTGGGTGGGGGATAGACTCTAGGGACGTATGGTGATGAAAGCCGAGTGCGAGGATGTGCTCTAAAGAAGTGTGAGGATGAAGAATAAGAGGAGGATGATGATGAAGAATATATGGAATAGTAAGGACTTACCCTATCTGCTACACCTGCACCCAGCTCCTCCTGTAACCAGCTCCTTCTGCACCAGCTCCTTCTCCTACTCTGCTGGCAGTCTGAATGTCTGTTGTAGGTTCAATTTCCACACCACGTAAAATGACGTATGAACCGTTGGCGCGCTTTTTTTAAAGTGGTATCCCCAATAGGCCTAATCCACTGAATACTATTTCTTTCCTTACTGCTTTTCTACAATCTCTATCTTTGGATATTTTGACTGTGTGTTTTTGAACATGATCATAAATTGACCAGTTTTTGAATTAAAGTCTTGCATTGTATCTGCATTCAAAATCGTCAGAAAACGTTTTGGTAGGAAAACGTTAAATACTTTACTGACACATATAGGGTCAGATAGAGTAATTAGAATTCTATCACCATAACGTGTAGAGCAAATGAATGCTGAAAGAATATTATAGAGATACTCCTCCTTCATATTCTTGATCGGCTCAGTATCCCCAACATGGGATCTGTTGTTGAAACTTTTAACATTGAATGTAGAAGTCATGCTTACAAATACACAGAGAGAGAGAGTGAGAAAGACAGACGATGTTACTTGTACAAGTGCACTACTGCAAATGATGAGGTGAAGACAGATGCACTGGTATTTATACCTTCTTTCAACAAGGATAAAAAATCAAATTTCCTAATCTGGGAAAAACCGTTACAAATTAACCGCAAAACCGGAAGTGACGCACAGAGATAAAAATCATTTTCATCAAGGATAATCTATTTCTAATCTGCGAAAAACCGTTACTAATTAACCGCAAAACCGGAAGTGACGCACAGAGATAAAAATCATTTTCATCAAGGATAATCTATTTCTAATCTGGGAAAAACCGTTACTAATTAACCGCAAAACCGTTTTCTAATCTGGGAAAACCGTTACTAATTAACCACAAAACCGGAAGTGATACACACAGTAAAACCCTTATCAAATATTCCAAGAAAAATTATTTTAGTAGAAAGCTTATCCACCCATAATTTGATACAATCATCACCACTATCATAAAAGTTAACCAAAACTTCATTGTAATGATTAGTAATTTCAAGATTGTTATTGGTAGATCATCCATGACTTCAAAACACTTCTACAGTCAACTGACTACTGAAACCATTCAACAAAATAGGGTAGGAGTGTACAACAATACATAAAACTAATCAGTTGAGCTTTAGCAGCAGAGGAGTAAACACCTCAATGACGCTTGTCATGCTCTTCTCCAATATGATTCCTTTTCCACACCACGCAATGACGAGGAATCTAGGCGTTAAAGTTTTTATAGTGGTTTTTCCCTATAGGCCTATCATCCACTTTTACATTATATAATACAAACATTAGTATGTACATAATGTAATATTATTTTGAATACGCATCAAATGCTGTGGTGTATTGTGCATAACCTATAGTAATAATTTTAAAATGTACAAATATTTTTGTACATTTCTTTTAAATTTATCATAGCCAGCAAATTGCAAGCTTGAAACAGTAAGCAATAAAAGTATTCAACATCAAACTGATAGAAGCGTGGATGAGATTGAATCTCAATCCTATTATCCATCTCAACCAGATGTATTTATAAAAGTAGTTGCATTGTGAGATCCCGATCCCTGTATCAATTTAATGACTTCAGTTGGGCTCGTTGTCGCCCACAATACAACTACACATAGATTATGTACTGTTTCCAGATGGATTTATAAAAAAGTAGTTGCATTGTGAGATCCCGATCCCTGTATCAATTTAATGACTTCAGTTGGGCTCGTTGTCGCTCACAATACAACTACACATAGATTATGGCACAATAATCACCTCTCAGCATTTGATAAGCGATTCACTCAATTTTACCAACGATTCACACAAGTTTACCAACAATTGCATGAAGGTGGTTCAGTTTCATCCCTACAACTAGATCTTGTGAGTACTCTGAATAATAAATTGTAAATACAGGACAAAAAATAATAAAATTCTATACAATAAAAATCTTCAATATTCCCTAACTATACAAACACTAAAGCTACCTGTGAGTTGTGAATACAGAGACAGAAAAAAAGATAAATCTATACAACTACCTATTTGTTATTTATACAATATATATTGCAAACACCAGTGAAAATATTGTGTATGTACATAAATAAATAAAAAAACTATACAACTTGTCTACTATACATTATTGATAATCATGATCCAATCTTATTCGTTTATTGTGATGGTTGATTTCTTCCTGCTGTTGTTCTTCAATTTTATAATGACCCCATGCATATGTATTAATTTTATCGTTACAAATGTAACGTTTATTGTCATAAGGACTTAGTGATAGTTTTGAAATATCCATACTGTAAATTTTGTGATCAGTACTTCTCAATGTTGTGAATTTAGTATATGTGTGAGTTTTATCGAATAAACAATTTTTGTATAAATCAAAAGTTAAATCTTTTTCAATACAAATTCTAGCCACACCTTTAGCCACCTTTTTTTCACTGTTTGAATATGTGAACGAGTACATTTTAGATTTTAAGCCCACAAATTCAAAAATTTGGTTTCCCTTCATTTCATCTTTAAACTTTCCAAGAACTTTAGCATTAGTTGGGTCATAGCAAGGGTGATTTTGTGGATACTCTGAAGTATCATACAATGAAATATTATGTTTTATGTCTTCAAATATACAGGGCGTTTCTATCTTGTACATGAAAGAATCTGTATCTGTCATTAGGAGTTTTACATTATTT
The DNA here is from genome assembly GCA_017141395.1 of Laodelphax striatellus. Lineage (NCBI taxonomy): Eukaryota > Metazoa > Arthropoda > Insecta > Hemiptera > Delphacidae > Laodelphax > Laodelphax striatellus. The sequence continues at coordinate 37,844,113 of CM029534.1, read as the reverse complement.
TTGTACAAGGGTTTGATGTGATTGTAATGGAAATTGTACATATTTTTACTCAGTTCCAATACAGTCACTCCTACATAAACTGGTCGGTTGAGGTAAATTTCACTCTTTTTCATGCGTACACCGACCAGTGATTCATTGTAAATGTGCCAGTCTTGGACACGAGGTTCGGCTATTACTTTATCCAATTCTTGGGGGTTGGTAATTAGCTTGAAATCCATTCTTCTACGAACGTTTTCAAGGGTCTTGCCATACACCGCGTTATTCGCCAATTTTCGAAGGTCACGTTCAAAACTATTCTTAGCTTTCTTACGTAACTCTGTATTAAAATCTATATATGGTTTCAACCATTGACTTTGGTTGAATTTGATTGCACGGTGTATTTTTACAAGTTTTAGACCCAACTGTAAATATAGTTTGAGATTACGGTAGTGGAGGATATAATTTGATTTATTTTCAAGAGTGGTCATTAATTTTTCTACTTTAACGTTTGTTCTATTGGGGTCAGTTTGGTAAGTTGAAAGATGAGATGAAGGGGGAAGTTTCTTTTCAGGAGCAAGAGGGTAATCAGAGTGTGAATCATGAAGATGTTGAGGGTACTCCAAATCAACTTGAAGTAGGTAGCCTACATCAGAATCATCAGGTACCTCCATTACATCAAATTTTGAAATTTCACTCTCTGATAGCCATCTGAATCCGGAATGTGGTAACCTTGAAATCATACTGGCTCCGTACAGGTTATTACAATCAATATAATGAATAAATGATGATGGCTTTGAAGGGTCATATTCGCAACCCATAAATTTATTTTTTGCTTTAGCATATCGAGTAGGAATCATACTGATTCCTCCTCTTGCTGAAGCTTCAAAAAACATATGCATTTCAGGGTCTGTTAGTAGCTGTAGTTTAACTCTTGTCATTTTTAGCATGGCATTCCAACAATAATGTGGAAGAGAATAGAAATGACATGGGTCAAGTCCATAAGATTCCAAAAATGTACTTCTAAAATTTTCAAAACATCAGCAAGAAGAAGAACATCACAAGTAAGGTAAAGATCATGATAAGAACCCATATTATCAATATTACACTTGGTCCAAACTGATTGTGCATGAGCATAATCTTCATTACTTATAGTAGTTCTTGTAAGAGAACTAAAAAATGAATCTATTGGAGGTAGGGTTCTTTCTTCAAATTTTTCTACTCCTGTCATGAATTCATAGGAAACACACCTTTACGAATTAACATGTCTCTAATTGATGGATTATTAAAAAAATTGGACATGCATTTAAAAATAGTAGACTTGTCTGTTGAACCATCAGCAAGGTTAGAAACTAATTTATCGAGACTCATATTTAAAAATTGTAATGAATCTAAAAATCTAAGTGGACCAAGACTAATTGATTGAAACTTTTCACTAGTGTTTGCAATACACGAAATTTTATGATTATTATATTTACCGAGTGCTTGTACAATGTGGTGACTGTCATAGCCACGTAAATTATGAAAATATACAGGTAGAAAATCTGGTCGTTTAGCATTTAAATTACATATGCGATGGGCTGCTCCGACCCATTCACCAGTAGTGTGTAGGTGATGACGAACTTTATAATCTTTACTATTATTAATAAAGGGATCTTTACATAGTACACACTCTGTAGCTTCATGAAATTCTTTTTGTTGATCAGGTGTCAAGTTCATGGGTGTTTCTTCGATAATTTCCTGCTTTATTCGCTCCCCGTGTTCGAGAAGCTCATCCAGCATAATTTCGATAATGTTTTCACCCATGAACTTGGCACGGTATGTTCTTGGACCATAGCTTATCTGTCCATCTTCACCTACTATAACATAACTGAATCCAGAAGGTATGTGCCTAGCTGTTTTCCTGGTATAGCTTATTTCTTCTTCTATTTCATCTTCTACTATTTCTTCACCTGCTTGTCCGTCACCATTTTCTATTGGGACTATAAAGCTTTCCAGATCTGCATAAACAGTATAAGGAACTCTTATAGTTCCGGTAAAATTCCGAAACTTTAAGATTTCCTCATGCTCATATCCAGCTCTGGGAAGTCTAGTCCGTTGAATTCCATGCACCTTACACATTTCTATATGTTCTTCCAAATTCTTTTTAGCATCTACACAATTTGGTCTGTCTGTTCTATTTAAATTATTGGTAAATCGGTGGAAACAATAGGGGCAAATTTCCACTTTATGTCCTCTTTTTGTCATATGTGACAGTAATCGGGAAAGACCATTGTAACCCGGTTTTGTATTTACAAGGGTATAATGAAAAATATCTTTTGTTGCACCGGTAAGAAGTAGTAAAGTAATTACATATTGTCTGTCTCTGTATTCACTGACCCTATGTGGATAAATACGATTTTCTTCTTCGCTATAAGCTAAAACATTAATAGCGAGAGGTGGATTCTGGTCTTCTACTTTTTTGATATCTTTAATGCTAACAGGATAATTTATCCCACGCATGTTAATTAGACCTTCCAACCTCCTAAGGTCACTCACTCTATTGTGTATAGGATCATCATTAAAATAGGCCAATAATGACCAAAGAAAGCATTTTTCATCTGTATTATGAACGTTAATTATAGCTCTCTTATTGAATAGTTTAGTGGGGGTGGGCAGATATGAAGACCCTCGAATAGGTCTATATCGAACAACATTTACATCCACACAGTAAATTTTTTTAACTGTCCACCCACTCCCATTCTGAATAAAATTATCCAACCGTTGAAGAATTTTATCTTGTGCACGGTTGAATTGGTTGATGGCTGTCTCTGTATTGTCTGTAATATTTATAATATTTTGTGATGATCCATGGAAGGTTACATTAGCTAATATTGATTGTTCTAAACCATCTGCTAAAACAATTTTTTTCAAGCATAATTTAGCTGCCATAAACCATCTAATATTACCATCAAATCTACTGCCTTCCGAAATTAAAAAATCTATTATTTGTCCTTGAAGATTATTCAGAGTACTCACCAGGTCCACCTGAAGAGAAGGGAAGCACCACCTTGCCTTAATGCAATTGTTGTGAATCGCGCGTGTATAGGTTACATCCATGATGAAAGATGATAATCGATCGATCGTCAGAGAGAACCTTCTTCTTCTGCTGCTCGAGCAAGACTGAATAAATTATTGAGGAGCAGCTACCTTTTATACCTCTGACACCGGAAGTTGCGGTTCGGTAGCTACAGGTGAATATCATGTTTTCCTTGCACAAGGAAAATGGAGGTAGAAATATTTCTTTCTCAGTTTTGAATCATAACAACTAACCACATCCGGTCTCAAAGAATGGTACATGTTAAAATTACCAATTATTTTGGATTGAGATAATAATAATAATATTATCAATTTCTTTCAAAACTAATTTCTGACCACTTCTTCCTCAATGCTTCTGCATTTCCTGTCAAAATTAGATTATTATTTCGAGTAATAGAGGATAATATTTCTCTCAATTCAGTGTAATAATTTATAATAATGATGAAGATTAGATGACAAATACAATAATAAAACAAATGAATACATTCACGCCTACAAGAGGGAGTAGTGTATTATGAGTACTAATACTGTCTTGAGATTGTTGTGCGGGTTGCATAAGTAACGCCGTGAAATAAAGTATTAGTTTTTACCGCATGGGCGCGTGAGCTTCCACTCAACGGCATGTGTGTTGTACTTTTACAACAACAGATGGCGCGGACAGTACGATCTCTATAGGCAGGACTTCTGTTATACACACTCTTATTGTTACGAAAAATCTCACACAAATGAACTATTATTTAGGTTTATTATTATCAAATTGACTTTGAAATTGATAGATTTCTATTATTAAAAGTTCTAAAAGTAATTAGACTATTTTTCAATAATAAAATATGATAAATGATTTTCTAAGCACTTTTTCAGCATGATTCTCTCAGGTTGGGCTGGAAAGGGTTAATAACATGAGTGTTCTCTAAGAGTTGCTGTTTACACTCACATTGTATGTTACGTAAAATTATTCAGAAATGAACTAATAAATAAAGCTATTAGGGCTAATATCAAAAATATCATTTTGATATTATCAAGGTTATTATTATTATAAGTTTTAGCTTACAACTGGAATAATCTAATAATAATGTGATTGTATGTTACGTAAAATTATTCAGAAATGAACTAATAAATAAAGCTATTAGGCCTAATATCAAAAATATCATTTTGATATTATCAAGGTTATTATTATTATAAGTTTTAGCTTACAACTGGAATAATCTAATAATAATGTGAAGGTGGGATTAAGGTATTTTGGAAATATGATGAGAATTCTCTCATCTTGTTTTTCATTTTATTTTTCTCTCTTTTTTTTTTCTTTTTTTTCTTGAGATGTCTCTCTGTGTTTTTCAAGGGCTTGAGACCTTCTGAATTCTCTTGAAAGAAAACAGGCCACATTACCATCCATTCCACACATTCATACAAAAATTTTACATTATTTTACAACAAGAATAAGATTCAAATAATATTTAAAATTTACACTAACACTGTATCAATTTATTTTACAAATTTACAAATTAAATCTACAATTAGTTTATTATACAAATACAAATACTTTTATTTAATTTCATGGTACAATTCAATGAAAACAAGAAAAAATCAATTAAAAACTTTACATATTAATAAAATTAATCGATAAGGAAAAAATTAAAATAATTTACACTTCATTCATACACATCTCATTCACACAGTTGAGTCAATGTTCACTGCAGTGCAAAGGTCTTGAATGCAAAATGAACGGCGTTACGACATAGAGGGCAGGAAGCAAGTTTATAAACGCATCTCAGACACACCATATGAGTACAGGGTAAAAGCATAACACTTTTTCTGCGTGTGAGGCAGACCGGACACCGAATCTCCACCCCCAGATTCTCCTCGTCCACTTCACCATTGTCAGATTGTTCGTCAGTGGCGTGAAGATCATTACCCAAAGTTATATTAGATATATTTATAAATTGGTTCGTTCCAATTGTATCTGCCAGAGTAGCCACTTGGAGTTCTTCTTGTGGGGAGTAGTGTGTCAGTAGGGCACTATGTTCTTCACTCACTACTACACTAATAGACACACCATCCTCAGAAACCGTATCTTCGTAATTATCAAAGGCGGACATTATTTCATCCAACAATGGTGAATGTTGTTCACCAAATAATGCCCGCGCTGAATAACTGGAAGCAAGACTCACTCCACTATTTGCCATTGCAGCTACATTGTTATCCTCTACGTCATAAATTCGAAGATCAATCACTTGTGTTATCGGATAGGTCAGTCTCTTTCCACTCATGACTCTTCGACGTCCATACTCCTCCCGCCTTCGAGAATTCGATTTTATAAAAGAACTTCTGGGGGCTGGTCTAGATGAACTTGGAGTTGATGAGTGGCCGGCGGAGGAGTGATGAGTGGGTGGGCCCATGGGTGGTGGGGGAGGGCCCATCGAGTCCTGGTTGTGTGATGGTCCAGGCTGTTGGCGGTTGACTACAGATGATGATGATGATGATGAAGTAGATGCGTGCTGCCTCATCATCTCTATTTGATGGAGTATTTGCCGACGTACCGGATAAGGAACGTTGATCGGTCGTTGGGGCCGGCTGTTTTCGTTGTTGATATTATCGTTATTTGATGAAGAAGACATCTTGACACAATAAACAACAACTAGAACGAAACACTCACAAGAACGAAACACTCAAATAATTCACGCAGATCTATCTGTTCGCTAGCTCATTCGCGGATCGAATGATTAAAGAATAATTTTTCCAGAGTATTTATAATTTTTCCTAATCAAGTGAAGTGGTTAACTATTTATTTCTCACGTTAATTCGTTTCAAAAGAATATTGATTGTTGTACAAGCTTAATTTTTGTGGTAAATAAGAAGCATGTTTATCATAGATTACGCTAATCAAAGATGGATAAGAGTTTTGAAAAATCCAATCTGTAGGATATGTGGTTAACTATTTATTTCTCACGTTAATTCGCTTCGAAAGGGGTATAATCTCGATTTTGCGGTTAATTAGAAGCATAGATTATAGTAATCAAACACGGATAAGAGCTTTGAAAAATCCAATCAGTTGAAATTATTTCACACATATAGGTCAACAGATTTAATTAATTTAATATTTTCCCTCTCTGATATTTTATTCGTTATCACACTCGTATAATTATCATACCTCAAGGAGTAAAATTATTTTTCCCGAAAATTGATTAGAACATAAAATATTAATTTCCATTGTATGCACCAAATAATCTTTAACCACAGAATTTTCATATCTTGAATGGATAAAGTAAAGTATTAATCTCATTCTTTTCCTTGTTGCTGACCCTATTGATAACTATGGTTGAAAACTTGAAAAATCATACACATTAAGGTGTGTGAAGGTATAATAATAATTGAAAAGAAAAACTTTAAACATTTGAGAAAATGGTGGAGTCGAGACGATTTCGTTTGGATGTGTTCAACTATATGGCGAGAAGAGTGCCATTGATTCAATCTGTTCCAGACTCATATATAGGTGAACCTTTACTTATAAAAAATACACAAATAGATGGTGATTTGTCCAGCTTTTGGTGTGACAATTGTCAATCAATTTGCACAGATGTAGGTACAACACAGCGGATTATTTTCGAGGTACATGATACAGACAGTGAAGGTGATACATATTTTGATGTAATTCTACCTACTGATTTTATAACATTTTTGAATTATGACACTTTGGATGATTTCAAGAAGAGAAGATTTCGTATAAAATGTGATATGGATGGGAAATTTCAACTAGAAGAGTAAATAAAAAATACAGTGGATTAGGCCTACAGGGGAAACCACTTTAAAATAAAACGCGCCTACGATTCATACAGCTTGTTTTTAACTATAAAAACATCTGTGGTGTGGAAAATGAGTCAGTCAGTTGTAAGGTAGATAGGTAGGTAGGAATATTTGACTAAGATAATTAGCCTTATTTGATCATTCAAAGAGTGAACACATTATAAGATGCATGTAAAGATAGTTAGGGAGTTACATAGGCCTGCCCGTCGTAATTTCATTACCAGACGTGTGGAATTGAAAGGAATTGATGATCTCTTCCAAGCAGATTTAGTAGAAATGATTCCATACAGTAAATTCAATAAAAATTACAAGTACATAATGACTATTATTAATTGTTTTAGTAAAAAAGGATATGCAATAGCCTTGAAAACTAAAACTGGGTTGGAATAGATCTTTGAAAGAAAAAATGTGGTGAGAATTTACTGCACAAGGATCGTACAAATGGTTAGATCTTTTACCTAAACTTGTCAGTCAATATAATAATACATTGCACTGTACTATCAGAATGAAACCTAATCAAGTGAATAGAAAGAATGAGAAGGAGGTATTGAAAGTAATAAAAAAACTAATTTTTGAAAAAGTGTTGATAGAAAACCTAAATTCAAAGTTGGAGACAATGTGGTAATCTCAAGTATATTTATCATGATCATGTAAATACAGTCTTTAGCTATGATAAATTCAAAGAATTATGTTCTCACGCATGGAAAGATAATAGACACAATTTTCTAGTTATAAACAAAGAGTGTGATTTAGATAAGAGAAGGTATCGAATTGCTTTTGATAATTTCATTCAACCATGAGTGCAATGTAACTAGTTTTAGCTACATAGCTAGTTAGCTAGCTAGTTTTTAGCTAGATTGTAGGTAGGTAGGTAGCTACATAGGTAGTTTTAGGTAGATTGTAGGTAGGTAGATTGTAGGTAGCTACACAGCCAGTTAGCTAGCCAGATTATAGGTAGGTGGTAGCTACATAGCTAGTTAGCCAGCTAGTTTTAGCCAGATTGTGCAGGTAGGCAGGTAGCTACATGGGTAGTTTTAGGTAGAATTGTGGCAGGCAGATTGTAGGTAGCTACATAGCCAGTTAGCTAGCTAGATTACAGGTAGGCAGGTGGCTACATAGCCAGTTAGCCAGCTAGTTTTAGCCAGATTGCAGGCAGGCAGGCAGTAGCTACGCAGGTAGTTTAGGCAGATTGTGGGCAGGCAGATTGTGGGTGGCTACAGCCAGTTAGCCAGCTAGATTATAGGCAGGTAGGTAGCTACATGGCCAGTTAGCTAGCTAGTTTTAGCTAGATTGTGGCAGGCAGGTGGCCACACATGGTAGTTTTAGGCAGATTGCAGGTGGGTAGATTGTAGGTAGCTACATGCCAGTTAGCTAGCTAGATTATAGGTAGGTGGGTAGCTACATAGCTAGTTAGCCAGCTAGTTTTTAGCTAGATTGCAGGCAGGTGGCTACACACAGGTAGTTTTAGGCAGATTGCAGGTGGCAGATTGTGGTAGCCACACAGCCAGTTAGCTAGCTAGATTATAGGGTAGGTGGTAGCTACATGGCCAGTTAGCTAGCTAGTTTTAGCCAGATTGTAGGTCAGGCAGGCAGCTACATGGTAGTTTTAGGTAGATTGCAGGCAGGTAGATTGTAGGTAGGCTACACAGCCAGTTAGCTAGCCAGATTATAGGCAGTGGTGGGCAGCTACACAGCTAGTTAGCTAGCTAGTTTTAGCTAGATTGTGCAGGTAGGTAGGCAGGTAGCTACACAGGTAGTTTTAGGCAGATTGTGGCAGGTAGGCAGATTGTGGTAGCTACATAGCCAGTTAGCTAGCTAGATTATAGGTAGGCAGGTAGCTACATAGCCAGCAAGTTTTTAGCTAGATTGTAGGCAGGTAGGTTGGTGCAGGTAGGTACATAGCTAAGTAGGTAGATGAAATATTCTATTCAAAGTTAGTTGACAAGATGTCGTAGAAGAGTAAGGATGTAGACAATCAGCTAAAACTCAGATTCATTCATACTTTGACACTGTTTGTGTCCAAGTTACTTCTACAGAAATCAGTTCCATTAAAAATTAATTGGCATGTACGCAACTCTGGTTAAACATACTTGTTGATTAGTATTTAACTATGTAATTTTTGTTCACTATTCATCAGTAAATTGCTATCCTTCATTTGAAGTGATTTAGTTTCATCTTGCTAACTTTTTTTTGGAACTATCTTTGGTAGCAACAATGTTTTTGAATACTACGAGTTTTGTACCATTTCTTCTAGCTCTTTTACCAGTTGTTATACTTACCCTTCCTACAGTGAACCCAACTGCAAGGAAATCTTTGTTAGATTTGAAAAAAATGGAATCTATTCACGTCAATATAGAGTTCACTATGAACGAGCTTTCTGGTAACAGAACAATTTGTCCCTTCATTGTGGAGAACAAATCCACAGAAGGCATTCCTGAGATAATAACTATATACCGGTAAGAATCCACCATTTTCTACATGTTTGGTATCAGTTTTCGATTTGTTTTATTTCAATGATGAAAGAAGCAAGCAGGTGAAGATCTGTGTCACAGAAACACAGTACAATCATTGTTAATTGGTTGAACAGTAATACATGTAGCTCTCTGCACAGAAGTTGAGTGACTATAATACAGGTTGGTGTTTCTAAAATAGATCAACAAAGTTTGTGATTGGATTCCTATCATTGAAATTAATAGAAATATGGGTTCTAAAATGCATTGTTTTCCCCCCAGTTGCCATTTTGTTTTCACTTTTTCTCCAGAATGGTTTCACTAATTTTGATGAAATTCAACATTGACAAGGTTAATATGAAAAAGGCTACTGTAAAGGAAATGAACCATTCTTATATGACAAAATATTTCAAAATGTAGGGTATTCGAAATTTTAATTTGAAATAACTCAAAAACTTGTTGATGATTTGATATAACCTGAATTAGGACTGATTGTCCCATCTGTTTGGAAAAGGAACAGTTTTGGTCAAAAGTGTACTCTTCTTTGTGAATGATTGATTGATTGATAATTCTGTATAAAATTCATATCCAATTCTTCTTGATTTCAACCCTCTTATCTTACAACTAATCAAGTGATAATAATCTATTTTGTGCAGTTGCATATCCCAATCAATCAGTGGAAGTACAATGGTAGACAATAGCGATGGACAAAGAATAAAAATCACGAGTGTTGCCAGGGAGCAACTACTATCCTGATCCTGCAACCAAACACCACCACACCAGTGCCAGAAGTTTTCAACTCCGGTTGCTTCTGCGCAACAAAAGAAGAGTTTGCTTGAAAAAGTAACACCTCCCAAAACTACAAATTAGATTACAACTACCTGTGATAATGAGATTTTGATTATAGTGTTGTTGTTATTATTATGAGACTAGATCACTACAAAGTGATATTTTATTGTATAAGTAGGTGTGTATGACTATGAGAGTGACCGTGATATGACTGTGTATGAGAACTTTGTAAATTTACTTTAAATTTAAACAAAATGTGAGAATTGCAATACTTAAATTGTGAATAATAATTACTGTGATAATACTGTAAAATAAATACAAAAGTAATGTAACTCTCACCGAAACATTAGATCAAAAGAGGTTGTGTAAAGAGATTCAATTAATATTTCTTCAGTGCATAGATGAAACTATAATAAATCCTTATTTATGATACTATCGTCCTATTGATCTTTGTCTAATGAATAAAATAATTGAATTACAAGAAAAAATATGACATGTAATAACTCAATAAATCTTCAACTTTTTATCAGTAGCCTACAAGCAGTGTGGTTTTCAATGCATTTTTATTCGATAATAGTATTTGAATAAGGAGAAACAAGGTTATCAAATATTATTTCATTTCAACAAAATAATGATTGTCGATTACAAAATTATTTTAATGGGAATATTTTGCCAGTTGAAAGTAAAGATAGCAGGTGTTAGTTTTGCACCTTATCGATATTAGATAGGAAGTTGCAACTGGATGTTGTGGTTTTTATTTTGCTATAGTGTTGAAAAAGTGGATGCTAGACCTACAGGGGAAAAACCACTATAAAAAACTTTAACGCACCTACGACTCATACAGCTTGTTTTTAACTATAAAATCATCTGTGGTGGGGAAAATGAGTCAGTCTTTTGTTTGCTGTTGAAAAGGAAACATCATGGATCCTAAACAATGGTTATCTGCTTCGAATCAATTAGAAGAACAAGTTAAAAATTATTTGGAGTGGTTTACAGTGTGTGAAGAGAGTATTCAAAAAGCTGAAACATTAGATCAAAAGAAGCTGTGTAAGGAAATACAATTAATATTTCTTCAGAGTGTAGATGAGACTGTAATCAACGAATATTTAAGTTACTATCGTCCTATCATTCTTCCCATGAATAAAATAATTGAATTACAAGAAAATTATGGCAAATAATAAGTGAATAATTCTTCCAGCTAATTGAACTTTTTATCAGTTCAAGCAGTGTGGTTTTCAACGCATTTTATTTGATAATAATTCCAGTGAAATAATATTATTTCATTTCAGGGAAAAAAACATCGGTAGTTAACCACAACGAAATAATTATTTTATTTAAAACATTTTGTCAGTTGAAAGTAAAGATAGTGTGCTTTAGTTTTGCACCTTATCGATATTAGATAGAAAGGTGTAACAGGATGTGGTTTTCATCTTGATGCAGTTGTTAACTCATTCAAAAATTTAACCCTTAGCACTCTTCTGTCCCGCATTGCAGGACATGGTGTTCTCTGCTCTGGCTCTTATTATCCCGAGCGTAATCCGCTGTCTCCAGTCTCCTGTCCTGCATTGCAGACCAACACTCCTCGCTCAGTGTACTCTGCATTTGATAGGCGCTGTATGCCACTGAACTCTGAATTAAATATCCAACCAGTTGTAGAATCAGAATCAGATTCTGTATATAAAAAGCCTATTCTCTGGAGAACGGCTTAATTACCATGATTTATTTTTTGATCATCATGTCAATAATGAAATGTATTTTACCATTTTATAAAATTTTTACATAAATAAATTGCATTTGATAAAGAAAAAAATCTATAAATTTGGTGTGTAACTTATCATTTAAGTCAGAATAAAGTTGAAAAATCGCTCATAATCTTGATAAAATTTTATTCTATAATCATAATCAATTATTCTTATATTATAAGAATAATTCTTATATTATTGATTATATTCATAATCAATTTATTCTATATAGAATCATAATCAACTTCACTTTCAGAGAGATCTCCAAAGATCAAATCTCTTATCTGATGGTAGATTTCCTTCTCTATCCATTACTAACAATGATTATTAAACTAAATTATTAAAAGATCAAAAACATGATGGAAATCTTATCACTAAACTGTAAACTCTTATCACACCAACATGCTTCACATCATGTTACTGCTGACTATGTGTTGCTAAAACCACCTAGATTTGACGTTTTTCAAGCATTAGAAGCTTCGTTAGTAGGTAGGTGGCATTGGAATTTAGTTGACATTCACTCTGTTATGTTTTTATACACATTATATGCCTCTATAATTAATAAAATGAGATAATAGAATCATATGTCACTGGAGCAAAAAAATAGTCAAAATAAAAAGGATTTTTTAACAAATAAATGAATTTCCGACCATTCAAAAGTGGTTCATTTGATAAATTATATTATTCTAAGTTGGATAACCTGTCTTGGAATTGTCTAGATATGTCGTAAATAGAAGGAGAAGATATTTAGTTGACAGTTAACAGTGGGCTGCATTGCAGGACTAGAGACCTGTAGCGGAAAATGGCTGTGTCCCGCAATGCAGGACACGAGAGCTGATCGGTGCGTCAGTGCTTTATATATTCACAGCTGTGAGAGGAATGGTGTTGGGCTGCATTGCAGGCCACAAGAGTGATATGACTTATTTGGAAATATGCCTTCAGAGTGCTAAGGGTTAAGGCGCCAGTTCTTTGAATGTGTAACGGATTTTGCGGTTAGATAAGAGCGAGCTTTAATAGTTTAAAAGGACAGCTCACTCACACACGCACACAGTAGCAGTCAGACTCTTGTTGTGAACACACACACGCGCACGCACGCTCGCTCGCTCACATACTTTGACGCTGTCGTTGTTATCATGACTAGTAGAATGTTGTTTCTGGATTCTGATCATGATTCCTCATCAGAGAGTGATGGTGATAATCAAATGGATGAATCGACAGACAGTGATAGTGATGGATCGTTAATTGGTAGGGATTCATTCTTAGCTCATGAATTGAAGTGGCATGAAGAAATTTGTGATGATGGAGCACACTGGCTTCTATGTTCGAATCCACTATCGTTTGAGAAATCACAGGACTTCAATGGGACGTGTATAGGAAAGAACTATTGTGAAATCGGACGAATCAACAAACATAAATCTTTATATCATTCGGAGAAATGTGATGGAAAGGTTCATATTTATAATGTATGTTCTTTGGCCGGAAGCTGATACACTCCTGTGATAAAACGTTATTGTACTCCTGAATCTAAAGTAAAATGCAATATATCTTGTTACATTTACCGAAAAGCTATTGAAGAAGAAGAAAAGGAAAGGAAGGAAGAAGAAGAAAAGGAAGAAGGAGATTGTAGAAAAGCAGTAAGGAAAGAAATAGTATTCAGTGGATTAGGCCTATTGGGGATACCACTTTAAAAGCGCGCCAACGGTTCATACGTCATTTTACGTGGTGTGGAAATTGAACCTACAACAGACATTCAGACTGCCAGCAGAGTAGGAGAAGGAGCTGGTGCAGAAGGAGCTGGTTACAGGAGGAGCTGGGTGTAGGTGTAGCAGATAGGGTAAGCCCTTACTATTCCATATATTCTTCACCATCATCCTCCTCTTATTCTTCATCCTCACACTTCTTTAGAGCACATCCTCGCACTCGGCTTTCATCACCATACGCCCCCAGAGTCTATCCCCCACCCACCATCTGCACATATCATCATCCTCCTCTTCACATTCTTCATCCTCATACTCCCTAGAGTCTATCCCACCCTTGCACCCAGCTTCCATTGTCATCATCCTCTTTACATTCTTCATCCCCCCATACTTCACTAGAGTCTATCCCCACCCTATTACGTCATCATCATCCTCTCACCCTAAATTCAAAATTCAAATTTCCCACCCAAATCCAAAATGGCCGCCAAATCAAACATGGCCGACTGTTACGTCACAAGATGGCGGATCCAAAATGGCCGACCGGAAGTGACGTCACAAAAACAGCTGACCGGAAGTGACGTCACAAAAACAGCTGACCAAAAATTCAAATTCAAATTTCCCGCCAAAATTCAAAATCCAAGATGGCGGATCCAAAATGGCGGATCCAAGATGGCGGATCCAAGATGGCGACCGGAAGTTGGTGCTCAATCGGCTACCACGCACTACTCTAATCCAAGTGGCCATTCATCCGCCCCACCATCAGCAGGCGCACAGCAAACAGATTTAATGCCTTGCAAGAATTGCGGGCGAACGTTCAATGCTGACCGTATACAAGTGCATGAACGAATTTGCGTCAAAACCAGCAAAAGGAAAACGAGGCAGTTCAACTCTTTAAAACAACGAATCAGAGGGACTGGCGCTGAGAATTACTTGAAAAAAGGCAGACCATCAGATCCCCCCAAGGTATAAACTACGATTAAAGCCTTAACTATTATCAAATGTTGAGCTTTTTTATGCTATTCTCTTTTGATGAAATATCTGGGTCAGTATTTCATCTATACTATTTATCTATGCTATAAAACCCATTTACTAAACTATAAACCTAAACTATCTACTATACTAATAATATCTATAATATTTTCATTTCAGTTTTATTTTATAGTGATAACTGCAACAACAAAGTGATCATTTAATGTTTGTATTGCTAAGTAAGTACCTATAGCTGCTTGATTGTATATTCTATCTCATTCTTATTCAAATTTTTCAGTGCGTTGTATAGCCTCATAATTTTGTTCCCAACCCTTATACTTTTTTCATTGAAAACTTTGAAAATATTTCAATCAGAACATTTCCTCCAATCACACGCAGTATTTATATGAAAATAATAATGCATTTGATTCCTCTTCCAAAAACAATCATAATAATATGTTACTTATGTAGAACATATCTATTTTTATTTGATTAATTTCTTGGTGAGGTTGATATCCTTTCAAATTTTTGAGAGTGGAATCGAGAACAAATACGTTTCAATTTTATTCCCCAAAGATCAACAATGAATACCCTGTTACCTTATTTCAATGAATTGAGAAGCATGATAGCCATCAAGTCAAATATTTCTATAGAAACGTACAATTATGTTATTACTATCATATTAGCATATTATTGCCAGTGCCTTACAATTTCATACACTTTTGGTGAGGAATGCTCATTATTATTCTTATGAATGTTATTAAGAGGAATTACAGTAGGCCTATATTATTGTAACAAGTTATTACTATGCATACTGTACATAGACTCATTTATTTGAGCAGAAAATGCAAGGCAACAACTGGCGTAAACAGCACCAGGACTTCATAAACAGCATCCAGTACGCTCGAGGCTCCGATAAACAGCAGGGGACATCTGGGGCTGCGCACCCTCCACCACCACCCCCTCCACTGGACACATCCGACTATATTCAATGTCCGCACTGTGGACGCAAGTTCAACGAAACTGCTGCTGCCAGACACATTCCAGCATGCGCCACCATGATACACAACAAGCCCAAACCAAACACCCCTAAAAAATAGTTTATCGAAATTATAATGAATGTACCACAACTGAAGGAATAAAGAGATTTGAAATATACGAGTACATTTATATATTGAACATAAAAACTTCTATGGCACCCCATTATTCTTGCCTAGATTCAATAAAATTCAGAAAGCATTACTTGAATAATAAGTAGTAATATTCTTCTCTGTGATAATTGACTTTTTCAAAATAATATAAAATCAGGCCGGCGCATAAATAAAAACTTTCTAGACTGATTTATTATTCGTACTCCAATATTTATTGAGGCGTTTGTACACGATCAAATTTTGCATAGAACTTCATCTAATTACTTTGAAAATTGATTTAGAAAATGTGTTTTTTTTTTATTTCAAGACTATTAGACCTGAGCTCGAAAAGAATGGAAAATCCATCAGAGAGATGAAACAAATCTTGTGCAACTTTATACGAAATTATTGTTTATTATTAATTTTTTTTAAAAATAACTGTAAATAGGGTAGGATCTTACAATAATTTTGTTCATTGCAAGCTATTATGTGGGGACTTGAAAGTTAGCTGTTGAAGGCTATTTATATCGTGTAAAGAGCATTGATTAAGATTTTTTCTACTTTAAAACTATTTCAGATATATACATACGGTACGGTATTTATGGTAAATTGGAAAGAGCGTGGAAATTCATCAAATACATACCAATCTTTTGTAAATTCTCAAGAATTGTTCCATATCTTGACAAAAAAATATCTAATCAATCTTTATCTTTCTAATTTCCAAACTTAATTCTGGATTATTACAAGCAGCAATATTCTGAACAGATTAATTTAATTTAATATACTAGGGTTAAAGCAAAAGGACTTTTAAAATTATCAAAACTCGCCATTGAAGAGGGTTTGTTCCAACTAACATATCCAAATGATCAAAAGTGAGAATTTTCTAACCGTCCTTAGTCCTTACAAAATTTAAGAATGATTATTCCCACTTGGATGTTTATTTTTTAATAGAGTAATAATTGAAGAAGTAGGATGAAGATGGCAAATAAAGTTTAAAACTAGCGCCACAACAGAAAATCAGAACTGCCAACATTTCATTTTTGAAAATAGTATAATGTCTGCAAGTCCCAAAGTGACAGTTTTCGAGTGTCCGTTTCTATTGTATTTCAAATAATTTTTCACTCGAATTTGTATTATCATTTCTTGATTTCCAATGTTATTCCTGCTAACAATTTGAGTGACAAGAGGCCAGCAAACTTTTCAAGCCCACCCACTTCTTGAGCCTCAAATCCAAATGCTCAAAAATCCACTTCAGTTGGTTGAAAATGGCGGTGAGTGTAGACGGTGGAGGAAAGGAAGAATTGAAAACACAGTTTATTACACGAGAAGGAACTTATAAAATGACTTTATCTGAATATTCAAGACCTAATAGGGTAGGATCTTACAATAATGTGCAACAAAGTACTTCGGTGAGATTATCGTTTGTGACTGTACCAGACCCTGGTGGCAATGGTGATAGGATATGTTTTAACGTCGGACGAGAATTATATGTATTCATTTATAAGGGTATAAAAAAGGTAATTAAGTTCCTATCTATTTTTATTCTTGCATGTATGACCTCTTTTTTGACTGATCAAATTCCTACCTTGACTAGTTTCTGTTGCTATCAACAGCTTTCATGCCTAGGTTATGTACGAATATTATCTATGTAATTGACATTACGATATCGCAGCTCGAATATAATAACGAAGATGGTATAATATTCTAATAATTATTTTCCATGAATCGACAACTCATTATGAATTTTATTTATTGACTCGAAATCTTATCACAGATGATACTGTATTGATAAATAATAATGAAAGTCTGTGAGGTTCCTTAGCTTTCATATCATGACATAATCTAGTTAATGTATTTTTAATTAATTGTGTCAGAATAACAACATTACTCGAATAGTTTCTCTCTTGTTTCAGTTTTCCTAAATTTATTCGAAGTTGTCAATTACAATTTGGTACTAAGTTTACGGTAAACTACTGAGTCGAGTCAGCATTGGATAATAAATTGTTCTCAGCTCCTAGTATGATTGAAATTTTCATTATTTTATCAGTTCAAGAAACTAGACATGTTGTGCTGAAGTCATATCATTATTGGGCAATGCTATTATCGATGTTGATTATCACAGCTGGTTGAAGTTAAGTTTCAATAATAGCATTCCCCAGTTACGGAAGTTTCCTCTCATTATCTGATCATTCCCTGAATGCGGTCTACAATAATTATTATAATTTGTGTTGTTTTCCATGACAAAATACTTTGAATATTTCTAATAAACGAGGCGACATGTATTTCACTTAGTAAAATTTAATTACTCACTTTTTTGTAGAGCTTTTGAGGAATCAGCCTCTGATAAAGCTCCTTATTAGGAGGCAAATGCATTCCTCAAAAGCTCTACAAAAAGTGAGTAAATAACTTTTGAAATTTTGTGAAATACATGTCTTGTATAACAGTTATTGTAATTTTAATCAAGACAGGTTGTAGTTTTTTTATAGAGCTTTGCCAGACAAAAATTGTTATCCGGCGTTCGGTCACTTTGCCTCCCGATGGTAGGCCTAACAAAAGCATTGATCAGTTATTCTTATTTGCAATTAGGCCTACTGGGCCTATGTAATTACAACTTGGTTACTTACACTTACTACTTAACTTGTGCTATGTAAGCATTTTATGGTGCGTTTACACGATGCCAGTTAATAGATACCAACTAACTAGACAAGTGAAGTAAAATAAAATCATTAATTGAAGCAAATTAATAACTCGAAAACCAATTCAAGCAATTCAATTAAGTCAACTCCATTGGCAACGTGTAATCTATCCATTAGAATAGACTAAGTCGTATTTCACTGAACCGTTTCATCAAAATTTCCGATTGAAATGGATTTGGTTACTAGAGTTGGAAAGTCGCATGCAATTTTTGTTAAGAAGCGGAACATTTAGGGCCGGTTCATGAGCTCGGGATTTAGCCAAGTCCTAGACTAAAACGGGTGGCCACCGTAACATGGACAAACGTTAGCCTCGACACTATGCACTAAGGGCTCTATGCTGCTAACTCACTAACCTGTCTAGCAAAACGTTTGTCGATGCTACGGTAGCCACCCGATTTAGTCTAGGACTTGGCTAAATCCCGAGCTTATGAACCGGCCCTTAGTTTATACTGAAGCCGCTATTGAAAACTGTTTAACGGTCTATATCGTTGGCTATGTCGTTGTTTGAATTTTAAATAATCTGTGGTCTGTTGAACGAGAATGGGAGTAAAACGCCGGTTATGAAAGATAGCTTTGCCTATCAGTAAGGATGTGTCTAGGTAGACTTACCAAAATCATTTAGTTGTAATAAATTCACTTGAATGTTTCTCATTTACAATTCAACCTGATTTAACAATCTGAATCTAATCTTCTTAGAGCATAACCGTAGTTAGCTTGAAGTTGGTAGAAACCATCACTTAGATACTGTATCTGAAGATAATAAGTTTCATAATAGGTATATTAAAATTAATAACTAATAATGTTTCTAAGCTTCAAATAGCAATACCGTATTGGAAGAATCTCCATTTAGCCTATAAGTAGAAATACCATTTATCATACAATATCTAGTAAAATCTACCAGTTTATTGTGTAAATAAAGTATTGTATGGTGGAAATATTAGCTTTTGTTTTTAAGAAGATTCTAGAAGTTGGCATGTATAATGTAATAAGATAAATCTACTTAATTGTTCATTTTACAATAGTTCAAAAACTGAAAAGTTTGTTAATCGTTGTTATGAATAGAAATAAGATTCTATTCCTGAATTAAGCATTTTTAAAATCATTTTGACATTATAATAACTAAAATTATTCCAGTTTAAGAAATTGGAAAGTGTTGTTACATAGTAGCTTTTATTTTGATTGATCTCAGTTAGTTGTTCATTCAGCAAAGCCTTTAATAGTGTGTACAGTGTACATATGACTACAATAGATATGGAACAATAAATTTTTATACCGCGGGAAGCTGCTCTGTTGTTAATTAGGATATGACCTACTTAAATTCATTTACAGTGTATCATTCCAATGACCCCCTCTCTATCAGTAATTGAATGTACTTATTGTTTCATGTAGCTTAGAGAAGCGTTTCGTTTGGCAAACTGAAGTCAATCTGAATTGATATGATGATTGTAAAACAAATTCTAAGAAAATTTGATAATTTCTTATCAGTAATTTTTTATTGCTCAGTGTTAGGTAAATTGTGCTTGCCATAAATCATTGTCTTGCAAATTATCTAAATGATAGAACTTTGTCTTGTCTGTTTGAAAATTTTTGAGAATTATTCCAAATTGTTTTAATAGTTATTGTAAAAAATGGACTATGCAGTGGTTTATGTAGTGTGTTCTAGTTGTTCAACATGATAACACTCAATAATTTGTATAAAATCGCTATGATTATTGTTTTCTCGGACTCACACAATAACATTTAATATTTCTGATGATAAGTCAAATTACAGTAGACCTTATGGCATTTATGGATTGGATATGGAATTTAGAATATCTAGAATTATAGTAATATTTCAATGAAAAAGTTTTACCTTACTTTGGCATTTGCATTTCACTGGTTGTTTCATCTCAATGGTCATATTCTCACCGACCTATCATGTAAATTAATCCTATTTTTAAACTTTGTTCACAGGCAGCAGATTTACCAAAACCAATAGAGAAAAAAATGTACAAAGGTACTTATCCTACCTGTCACGATTTCAATGTTAAGACTATGAGCCCGGACTCAGTATCTTTATTAATAGGCTTTTCTACTGGTCAAGTGCAGCTCATCGATTTAGTCAAAAAAGATGTTAGCAAATTATATAATGAAGAAGTAAGTCAATTTTATTTTTAAATTAATTCTATTTTTTAGTTAATTTAATCTATTCTACAAATAATATTATTAATACAGTGTGAAAAGTAAATTTAGATTTTGATTTCTTGTTAATTTTGTCATACTTTCACACTGATACTTTCTACTCAGTCTAGTATATCTCATTTTGAAAGTCCTTTATAGAAATGTTTGACAATGTACTAAATTGTTACTGGTGTACAAAATCAACTATTGTGATCCGTACAGAGCTGGTATATAAAATTAGTACATTGAACCCGCATTATTTTTGAGCGTTTCTCAGTATATAAGATTTGAAGCTGTATACTGTAATCCTCTGCCGACACTTCCTGTTTGAAAACTGTCAGAACTGTTGAAACTATTAGATTCAATTCTACATTGTTAAAGTGAAAAATCTTCATTTTAATGAAAGCTTTTTCAGAAGATTGAGAAATATATTTTCAACAGATCGTTATTCAAGTTTTCATATTGTTACTGACTGCAACTTGAAGTGACTTGGCTAATGAACAGTTCAGTTCTAACTTAATAGAAGAACTTGAATTAATATGAGATATATATAAGCGCCAGCGCCCACTGAGGTGGAGTGGTGATGGCGTGACAACACGCTAAATATAAACATATGTAACTAAATGAAACAGCGCACATCACCTCGATGTACACTCCACCTCAGTGGGCACTAGGGCTTAGAGTGTTGAACAAATGAACATACGAGTTCTTAGTTGAAATTGTTCTAGATTTCATTTTTTAATATATGAATATTGTAATAAAAAAATGTTTTAAAACGGATGTATCCTTTTTGAAACATTCGTTACTGTATTTGGTTTATTTGATGTACTTATTAAACATAACAAACATATGATTATTTATATTCATCATCATACTGTACTTTCATGAGTAGGCTATGTATATTTGAATACCAATAAAGTGAATCTATTAATAGAGTGTGTGATGGATTGCAAACGTACATGGACAAGACAAAGGTGACCATTTGATTACCTGTACAGACCCTGTAGTCTATTTGATGAATATTGAATACCAATAAAGTGATATAAAGCATAAATTGATGTAAAGCAAAGTGATATAATGAAGCATATTGATTATTGAGTGTGGGTGTGGAGTTGCAGAGATTCGTAGACATTACAAAGGTGACCAATTATGGTCACACTTTGTTTAAGTTATATAGTTTCTGTAGTCTATTTGATGTTTATTTGAATACCAATAAAGTAAGTGTATTAATAGAGCGCGTTGTATTGCAGAGGTTCATAGACAAGACAAAGGTGACATGCATCAGGTGGGTGCCGGGCTCGCCGAACTCGTTTGTGGTGTCGCACAGCAGCGGGCAGCTGTACGTCTACAACGAGGAGTCGCCGTGCGGCACGTCGCAGCCGCACTATCAGCCGTTCAAGCAGGGCGACGGCTACACGGTGCACACCTGCAAGACCAAGAGCACGCGCAATCCCCTCTACAGGTAATGCTTCATACTAATTAGAGATGTACAAGGTAGTGTTCCCAGTCTATTGAAAGGTCTGAGCCTGATGATCGTGTTACACGGTACTGGAGATCAAGAGTTCTATCTTTTACATGTTAATTCAGCAATCCAAAGATGTGTCCACGATCAAATTTTTCATCTAATTCTATTTAATAAGATAGCCTTGAACTAACAGCTGATTTGGTAAGGTACCCCTACTCAAGACATCCATCTGAAATTTGTTGCATTATAAAAGTCTATCAATGTAGGGGTACGGTGTTATTCATTTAATTTGACGCTTTGCATTAGGCTAGGCGTACACCAGTTAGTCAAGACAAGACAAGACGAGGTTAGTCACGTTTAGTCACAGTACTTCACATAGTTGCTTATGAAGCAACACACTCCGATTAGTCATTGCATCGTGTGTGCTGCTTCATAAGCAGCTATGTTCAGCTACAGTTCAGTCAGGCCCAGTGCTCTGTGACTAGTCCGTCGTTATTGACGAATGCGCCGAATGATCTGAATTGAAACGTAACTGAGACTGATGTGTGGGAATCGACCTCAATCCGGTCCCAATCAATTCGCAGTATTGACGTTCTTCTGTAGCGTACCTAAATAATTATCATGTAGCCTATGTCATATATTAGGCATTATTATACATAAAATAACATTCTGATAATGCATTTAACATAAGTGTCTAAGAAAAAAGTTCTCGTTTTTTATAATGATACAGGTGTCTGTAAGATTGATTCGTTTTTAAGTAGAGTGTTGTGTTGCGAGGTGGGTGATTGGCAGCGAAGGCAGCTGCGTGAACGAGTTTGCGTTCTCGCCGTGCGGCCAGCGGCTGGCGGTGGTGTCGCAGGACGGCTTCCTCAGGGTGTTCGACTACAGCCGCATGGAGCTGGAGGGCTGCGCGCGCAGCTACTTCGGCGGGTTCCTGTGCGTGTGCTGGTCGCCCGATGGCCGCTATGTGGTGGTGGGAGGCGAGGACGATCTGGTGACTGTGTGGAGCTACGACGAGCGCAGGGTGGTGGCACGTGGACAGGGTCACCACAGCTGGGTGAGTGTGGTGGCGTTCGACCCCTACACCACCACTTTCCCCGGCGAGGAGAGTGTGGATAGGACTAGTGGTGAAAATACCAACGATTGCAATAGTGTCGTCGACACCACCTGTTACCGCCTGGGCTCGGTCGGTCAGGACACCCAGCTGTGTTTGTGGGACATAACGGAGGATTTGTTGCGTCAGCCGGTGTGCAGTCGGACTCGAAGTGGCACGCACAATGCTTCGTTCGGATCGGGCATCATCACCACCACTGCTAATACGTCGTCGGCGACAAACAAGTGTAACCCTACGACAACAACAACGGGTAACTCTATTCACAATCGCGACAAAGAGAGTCTTGAGAACAACGTCTCGCCCCCGCCGCCGCCCCCGCCTTCGTTCACACAGCGGTTAGCCGGACTGGGCGGCGGTGCCGGGGGCGGGACCGGGGGCGGTGGCCACAAGCGGAACTTGTCGAGGAGCGTGGTGGGGGCGACGCATGCGCAGTGCGACGATCCGATGCGTCTGATTGGTACGGGCGCGTGTCCCCGCTTCGACGAGTGTCCCCTGCTCGAGCCCCTCATCTGCAAGAAGATCGCGCAGGAGCGGCTGACGGCGCTCGTGTTTCGCGAAGACTGTTTTGTCACCGCCTGCCAGGACGGCTATGTCTACACGTGGACCAGGCCGCCCAACACGGTACGTACCGAATAATGCATGACCACCTTCTACCATCAGATAGGGTCTTCAACTTGAAAGAGGCACCGTTATTAAACACTTTATATTCAAAGTGCCTCTTACACGTTATTTCAAATTATGGTGGCATGTTTCTCAAATTAGAATGGAAATCAGTCAACAACAAAAAAGAAAACTGTTAATTCAGAATGAAAGTGATAATGTTTATTCAGTAAATAGCATCATGAACTCATAAAATACAATAATATTATATTTTATAAAATTATATTTTAATATTTATGCTGCTATATTGGAATCTTCGGAATAGAAGTCAGAAATTTCACTATAAACATTTGATGAGATTTGCGTTTATAACTGTAATTTTGATGTAGGACAAACGTAAACAGGCAAAACTCACTAAACAAAACTCAGTTTCACTTAAAACTCACAAAACATTACAAAACTTGGTAATGTTTTTTTTCTGTGATCACAAGATGTCTGGCATATCTGGTAATGTTAAGGAAAGGGTTTGTCGGTGTAAAAACTCTAATATTCAATCCGATGAATGTTGAGACAGATGAATACATGTTGTGTTTCTGTTTTCTAGGGTAGTGTAGCTCAACATATAGCGGCGGCGGCGGCAGCCAGTCCGTCAAACGCGACAGTGATAGCAGTTGGTGGGGGCGGGGGTGGGGGAGGAACAGTGGTATAGCTGACAGTGTGCTAGCCTAGTGCCGTCTATTGCAAGCGATTGCTCTTCTCCTAATCAAACCTCAAAACAAATAATTCTAGTGTAATTAACTTATTATTCAATCAAACTGGCTTGTTGATTCCCGAGTACTATGTACTTAGACATACTTATAAACTGTATGTTGGATGACTTTGTGATGTAATACAGTGTTTCTCATCATCGTTCATCTATGAGTTAATGAGTGTAACTATACAACTTGAGTTTCATGTCAAATTTGAAGCAAATGTCGTAGCAGCAAAAAAACTGACAGGTTGGCTCTTCTTCCATTTCAAATGAAAGTCCTGTTCTTCAAATTTTGAAATGAAAACTTATGAAAAAGAAACTGTTCAACTTTGATTCTAGAAAATTTTGGGTTATTGGACTTTATGGTTGAAGTTTTACAGCAATGATTTCTTTGCATTTTCTAGTAATTAAATTCTCTAAAACTCATCATGTTGGTGTTATTTCTTTATGAACTTAGTAACGGTTTATAAAGAAATCAATAATGTATCTAAGAAATTAAAAAATTACTAGTTCAAAGTCTTGATAAGTTTTCAAATCAAAGTATCCTAATTGCCAATATTATAAATTAATTTAACTATTTTGTTTCGATTTTTAAAAGTAGATATTTCAATTGATTAATAAATTATGTTATGGAATCTTGTTGCTTTTTCTCAAGCAGAAGCATTATACTAAGTGATATTAAAAGGAGTTTAAAATTGCATAGAGAAAAATTGCACTGACATGTAGTTTTGCTAGTCTTATCCATCGAAAATGCTTGGAGATTGAGTTGCATTGCAGGATTCAATCCGCTAGAAGCAGCATTTTCAATGTTCAATGATGTAATGATTTATCTTGACTGTACAAAACTTTTAATAAGAAAATAATGCTATTTTCCAATACACTCAATATTTTCTGTTATCTGATTCCTAATATCATGTAATACTGGCCAAATGCGGACATACACTTGACGTTTGAATTTATTACATAGTACGCCGTGCCGTTCAGTCTAGTGTTCCTCCACCTTTTTCCTATATTACAGGACTTCTAAGTTTTAACAAACAGGTCCCAGCTGTATCTTGAGCAGCAAAATTCTGTTCACAAATTAATACTGTGGTACTCAAGTTATAGATCACTAAGAAATGAGTGTAAGAAAAATTACCAGTATGATTTTGAGAAAAATGTATTCCGTTAATAAAATTGCTCAATGCATTCCACTTTGAAATCAAACTTTATTATGAGTGACTTGTATAATATAATTATATTTGAATTCCACATTTCATAATTATGTAAAAAATGTTCAAAATATTTTTTGCATATCGATTTGCATTAGTATTCGATATTTCTTCCGTTAAGTTCGTATTTTATTCAATTTATTAATTGTAAGTAGCCTATAATTCTGAAAAAGCCTTACTTGATTAACAAGTTGAAATGTCATTGTTCTCTTATCAGTTTAAGGGATAGCAAGCGATTTGTCTCCTATTTGTCTTTATTTTGTGTATCATTTTTTATTAATTATTATACGCGATTTTAAGTTTTCACTGTAAATTAATATTGTTAAAATATTTAGTTGTATAGTATATTTGTCATATTTGAATAATTTCTGTGATGTTTGCCAAATTGTATTAAAAGTTATTTTTATAATTTTTTCGTTATCAGTTGACTGACAAATTATGTTCAATATTATCATTTCTTTGTATTAATAACTTTATTTATAGACCTATCAATTCAGCATTACATGTTCATTTTTTAATTGGAAATTAATTTATAGCTAAAAAATATAATAAATGTACTTGCATTTTTGTTATGCTCTGATACATTTTAGGGACAGTTACTATTTTCATCAGAGTAACTTAACATTCCTTCATTTACATTTTCTTACTTCTCCCCAAATCAGCTTTTAAAAACAGGAGACCTGAGACATTAGCTCAATTTTTATCAACATTTCTGTATAGTTGCTATGTTCACTATTGTTACAAGGAATATTAAGTAGCCTACGCTATTTGAGCATCTGATTAAGCAAGTTTTGTACTGAGACTTTTTCAAAACTCTTATGCATAAATAATTTATTTTTGCTCAAAAATTTCATTTCACCGTATCAGTAGATTTTACTGAACATTACAGTTTTCAGTTATAATGTGCGTTACAATTTTGTTTCTAGATAATTGATAATTGTGATGAACTTGTATGGTGATAGTGCAATCAATCAACAACTTAGTCAATCATATTGTAATCGTTTTTTTAATTAATCTTATTCCTAATGTGTCTTTGGCAACTTCTGTGAGAAATCCATTTTTACTAGTGAAATATTATGTTGTACCTAATTGAATATAATCTCACAGTAGTAGTTGATGAATATTGTCTATGCATGACTTGCTTCAATTCAAATCTAATTTAATCTTCAATTCAAGTATGTTATTGTTAGAACAGACACTGATTTCATAGTTTTTCTTCAAGAACTGTAGTTTCCATAAATTCATAATTATGCAATACTGTACATTAAATATTACTAATTCAAATTTTTACCGCTTGGTTGTGAACTATACAGGTAAAAGGTAAAAATAAATCATGGAACAGTTTCAGCAAACCCATTCTTATAAATTGATAGTGATTGCCTGAATTGTATTGTGTTGATGGTTTTGGAATAATTATGGTTCAACTTCACATTTAAGTTGTGTACAGGAAAATTTATTTTTGTTTGTATGTTTTGTTACTTGTATATTAGATTGACATTTAAGGCGATAATATATTGTAATCAATTAGTTGTGCCTATTTACTTTGATAGACACGAAAAATGTTACCAATTTCTATGTTGGCTGTTTTCTGACTTTAGTTTGAAATAGAATCGGAGAGCAAGTTCTTCAATTTGTTCACTAATAATAAATTGGCTATTACTGTAAGCTATCCTATTTTATTTAGTTGAAATGTACAAAAGTAAACTTGTTAGTTGTTGAGATATTTATTATAATGATGTAAAGGATTACGAACAAAGCTGGTTTAACGATTGGAAAATAAAAAGTGTTTATATATAATGCATTTTTATTTATTGTTTTACGATACTCAACTTCTCATTGTATTTTCAGATCAGTTTTCAACTTATCCCATATTAAATAGAATACTCAATGCAATTAATTATAAAACTACTGTTTTTATATATAGGACATTATATACGAGACGGTAATGACGCTGAAATCAACCTATAATTGCAATAAGTAATAAACCGGTAATTATTGTATTTTAAACCGGTACTGTAATTGTATTAAGTTATGTATATAATATACACTGCGCATTGACGCTCTGATTTGGTGCTCTCTCTGTGATGGCCCAGAGAAATGACGCCTCGTATATTATAGCCCTAAAATTTAAATATTTATTTCCAAGTCCAATCTTGTAAAGTAATCTTGCAAGATAATAGAACAGGACTGAATTTTTCCGCTTCAACAGATCTCGACATAATAGGAAAGCTCGATTGTGAACAGCAATAAAGTTGTACCACTTGCTTTGAAGAATTAACACGGCTCTGTAGATTTACGATTTTGAAAAATTTTATTGAACAATCTAGCTAGAGTGATACTGAAAGGCTGAAAAATATTTATTAAAATTGATATCTACCTTAGTGAAAAGATATAATCATGTTATTGGTTTCATCCCTTGATAGCTCCAGCGGGAGGATAAACATGAATGATGTTTTTGGGTTGTTTACAATGTGTTTCTATTCTATTCCTTCCTTATTAAGGGTATTTATTATAACGGTGACGAGAAAAAGGAGAATAATACAAAAGACTTGGGAGAATCATCAGTAAACAAGCTTCACAAAAAAATTCTTTTACTCTTTCACAAAAGAAAACTATGTTCCAACTTAATTCTAGTTTTCCTAGGAAGTGTAATATAGTATTATTAGGGTAAATGTCCCAACATTCTTCTAGTTTTTCTATAAAGAGTACGTTACTTATCTTGTGGGAAATATACTAACACCATTCTATTTTTTTATACGAGTTATCCTTTCAAATAGCAAGGACATTCAAAGCTGGCGGGCTTTAATTTTTTCAAGATGGCTGCAAAACTACTTTCTATTATTTATTTACTTTCGAAAATAATACCGGTAAAGTCCAATTCTTCTTGCAAAATGTATTAATTAATTCTATGATGTATAAGTAGTATCATTTTATTATTCAAAGATTTTATGACATCTTTTAAAAACTTCCACCAAGGTTATCGTCTGTTGGTTGATTGGTCAGCTAACAGCTGTTTTATTATTTGTGTTGATGTTCAGTGCAGTTGTCAACTCTCGTCTGTGTTGTGAAGTGAGATAGGAAATGTTGCGTGGGTGTATTGGTTATTGAAAATGTTATTTTAAATATGTTTGAATATTATTCTCTAGTATAAATTACTAAACTTCCATGAGTTTAAAGATTCCGCTTGACTTATTTAGCCTCAAAACCACTAGAAGACAAGTTAAATTGAACCGGTGACCTTTCGAAGAGAAATTTTAGATTTTCTCCAGATGGATGTAGCAAAATCATTTTTCGGTTCAAGACCTCATGAAGGATATTCTGGAAAAGAAGATTACAATGTATGTTATGAAATATTTTACATATTATTATAAAAATTGTCTCCTCAAAGTTCATTCAAGTTCAATGTAAACTTAGGTGGGACAGGTTAAGTTGGTTAGTCTATTCAAGTTGTTACATTTTCAATTTATCTGAAATATTTTCTAATTAGAACAATTGGGTTGTTGCACAGCCCCAGTTTGAGTTGTACACCCACGGACATGTCTGTGATTTTTGTCGTTTGATTCTAGGCAAACTGCAAATTTAATATGACTTTGTTTGGAACATGCTTTGTTTTGAATATCCAGTACATATGAGAGAGTTACAAGTGTTGGGAAGCGCCTTCCGCCTTGTAGGATTACCGCTTTGAACTAGCAAATGGGTAGCTTTCAGGCAGGAGTGCTTGATTTCAGACTCCATGATTATTGTAAACTATCTTAAATTCTGGCTCAACAAAATCCTATCAGATTACTGTAGTAACTTAATTCATTTTTCCCAGAAATCCTAAACCTGTCTTGCCAAATGCAGCATTTAAAAATTGACACGTTCAAGTGTTCTTGAAAGTTATTGAATGCTAATTGTTAAATATTTGGCATTTAATGTTGCGATTAGGCTAGTAAATTATTAAAAATTTTGTAATAATGGGCCATTTTCATTGAAAATTGAATATGATGGAAAAATGTAAGTTAATAATTTATTTATCATATTTGAAGTCAAAGAATAAAATTTGTAGAATTGATTTTTATATTGGGATACCTCTCCATAATTAGAACAAAGAATCGATTTTGTCTAATCGAATCCTTGTTCTAATTAAGTCAAAGAAGTTTAAACTCTTTTATTCTCAATAAAGTTGTTGAAAGAAATACTGTAGATCGTATACCTATATGAAGCATTCAAAATTAGTAGGCCTATGTATGAAAAATTTTCTAAGCTACTATCTGGATACGTGCATTAGTACAGTATATAGATAGATAGGTAGTTCCTTGCAAATTAAATTTCACTTGGCATCCTGTTTCTAACACAATCCTAAATACAAAAATCGAAGAATGAAAGTTGTAACCTTGGCTCTAAACTAGGCCAGCTTATCAATACATTTTTTAAAGTTTCATTGTCAAATTAAGTCTCTCAATTTCTTATCATTTTGACTTGACTGACTGACACTTGTTGATTTTGGAATATTCAACTTCCTCCGCAAGCACATTAGAATTTCTTGAATTCCTTGAACTGTCTCATTTTGTAAAAAAAAATGTTAAATAAACTACAGTAGGCCTATAAATTCAACTTCATGCTAATTTTGCTGAGTATCAAGCTATTTTACATTCCAACAAGAATTAAATAAAGTAGCCTATTCAATCATTTATTGGTATGTGAGAAACTAATAAAAATAATTGTTATTTAGTTGAAAATTGACAATACTGTTATTATATTATTTTTTGTAATTCATTTACTAATGAATAGATGTATTAAATTTTTGTCTTATAGAAAGATACAGCATATATCCATCAGTATCAAGATTTAAGATTACTCAATCCATTTTCACCAACGTTAAATTGTTTAATAACTCATACACCTCTTCTAATTCACCTATATGAATCGACAATTATGTTAATTTTAGAACTAAAACTTAATTTCAAGACTTGGAAAATACGTATTAATGTTTTGACATTCTGGGTTTACGTGAATTCTTATCTTAAACAATAATGTCTGCCGAACACATTGATTTCAAGCACAAAAATTATGAAACAATGTTTTAAATGCAATATATTATCAGAATGTTTTTAAAAAACCTGTAAATAGAATACAAAGTTCAATTTAAAACTCAATTTTCTTCAACGAGCATATCAAATTAAGCTGCTTGCAATGTGTTTTATTTAGAGTAGTTCAAAGTCATGGCCGTATTAATTAAGTTTATTCTGAAGCGCTCGGGAAACAGTTGAATAAACATATTTCAATTTCAAGCCTTGAATATTTTCCTATTCATTTAGTATGTTGCTCTTGAACGCGTCAGTGAGACGTTTTAGTGTTGCGCTGCTTCATTTACTCTTCATTGAGATTGCTTTCTAAAACTTTTATGTCTCTGTTGGAGCAGAAATTACCTCAGAACCGCTCTTTTTTGGATTTCTAAAATGGTTTTGAATTACTCTTTGCAGGTACTGTTTATTATTATATAGTGTTTTAGTAATTATTAAAACTAATATCAATAGCCACTTTTCACAACGCATAAGAAAAACTTGCTTAGTTTGCCCATAGAAAATACCTAGATCATAATAGTCTGCTTAAAGTTGATTTAAGATGGAAGTCAAGTTAGAATTAGAGTAATTTTCAAGATAAGAATAGAGACTACTGTAGATTTACTTATTCATTACCGAACATTTAAACGTTGTAACAAATAATAATCACACGCAGCTTACAAAAATAGCCCAGCTATTTCTAATTTTTTTAATAGAATTTCGAGTAGAACGTTTTGGAACCTCTTATACAGAAAATCTTAATAATTATGTTAATATCATAACATCATGTATTTGTCACGTATATTGATATCATGTTTTTAAAACACCTTCATTTTGACCACTCTAAAAACTATAAATCGAAGTGCACTGTAAAAACTATTAGTAAATTTTTTTCACAAACATTCAAGTAATTACTTTGACTTGGAACTTTAAAACTTTGACATAATGACTTGAATGTTTGTGAATGAACTTTGCTAATAGTTTCTACGGTGCAATTATTTTTATAGTTTCTAGAGAATAATAGTGGTAAAAAATAAGGCGATTTAAAAACATGATATAAATTACATGACATATATATAAGCCTACGTGATGATATGATATTAGGCAATAGTGAATAAAATTTTATAAAATCGCAAATTTTAGACAAAATTATAAAACAATATACATGACACAATTACATGATGATATGATATTAGAGTTAATAAAGTGGTATAAAATCTCAATTTTAAAACAAAATTATAAAACAATATAGCCTACATGACATAGATCATAGATGATAATGATATTAGACGATAGTGAATAAAAAGGTATAAAATCGCAAACTTTTCCTATATTTTGTACTGTTGTAGGTTTGAAATCGCAAATTTAAAACAAAATTAATCAATATACACGACATAAATACATGATGATTATGATATAAGGCTTTAGTCGATAATATGTTATAAAATCGCAAATTCAAAACAAAATTATAATGATATGACATCAGGCGATAGTGAAGAAAATGTGTAAAATCTCACACTTTTCCAACATTTTGTATTGTTGAAGGTTCGTGTTGAGACAGCGGTTTCCGATGACGACGAGGAGGCGCATTCAGTGTTCAACGGACATGAAGGCATCGGTCTCGGATCCGACATTTTCACACCGAGTCCGGGCGGCCCTTTCTCGGCGCTCACGCCGTCAATGTGGCCACAGGACATTCTCAATAAACTGCAGATGATTGCCGAAGATCCAACCAATCAGCTCGATTTCCAGTCAGTTGATTTGCATTCTTACATGCCTCTCATTGATATTTTTCTCTATTTCTATTAATTTTCAATTCCTTCAAGAATCAAGAATCAAGAATTCATTTCCATCAGAGTTTTATCCTTTGTAAGCTCTCATTAGGATCTCCTACCACTCACTCTGAATGTTCTAGGCCTTAAGCTCAGGCCGCACTGCGGGGTTGTAACCTAAATGGTAGATGGTCTATAGCACATAAAAATAGAACATAATATAGAAAAGGATCACGGCCTTCTTGATAATTTGTGTCAACCATCCGTCATCCATCAACTACACACTTGCACCGCGGCCCACGGATCACGCAATGTAATCAATATCTTCCCTTTAATTAGTACAATATTAATTGAAATGAGATGCGCTCACTTCATTTCGAATACATTTGAAGATTGCAATACAATTCACTGAGGATAGTTCCTGACAAAAACAGAGGATGACTGCTGTTGAAGCATGTCTTCCAAAGTGATAAATAAGAGGAAAAAAATATATAAATCAGGGAATTGTTAAAATATTTTGTTATTGATAGCACTGCAGTAATTTTTTTATAACTATATTTGTATGTGAAACGCATGTGAAAGATTTAATACAAGTCCGAAATTAATATCACTTTTCTTCCTCAGCAGTTTCTGAATAAATTCATTAGCTTTCATGAAATGGAGTTGTTGTCAATCTACATGATTTATAAAAATTGAGTGATGTCAATTTATTAATTGGAGTATTCATTTAAAAATTAATTGTCCGGTAAATAAAATTTGAAATCAGTAATGAGTGAGTGGAAAAGTATATTTTTTCAGTATCTAGTATTTCTTTGGAAAATCAACATAATTATTTATGAGTCTTTCGCCCCACTTTGGAACTACGAACTGATTCTGACAATCATGGAAGATTTCTTAACCATCATTTGTATGGAAATTAGTCCTTCCGTATGACCTAGAAAGCCTTGACAACTGTATATCAAGATCATCATCCAATACAACTTCAAGAATAATATTTTGGATCAAATGAAAGACAAGTCAATGAATAAGATCAAACTCATTAACAACGAATTGATTAAAAAAATACATCCCAATAATGTTGCTACATAGAACTTCAGAAATATTGCAGTCAAGTGCAAATATTAGTAGCTAAAGAGTTCCATAATAAGTAATAACTTACTAATAGTAAATGGTGAAATATTAGAAAATGTAAATATGCTCTTCTATGTATTCACTCACATTTATTAACATAATTTTCGCCAAATTTTCGTACAATATTGTACTCACATCTTATTATTTTGAGACGTGTAATTATTTGAGGGTTGAGAAATATTTTTCACAACAAATAGTTATAGTTCATGATTTTCTATAATATTCCAAATATCTAAACTAGATTTCTGTTTGAGTCTCCATCAAGTTTCTTGTTTTCCTTTCCTCGACAATTTATCTGTGATCAATTTATGAATAGGAATTTTGATTTCAGTTACGATGAATTTGGATTTCGGCTGGATGTTGAAGAGGAGACAGCAACCACCAATAGTTTGGTTGGAGTTCAGTTCATAGAAGATCCACAACACAGGTGAACACTTAATATCGTTAATCTTAGTCAAATTAAATAAAAGTTGAACCTTTTCTTTGCATGAATTTTGTCAAAAAATTACACAGGGAAATTATATTATATAGTGCATTTTTAATAAAGATTCAAAAGAATTATATGAAATCCAGTGAATGGACATCTCAAAGTCTAATATGAGTGTCAAATTCTATATAAATTTGTAAGACTTCTCAATAATTATTATGAAACATGCTCTAGAAGTTTGTCAAGACAAGACAAGACGAGATTAGTCACGTTTAGTCACAGTAATTCGCATAGTTGCTTATGAAGCAGTACACACCGATGCAATGACTAATCGGCGTGTGTTGCTTCATAAGCATCTATGTGAAGTACTGTGACTAAACGTGACTAATCTCGTCTTGTCTTGTCTTGACTAACCAGTGTACGCCTAGCCTAAGAATAATTGTGTTATTCTCCTCCAATTGAAAGTATTTAATTCAGACCTTGGCTACATTGATTGCGGGCTAATCATTTACTTGCAACTCGCATCTAATGTAACCTCAGACTAATAATTTTTTTAAATTATTATTTCACTCGTACTATTAGGCACGAGTGGTATTCTACTCTCACGAGTCCAATTCGCATTAATTTAAATCACCAATCACCCAAACTTAAATAAAACTGTCACGTTCTATTAAAGTAAAGAACAAGCATTAAAACAATAATGATTTGCAATGCATTATACATTGTCAATTTATTAAATATTTTTTTCGGTATTTCATCGTTATATCAGTAATATCTCTAGGAGGAATGATACAACATGTTAATTATTCAAATTGATTTTCGGCTTCAGGTTGAAATGGCTTGCACACCTGGAGTTCAGTCACAACAAAGAGACGTCCAACCTGTCGTGGGATAATGTGGACATAAAACTACCAAAGACTGAAAAGCTGAGGGAAATGGTGAGGGACGGCATACCTCATTCGCTCAGATCACAAATATGGATGAGGATGTCTGGTGAGTGCTCCAGTTTTTCATTAATTAAAGTTTTAAAATAGAAAAAAAATCTCTTGAACTAGTCAATGGAATGAATATAAAATCAAATTAAATATCAATTTGGTGATGTTAGGCTATAGGTTTAATTCTTTCCAACATAGAATATTTTATACATCCTACTATTGCATTGACTCCTATTCCTGCTACTATACATTCTCTACATTTACTAATTATAATATCTACTTTATTAGTTAATTATAATATGAATTTCGTAGATTGTTTAGTGACAGAGAATCAGCAGCTAAGATCAAAAGGAAGAAAAGTTATGTTTGGAATCTAAATTAGTCATTAATAAATAATTATTAAACTCTTATTTTTGTAGCCCTTCCTGCAAGTCTTGTGTGTAATTAATGGTCAATAATAATTTAATTATGGATAGGTTTATTTTTCTGAGTGCAAATAGGCTATTTTTTGAAATGAATTCATGTTTTACTACAGTTTTCCATATAAATGTATATTATATTAAATTATTATATAGTTATAGGGCTACTTATTATAGAGCGTTGGATTGGCATTCAGGAAAACATATTTTGGTATAGATTCCATTGTTTATGACCTTGAAAATCTTCTCCTTGAACTATTTTTTCCAAAATGCAAATAAACCCTGTACATTTAGGACCAATAACCTTACTTTTGATGCAAATCTCATCAAAATCGGTCTACTTAAACCTCTACACAGGTTGTCAATAGGCTTTTCCAAAAGTCTTTTAATGTAAGAATTTCACTGTGGAGGGTCTTTTTTGTGACACCGTATTTGTTCTGCCCAATCATAACTTCATTCTTACTTCTATAATATTATATTCAAATACATGGCAGTTAAATCTGTTTTATTCACCTTGATTCTGTTTGTGTTGTGCCAGGCGCATTAGCGAAAAAGCAGAGCTACGACATGAGCTACAAGGACATAGTGAAGTCGTCGAATAGCGATGTGCTGGTCACGTCGAAGCAGATTGAGAAGGATCTGCTGCGCACGTTTCCGGCGAATGCCTGCTTCAACGACATGAGCAGCACCGGCGTGCCTCGGCTGAGGAGGGTGCTCAGGGCGCTCGCTTGGCTCTATCCGGATATCGGGTGAGCGACAGTGCTTTTCATCCTTAAATACAACTGGCCAGCTTGGTGCGTGGAATGCCCGGAAATGTTGTCATATTGTGTGTTGTTCAATCATCTGTGCACGCATGCGTATTAAACCGAAATTTCAGTCTAATATCACGACTCGATGTGTCTTGTGAACTTGGATGATTTACAAGTAGAGTAGATGATGAGGAATTAAACATCTGTTTATCACTATTATTTTTAAATGTTCTCTTGTAAATTTCGTTTGTACATTCAAGGGTTTATTTCTTTATTCTTAGTTTTTTTTACTTGTATTTTCTTTACCTTGTACCGTGAGTAATTTTTTCCTCAATTGTTATAATAAGATATTCCTTTTCTTTTATTCGTATTATTTTGGTTGATGCTGCTTATTTTATTTGTTATTATGTAATACTCGGCCCCTGCGCTCAGGCTGTTGCCTTTGCAGGGACCGTCTTTGTTATTAATACAGTATATTAATACTATTTTATGTTAGGCCTATATCTATTGTATCATTAATTCTATTATTTTTCATTGCACTCTTCAAGTTTGCTGTATTTTGTTTCAAGGATAAATAAATGATTTGATTGATTGATTGATTATAGAAGTGTGCGTATTGGCACATTGGCAGGGGTGTGATTGGCTAGCTCGGAAAGTTGTGGGGTACGTTTTCTGTACTCAAATGTCTTCAAGGATGAAAAGCACTATAATTATATACCTATTTCAATCCGTGCGGATGATTCTTCTATTATTTGGTTTGATGAGGGCTAATTTGAAGGCGAAATCTTGAAACATCAAAACTTGAATCAAGGTCTTCCATAAAGATGGAGGAATTATTTGACGTTGCAATTAACCAACTACTGAGAATGCATAATTATCAGAGAAAAGAAAATACAAAGAAAGCTATGTAAATAGTTTGGAAGAATTCTGCTACAGCAAATATGTAGGCTACATTCATCGATTATCCTCTTGCTATCTAGTTCTGTTGTCAATATTTGCTGTAGCTGAAGTCTTTTGAACTATTTATATAGTTTTCTTTGGATTCTATTTTCTCTAATTATTATGTCTTCCACAAACTTTCGCTGCGATTTCAAATCTTATAACATTCAATCCAGGGGCCTGTTCACAATCGTGTCTTATGACTTTTCCAAAACCTCTCATTTGTATGAATTATCGCAATTTATTATTTCTACCTACAATAATTAAATATACTAATCTACTATTTTATTGACTTTTTTTTAGATATTGTCAAGGATCAGGCATGATTGCTGGAAGTTTGCTTCTTTTCATGGAAGAGGAGGATGCTTTCTGGCTGATGTGTACAATAGTAGAGGACATATTACCAGCATCCTATTATTCACCATCCCTGCTAGGTGAGCTATTCTCTTGAAAATTAGGCCATCGAATTTCAAATCATTGCATAAAAATAATACAATATATCAAAATATTTTATACACTTTATAACTAGATAGTGAAATGCTCGAAATGCCATCGAAAATCAAATCATTTGTTGCAAAAAATAATACAATATCTCATAATATTATAATATTATTAGCAAAAATTTTACATACTGCAGTTTTTAACAAAAAGCACTGTAATAAAAATGTTTTTCCAACTTTGTGCTAATAGTCGGAAAAAAGTAAAAAGTGTAACTTAAGCCGTCTTGTAAGCAAACTTATTCGCTTACATACTAAATATCCAAAATATCTCAAAAATATAATGGAAACATTATCATTTTTATCACCAAAAGAAGGGTTTCTCATTATTAATTCTGTATTCGACTTTTTGGCTTATTCATACTGTAATTGAAAACAATCACTGCCTCTAAATTATTATTCTCAACTCTCATTACTCATTATCATCAGTAGCCTAACTAAATTGATTCTGTTATGATTGATTGTCATTGATTCTCACAACAAAATCAAACTTCATCCTAAGTATATTGAAAGTCATGCGACTGTTCGAAGAAATAATAATAAATTGTTATATATTTGTTGCTTGCAGGCGTACAGGCTGACCAGCGAGTTTTGAGGGCCTTAATCGACTCCTACCTACCCGAAGTAGACGAAGTCCTTAGGCAGCATGACATAGAAATCAGTCTTATAACATTACACTGGTTTCTTACAATCTACGCGTCAGTTGTACATATGAAATTACTACTTAGAATATGGGACATGTTCTTCTTCGATGGATCAATAGTGATCTTCCAGATAGCTCTTGGCATGCTTAAACTTATTGGTAAGAATATACTTCATAACATAAGTTATTTAGTCCTTTGGTTGCTTAGTTTAGAAGCCTAGATGATATTTTCTCGAAGTAAAAAGGTTGATGGTGAAATACTTCTCGAGTAATGATACTTTTCTCAACAAATTTTAGTAGATTTCAATTCAAGATTGATTAAAGCTATCTTAAGCGACGAGTGTGAAAAAGCGTTGAGGAAAAAATGTAGAGAAACCGTTTTTCTTGAAGTATTATTGACATCATGCAATCTAGAAATTTAATTTTGTTATAACAAGTTACAGAAATTTAAAAACGCGTTATGATTAGGCTTGTTAATTTTTCAAATTAAAAATGTTGAGTATCCTGCATTTCGTTTTTTGCTGTTATTCTCTTCAATGAATTGACCTACTTGATATTAATGATGCATTTCTATTTTCTTCAATGAGCGTTTTATTCAGACAAATCAATTACTTGGAAAACAGCAAAAAAATATATTTATTCTTAGAAGATTTAAGTAGTTATTTGTGGAATTTATTCAATTGATCCTCTGTGAAGGAGGTGTTTCGTCATTTATGTTATTTGATTGAATTTTTACACTTATGAATTTTTAGAATAAAATAGCACATTCCGAAGTAACTCATTGGAATAATTCATTTAATGTTCACATTGTTTACAACGTTGACATTGTATTTCAATATATGAATGGTTTTTATTCCACGATGTTTCAGAGCCATCATTGAAACCGCTTGAAAACTCAGCTCAGATTTTCAACGCATTATCTGACATTCCAGGATCAATTGATAATATCGACAATCTTTTCAAAGTAAGTTCAAAATTTCTCTAAAAATGATCTAATTAAAATCTCTAATTTAAAATGATCTATTCAGTTTGATCCTTTCACTGAAAACTTACACAGGACGGGAATGCATTTAATTAGTGACTATTCTCCTGTAAAAATAATACTAGACTAGATTAATATTTCGCAGTAACTGATATTCTTACATGGTTCGACGCAACAGAACTTGATAAAAGCATTTAATAATACTAGTTCACTGACTTGTATGTTATTACCAGCGACCACATAATACAAATAGACGGAGCCCTGAGGCTCAGTATTGAAGCCAATTCTGGCTCCTATACCTAAGTAAGATGGCGGCGGTTTACATGAGTGAGAGAGAGACAGAAAAACAGCTGGCATAATCTTGTCTCTCTCACACTCATGTAAACCGCCGCCATCTTACTTAGGTATAGGCGCACAAAATTGGCTTCATCACCCGTAATGTTGAAGTAATAGGAATGCTCCGTCTATTTGTATTATGTGGTCGCTGGTTATTACAACATTTTGAGTTTTCATGCAGTTTTCAACAGTACTTTTCAACTTACCAGTTGACAACTATAGTCAGTGCAAACCTTAGAATGCAGTAAGCGTTTAAATGGCAATGCTATTTGTTATGGGGATATGGAAGCGCTGTTGCCATGTTTATTATTTGTTTATTACTCCTCACTCACAGCTGTTCGCTATCTTTTCCGCTCTTTCTCTTGTTTTGTTTACATTTCTTATTCTATCAAAACTAAATAAATGAGAAAACATTATCACACCCAGAGATAGAATTAATTGAGAAAGCATTTTTCAACATTCAGTTCTTTTAGGCTAGGGCCACACGAGCGCACAAAGTGCGTCCGTTGCAACGTACTTTTTGACGTCTGTTGTTCTGACGGCTACTGTGCAATCCGGCAACACTGCGCCCCATAAACGTAACACTGCAATCTAAGGTTTGCACAGACTATAGTATTACTATATTGTAGTTTCTCATGCAACAGGCTCCTGTGGTTATTTTCAATTGATTTTAGGTGTCGTGGGAGGTATCTGCCCAGCTGACGGACATCGTTCTGGAGACGCACCGCCGCCGGCACCTGGCTTACCTGATGGCGGACGAAGGCTGCCTCGTCGGCGACCCGGACACGGCCCGTCACCTGCCCAAACAGCACCTGACCAGGTTAGGCTCACTGCTACGTCGTTTTGCCCTAACTCTAGTGCATGGCTTGTCTAAACTGGTCGCCGGCTGTGTGCTGCCTACCGCAAACATTGATCACATTTTTAAACATCATAAGTCAAAAATTTAGAACATTTTAGATCAAAAATAATCTCTCTTGAATTGTGTTGTTGGAGAAATGTGTTGTGGCCTGGAAGTCTTCTGTAGCTTGTTAATAGTGTGAATGGATTTTTCCTGATACAATTTTATTCACGAGCAAACGTTCGAAACTACACCTTTTCCAGTTGTATTTGAGAAAGTTTCAATTGTAATTGAGAATGGTCATTTGTAATTGAGAAAACATCAGTTGTAAATGAGAACGGTCAATTGTATTTGAGAAGATATCACATGTAATTGAGAATTGTGAATTGTAAATGAGAAAGTATCATTTGAAATTGAGAAGATGTCAGTTGTAATTGAGAAATCAAATTAAAGAACCAGCTGACCTTTTTCACGTTTTTAACTTCTCATTTACAAGTGATGATTTCTCATTTACAATTCACCATTCTCAATTACATGTGATATCTTCTCAAATTGATTCTCAAATTGAATTGACACTTTCTCAAATACAGTTGGAAAAAGTGTAGTCATGAAGCTAGTATGAACTTTTCATTCTAAATTTAGAGAAACTAGTCATGATAGTATGAACTTTTCATCTTCATTTTGGATTTGGAGATAGACTTTGCAATTAATTTGACTCGTTAACAAGTTGAATCCCGTATAGAAAGTGTTGATACTGTACGAACATTCATAGTACTATATAAAAGTGATTTTTTGTTATTATCCTTTACATGAAAAAAGACTATTGTGTCATAAATAAGTAAGGTTTCTCAGAGTGTATCTGATTTGAAATTAACTTTACAGCCAATTTCGCTATCTCCTATCCTTTTGTAGACTGCATGGAAGAATATAGGATGTTTCAAAAAATAATTCAGTATTATGGTTAATCGGTTACCTAAAGCGCATTACAGTATACAGTATATGAAAAACTTCGTACTATACACAAAACCTCAGTACTTGTCCTATTCTTCTTAGAATATATTTTCGTGTGCACTTTTTACAACCTTGTAGACATTTTTAAACACTGGTGTATAGAATTGTCAGTTCAGTTTTTATTTAGATCAGCATGAATGCCATTTTCCACAGTAATTTGTTATCATGAATGTTGAAATGTTTGTCTTATAGCATGGTATTGATATCTTTGCAGTTCTTCGGTTTTTGAGTATCGTACACTAATAATTATGTCTTTGAACTTTTTTATTTCTTTATACTTATTGAATTGTTTAAGAAAGCACTCACACTTTTATGCAATTCAATTGATTTTATTGTTGTAATAAATGAAATAATACCCAATGTCCTCAATTGTACTTTTTATGCAATTTTCAAATCTTTCTATCTTTATTCGGCAGTTAGTTTTGGTAGCTTTAGAATACGGATATTGGTTATTTATAACTTCCATCGCTGCAATTTTATTTATTCAATTTATTTATGAATTTTGTTATTTTTTGTTCCAATTTAGCGAAGGGACTGATTCTTATAGGAATGTGATGTATGATATTCTGTATTCGTCATTGAAATTTGTTGAATTAGGATATTTGCTATTTTTTATACAAGCAGCTCTGTGTATCATATTGTGTTCATATTTCTTCAGTATTTGAGATCTGTAATCTCTATTATCCCCAATATGTGTTCACAGTAGTGATATTATATTATATAAATGTGCAATTTTATTTTCTGTTGTAATGTATTTCATGTCATGTTCTATCTTTTCAAGTTCATTCTGTTAACCAAAAAGCATGATAAAATTATAAATCGCATGCGTGTAATAACACGTACGTTGTTAAGCATTATAATCATAAATCAAAATCGTGTGCGTGGTTACATCTCTTTCTTAATGCTGTAACTGAGTGATTTTCTACAATTATTATGCATGATCTCAACTGGAACTTCAGTATAATTTGGATCGTCTTCTCTAAAACATCTAATGAAAATGATCATTATCTCATCTCACAATCAGTAATATACATTTCACTATTATGTACATTTTGAATTCTTGAAATTTTTTATAAGACTGATATTGCTTTAATAACCAAATTTTAGGCCATGCAGTATTGAAATTAATAGGGAATGAAAAGGCTCGTTTATCAGCCAGTTTTTCGCATTTGAAATAATCTGTTTCAATTCAATTGAATACCTGATAGTATTATTTTTCAAATTTCCATTTGCAACCTTGAAATGATTAATTCCCTTCTTTTCTTATTCTATTCAGTAGTACTTTTATTAGTACTTACTATCAGTTCTTGGTAATTATTATTGAATATATCATCCATTTTTTTCTAATATAGTTATTATTTAGGAAATTTCGTCATTTTAAATTATTAGTAATGTACTGTATTATTAAAACGTCACAAATGTTATGGTTGTGTTATTAGCATAGAAGTAACCTCTCAAGTGTGAATAATTGAGCTTCAAATTCATCTTATAATACATTATTTTCAATTACTTCGATTCATGGCTTTAGAAATTGTTAAGATAACCTGTAAAATACAGTAGAATGATTTGCATGAGGTTGTTTTTATTTAGTGAGTTCCTAGTCATTGAGTTCATACTTATTTTTATTTTTTAATTGCTCTATTAATTTCTTCCATGTACAATTTCGTCGTATTTTTGAAAAATTACTGTCATTAATCTTTAGTAGTATATTGAAACACCAGATTTTTTTTATAAAAAGTACATATTAGCTTTAAAAAATTACGGTTTATTCGTAACTTCATTCAGTATCTTGCATGATATGCTTTGTAATTAACTTTAGCTTTAGGTAGTCGCATTTTCGTTAGTAAACAATTGAAATTCTAGAAATTCCAATCATTATTGCAGTTTGACTTATTATAGTCAATTTTCTGCATTTGTTTTTAATAACTTCAATGTTATACTCTCGTATGTCAATATTATCGACGCAAGTATAAAAAATTCATCAAATGAATGAGTATCTTCTCAACTAAAGTACTTTATTTTGTACCAGTAATTGTTAGACTTCTTCGAATTCAACTAATTTGAATGAAGTTACTGTTTGTAACATCTTATTTGTTAATTTCAATTACATTTGAAAATTTCCTGTATTTCTTCTCATACTAGAAACCTCTTGTTCATTTCATTAAAAACAATTTCCAGTCTTTCTTCGCAATACATCTAGCATTCATTTTGTTGAAACTACTCACTGTTATGGTGTTGTTCAATAACAATACAATGTAACATAATCTTCATATTTCTTCACGAATAATAAATTGAACGAAATTTCTAATTAATAATGCCATACAATAGTCTGAAGAGTATTATAATGGCATTATTAATTAGGAATTTTGTTTAATTAATTATTATGATTTAAAAGCAATTGAATTGTTGCAATATCTCATTTCCTTCATGAACTTACTTACTTACTCCTTGGCGCTACAGCCCATTTAGGACCTTGGCCTCCTTTAAAATGCCGCTCCAATAATATTTCTTTATGAAACAACTTGAATATATTTTTGTATGAGACACCCATTCCACGAAAAGCGATTGGATTTCATTGTCGTAAAATGAAGTTGAAAAATTAAAGTTATTTGACCAAGCTTAATAGGGGAATCGTTAATGCCATCAAATTACGTCATTTTACTCCGGTTAAATTTGATTGACTTTCTTTCAGTCGACCGTATTACTCAAAGACAGCAATTCAAGGTTCAACTTTGGTTCCA
The DNA here is from genome assembly GCA_017141395.1 of Laodelphax striatellus. Lineage (NCBI taxonomy): Eukaryota > Metazoa > Arthropoda > Insecta > Hemiptera > Delphacidae > Laodelphax > Laodelphax striatellus. Next base: position 37,800,019 of record CM029534.1, on the reverse strand, counting down.
AATTTCTGTTTGGTTCAAATTTCCGGTAACTTGAGCATGATTCTTATCATCATCTCTCAATCTCACATCCACTAATGCAATGCTTGCTCATATATGCACAGACAAGATAGAGCATTGAACTTTAGCTATCAATGGTTTGCAATTTTTCTATAGGTACGGAAGTAATTACCTGCCAACTGTTCAATTCTCGATACGTGCACTTATTTGCATTTAAACTATTTTATTCGTAATGGGATAATTTTCGGTTAACGCAAAATGTGCGCTGTACACTTCAAAGACTGTAAAATTACGGTGTTGCAATTGTTTTGTTAGTGACTCGTATAAAATTTTGTCTGTTAGCTGTTGGAATAAAGGTTTGTTTACTCTTGAATGTTGACTCTCATGGCTTATTTTTTAAATAATAAAGATCGTGTCGTTGTTTTGTAGGCGGCAAATGAAGAAGTCGAAGTCTGTGATTCAGCTTATATTGTTCGGCGATGAAGTTACTGAAGAAGACATAAAATCAAAAAATATTCGGCAAACAGGTACACGTCCGTTTTATTCATGTATTGCTGCATGTTGAATAACATATTTGGTGCATTAGATATAACAACATCATTTTTCGAATAGTCTACTCTTACTACAGTGGAATTCATTTAATTTGACGCTTGGCATTAGATAGTTAGAGAGATATAATTTCTTGACGTTTCTGATGACCGTAGAGTACGATGACAAAGAATCAATATCTATATCTATCTAATGCCAAGCGTCAAATTAAATGAATATTACTGAAGTAAATAATAAAAACTAAAAAAAAATACTCGAGAAATATACGAAAGCTAAAATCTAACCTGATATTGAAGCTCAAATTGGATAGAACAACTGATGAGAATTACAAAATGATTACAATTTGATTACATTACTGTCCTCTTATTATTTCACCAATTAGATAGATCTATCTAATAATCTTGCGGCTTTACTTCTTGCACTAACTTTACATTACTAACTTGAACTTCTATACTGTAGTTCAAGTTCCTTCAAGGATGAAATCAAGTCTGTCGCCATTATTGACATGAAAAAATAATAATAAAATCTTATCAAATTAGATTATCTAATAAGATTATCCAAATTAGATTAGTCTTATCTTCGTGAACAATTTTTTTACTGAATTGAGAGCAGTAGCTACATGTTTTTTCTCCTATTGCAGAAATATTGGTGGATCTGCGAGAAGCCATCCTGCAGGTAGCTAGACATTTCATCACAACCGATCCAAAGCAGAGCAAAGATGTGGTTCTAGTTCCTGACTACAGTATAGAAAGCCATTCAAGAGATCACGATCAATACTTGGATGTGTCCAGAACGAGAAAGAGGCGAGCTAAAGCTCTGTTAGGTAAATAAAAATAGACAATATTCTAAACGAATAATAGTATCAGAATTAACAAAATTATAAAGTGAAACATTCAAATTTATATGAAATTACTGTATTGAAATGAAAAATTTCAATCCATCTAATTTATTTGTCAGACTTGTGAAAGTATTTAACTTATTGGCGTATAAAAAATTTCGAATAAAGCTTATAATCAGATTCATTTAATTTGACGCTTGTCATTAGATAGACAGATAGATAGATAGAGAGGTATTATTTCTTTGCCATCGTACTCTACGGTCATCAGCAACGTCAAGAAATAATATCTCTATATTATATCTATCTAAAGCAAGCGTCAAATTCAATGAAACCGATTATAGTTGAACTAAGAATTTGCTGGAGTTTTTTTTTCAATGTTAATGACAATGTAGGAAATCCCTATGTCCACACTTGTGAACTATGTCGATTTTGTGCGCGACTAAAGCATGCTGCAAATGCTTAAGCTTTGGCCGCATGCTGTGCAGCACACAAAATCGACCAAGTGTGGACTTAGGGTCTGGGGGACAGAAGAAATAATTGAATTACCTGTGTGATCCAATTAATTGGGTTTATTCCAAGTGTGCATTCCTTTATGTTGAGGAATAATAAATCATTGTGCTTTCAACTCTCAACTGCAATTACTGCAACAAAATGATGACTTTTAAAGCCTTGGATACTGTATACTATTATTATTTTGATGTATTCCAATAATTTGTTTTATAGATTTTGAAAGACACGATGACGATGAATTGGGATTCAGAAAGAATGACATCATCACAATAGTCAGTCAGAAAGATGAGCATTGCTGGATTGGCGAATTGAATGGTTTAAGAGGTCAGTTCTCATTATTTTCGCATTTATTTAAATTTTGATGTACATTTTCGAATTCTACTGTTCGAATACCAAAAACATGTTATTATTATGTCTCTTAAATGATGGAAAGTCAATGACTGATTTATAAGTCACTCTCATGTTCTATCATCTCAAGATATCTTGCGAGAAAAGTACGATTTTAAAACAGAGAATAAAGATATTTGAAGATGAGTATTTTCCCAATTTGAGGGATATTTTCATCCTGATTTATTTTATCAACGATTTTAGAAGAAGGTTTATAAGGTGATAAGGTTTAATGTTTTTATATGGTTTAAGGTGCAAATGTTTTTCAATGCTTCAAATATTGTAGAGCGAAAGGGCATTATTTCTTGATAATTTCATATCTTGTATTTCCCATATTTCGAAGTTTATTTTCCTTCCTGCTATCAAACATTTCATTCCATTATAATCATTGTTACTTAATTTACTTGAAGAATGATGAGGAACCGCTGAAACGAATGAAACCTGCTGGTTCCATGTTTGGGAATTATTTGCAAAAAAGTAAAGTATCTCATCATTCATTTTATTTGATGATGAAATATTAAAGAGTGTTCCAATATTCATCTCACCCGATGATTTACTAAAATGAACAAAATTTATCCAACACTGACCCACTCAACATTTCATTTGTCTTTTGAAGCAGTCATTAGGAATAATTTAAGTCGCACTTATAACTTTATTCCTGGTTCTCATCAGTTTTCATTCCTGAAGCTGTTATTTCCTATGTAAACTCTTGGTCGGTGTTGTGTGATGCACAGCATGCTACCAATGCTTAAGCATATGCAGCACACAAAAATCGACCAAGTGTGGACATAGAGATTCATCTTATGAAGTAATCATTCAAATTACACTTACTACTTTGCCCTTGTTTTCCATTAGTTTTTATCTCTGAAGCTGTTATGTTGACAGGTTGGTTTCCGGCCAAGTTTGTGGAAATTCTGGATGAGAGAAGCAAGCAGTACTCATGCGCAGGCGATGACAGCGTGTCTGAAGTCGTCACCGATCTCGTCAGAGGAACACTTTGTCCTGCCATCAAACAGGTCTTGGAGCACGGAATGCGTAGACCTTCTTTCTTGGGTAAATCGAAAAAATAAATGTAAAACTTGATACATCTCTCTATAAAAAGTGATACTCATGATAGCAAACAATTGGTTGACATATTGATTTGTTGCAATTGAATAATTTAAACAATTCATATTCATTAAAAGTGGGCGATAGTAATCAGTAATCAGCCATATGGGATTGATGTCCCATAAGATGAATGTAATTTTAAGCTAGAACACGCATTTTCTTGTAACACATCACGTCTACAGTTTACGTCGGATCTTGATGAAGAATGTTGATGAATTATTACACACAGAACTCAATTTGTCAATATCGAATTGTTCGTTTTCAGGTGGACCTTGCCATCCGTGGTTGTTTATTGAAGAGGTGGCCACTAAGGAGGTCGAGAGAGACTTCAGTTCTGTCTATAGCCGGCTAGTCTTGTGCAAAACTTACAGACTTGACGAAGATGGAAAAGTTCTCACGCCGGAAGAAGTAAGTCATGGTTTCCGAAAATCAATGTAATCTTCACTAAAGTATCGTAGCCTATCCAATATTTATTGATTGTACTTTTCCCTTTAATGTATGTCAACATGGGTTAGCGTTAGAGGCACCAATCTACAACAACGTAAGATGATCAAATGTATTAACTGATGATGACTGTATTAACAACGATAAGATAAGATACATTGTATGAACAATGATAAGGAAGTGTAAGGCTAGGCGTACACCGGTTAGTCAAGACAAGACAAGACAAGATTAGTCACGTTTAGTCACAGTACTTCACATAGTTGCTTATGAAGCAACACACACCGATTAGTCATTGCATCGGTGTGTGCTGCTTCATAAGCAACTATGTGAATTACTGTAACTAAACGTGACTAATCTTGTCTTGTCTTGACTAACCGGTGTACGCCTAGCCTAATACTTCATGAATCATATTTTTACTCTTATTCTATTATTTTTTCTTTAGAAAGTTGGGTATGATCTTCAACGATGTCCAATGAGATGTATTATTTATTCATTACATATTTTCAAAGACTAAAGGCAAAGCCCAAAACATACTCCATAAAAATTATCAGTATAAGTAAGACTTATTAAATAAAGTAATATAGTATAATATTTATTTTTGAAAAATCTTTGTTTCAGCTGCTCTATCGATGTGTGCAAGCAATATCATTGAGTCACGACAATGCGCATGCTCAGATGGACGTGAAACTTAGGAGCTTAGTGTGCCTGGGACTTAATGAGCAGGTTCTCCACTTATGGCTTGAAATTCTTTGCTCTTCTGTCGAAGTTGTCCAAAAATGGTAAGTAGAGGAACGTTTACAATGCCATCACAAATAAGTCTAGAAATCCATTGAGTATCTCGGGTGCATACTTTAAAATCATCCAGTCTAGCCCACCAGGAGGCTCAACCTATTTCACGTTGAAACGATATAGTAGCCAATGCTAAACAAACCCTAACCTAAACCAACTTACTTCAAATTTACCCATTTAAAATGATTATTTTTGAAAAACAAATAGAGCCTGCAAAACTTCAATTCTTTGTCTTTCTATTGGTGCATCAAAATCGGTCCACTCAATCTTTTCCGTGAACCGTTTCCAAAGTTGGACACAAAATTCATTTAATTTATAAGATTTCCGCAAAAAGCAGTACGAATTAAGCAAGATAAATGACAAGCTGAAAGTAAAAGAAAATATCCGCATATTTATCCAATACAAGTCTTGTTGGCATCATAAATACTTCAGGAATTTCAATGTGGAGAACTTGATCGAAGTTCTATCTTTGGGTAGTGTTATTCCTGCATAAGTTTAAGTATAAACTGCATAAGGCTAGGCGTACACTGGTTAGTCAAGACAAAGGCACAGTACTTTACAATGAAGCAACACACACCGATTAGTCATTGCATCGGTGTCCATAGTTTTTAGTGTTATCTGAATGAATTTTTATCTCCAGCATAGTCGACATGTATCTCCATCTCCAGCAAAAACATTTATTTGAAATTGAAATTATTATCTCCAGCATAGTCAAATTGTCAAAAATTCATTTGAGTTGAATCGCATTTATGTATGTTTTGCTGTTTGAAGGTACCAACCATGGAGTTTCATGTGCAGTCCCGGCTGGGTGCAGATCAAGTGTGAGCTGAGGATGCTTTCGCAATTCGCATTCAACTTGAATCCGGACTGGGAACTGCCCACTAAGAAGCAGCGCACCTCGCAACCGCTGAAGGATGGAGTCCGCGACATGCTTGTCAAGCATCACTTGTTTAGTTGGGACCTTTGAATGTAAATGTGCGCCTTATGTCACAGCCATCTCTAGGATGTGATTTACCGTGGGTCGCACTGCAAGTGGACGGTTGAAATGGTTTATCAAGAAGGCCGTGATCATTCTTCACATGTTCTATTAATATGGATTTTGTATGAGCTGTAGATAATCAATTAATCTACCATCCAGAAAACAACCCAGCAGTGCGGTCTCAGCTTTAGTGACAAACCACTAGAGATGGCTGTGATTGTATTTCACACTGAGCTAAAATTAACCATCTGGAGGTAGCATTGAAAAGCTGGGTTCCGCCTATTTTTTTGTTTATTTTTTTCAATAGCATACTGTTCTTGAGAAAAAATTTCAATCCCCACTTTATTGCCAACTTAACTTTTTTGGTACTACATACTGTATTAGAAAAAAATATTTCAACCCCACTTTATTACCAACCTAACGAAATTAGACGGAACACTAATCCTGCTAGCAGCCCTAGCTTGTGCTACCTCCAGATGGATATATTTAGCTCAGTGGTATTTCACAACTGTCTAATGCTGGTTTGCACCAACCATTATCAACTGTTTTGAACCAGATGATCGTAGTGTTTCTTAGCATTGTGTTGATCCTGGATTAAACTTCATCACGCTTTGTGCAACCCAGCATAAGTTTACTTCCAGGTGTTGTGAACACTAAAATCAAGAGGAAATACTCTACAATAAGTTAACGGAAACACATAGTTACCGAGATGAAGGTGACCAAAGTTGAAGATTTTTAGTGGCTTTTTGGGTATGGAAATACCAAAAAATTCTCAGACAATTTTGATAATTCTAAGTCATGTCTAATCTAATATCAAGTCCAATGAAACTATTTGGTAGATTTTTTGGTATGAATATTCAAAAACAAAATATACTCAAATAAATAAATATATAAGTCCAATGGAACTAGTTGAATATTAAAGTTCATATCAACAGTGATTACTGAAATTATAGACAAGAATAGTATAAAATTTGATATTTTAAGTTTGAAGAGATAAAACACGGTTATTTTATACATGAACCAGTACAGTATTTCTAATCAATACACTTAGTAGAGAATTCAATTTTAAAGATATAAGGTGCAATCATCCAATAGGGACTAACCTGCTATTATATCAATCACAAAACCCACGGTTTTATCAATTTGGCTATTTTTGTCAGTTTTGACTCCTCTTACTCCTGATTTGTTAAGTTGAGGTGCATTTCAGACTGTTGGGAGGCTGGAGCTTTTACCTTTAGAATTGAACTATTTACAAAATCTATAAATTAGAAATACTGCTTGTTCTACTTGGTAATAAAGTTATATCAATTTACACTTAAGTCTCTCGTTTTCAGCATATTTTATCGCAATAACCACTGCAGTTTCAAACTTCCAACTGGTTTCATTGGATTTCTTAGAAAATTCCATTATTACTCGACTATTTTCATACCCAGATAATCCACCGGAAATCTATGAAATTGTAAAAAATTGTGAGTTTCTTTAGACATCTTTTTCTCGGTAACAAAAAAGTTCCGGGAACTTTCTGTAAGAACTTTTCTCTACATTTTCATCAATACAGACACGACTAGATATATTCTCTGAGAGTTAAGGGACATACTGTATATCGTATTATATGAAATTCTTGTCCCTCTATGTAAATTTTTTACTGTGTACATAAATAAGTTGTATTTGAAATGTGTCTCATAATATCATAAGGTAATCAGTATGACGTTAACCCAGTGAGTGACTACGCCTTTTCATATTATGCTAAGCATTAACTCTTGTTAATTTTTCTAACATTATTTTTAACTTGTTCAAACAAGAAATATGATTGGTTATATTGTTAGAACTTATTAGCTTCTATTGAATCTATTGATTCGATTATTAGATGATTTTAATGAGTGATGCATATCATGTTATGTATAACTACTTCGTCTACTTGTGTTGTGAAGAACTATAATTTGCAGGGACAATAATACAATTAGAATCAAAACAAAACAGAAAATTGATTGATTATGATAATTTTTGTATAAGAAATAACTTACATTCAAATCACATAATTTTTAATAACTCTATAGTTTTGCCACCTAGTTTTCGGAAACCATCTCAATGAATTTATTTCATCACAATCACAAAATCCAGATAGTCTGTTTTAAAAATTGTCCGACAGGCAAAAGTTCCGTTTCTAGAAACTTTACGACATAACAGTATCAATTTTTCCCAATAGATTCTTCTAATCATTCCTTGAGTATTCTAAGAATGAAAATTCAAAAATTTTGGATGACTTTCTTTGTAGAAAGTCTAAAGACAAAGTTTTCAAGAGTGCATTTATTTTATAATTCGGGTTATCATAGAGTAGGCTATATTATTATCTGATCTCGTATTCTATTCTTCATTGCTTTCCCAATCTAAATACTTGTACTGTACATTTTTTTTTCATCCTGAAAACAGATAAATAATACCAATAGTTATCATTCCTAACTCGTTTATTTTTTCATTTCCCCTCCACTGAATCTCTATTTTGAAATCAAAGTTCAATTGAAAACAATAGTTGACAATAAATCAATGCCATTTAGAAATTAATAAACTTCTTCTTTCGTAACAACTGAATTCATATTGTGTTTTTATTCAAAAAGCTTAAAAGTCCCAATAAACTAGCTTTCTAGAACAGATAACCAGTACTTGAAAATAGGATGATTATCATGTCCTCTATACCTGTTTGTTTCAAAATTATTTATTAATTCACTTTATTATTTTTAATTTCTCACGTATACTGTATATTGAATTTTAACAAATTTCGTTGTATGATTCCATCTTTCTCAAGAACGTCTGAATCACTGACAATACAAAAAGAAATTAATATTGTTTTGTTGCTATACAGATCAATAGAGATTAAATACAGATTAAATTGTACTTCTTATTGAAAATCATCAAATAATAATTTATAGGAGAAATATGGACAGTATCGATCCTGTATATTATAATATTGAGGCTTTTTTGTTATTAGAATGTCAATTTTACCAAACTTACAATGGATATAAGTTTTCTGTTTGATACAGACAGTTTTCTTGTTTACAAGAGATTATGATTTTCATTCCATCTAGCCAATTATCTTTGTCTAGTAACAATCAATTACATTCTCTAGCTTCTGCTCATAATGTGGAATAGTACAAATTGTCTGAAAATTGCACTGTAAAATTGTAAATCATCTATACTTGGATTATTTTTGTATGCATTTGATTATGAAGAAGATTAAGACTTGAGGCTTTTTACTTAAATCGTATTTTATTCAGAATATTTCATAACTCGAGCATTTAATTTTATGTATTTATTTCAATCAAAATTAACCCTTGATTTTTATTTAGTTTTAATCATTGAATTATATTTTCGGAATCAGATCACATTTTTAATGAGATTATTGATTATGAGTTCTACTATATTGAGACTTTTGAGTTCTTAATGTGTTCACTACATTTAAATAATCAATTAATTGCAATATCTACTTTAATAATATACAATCATTTGCATAATTATATTATTATATACTTATAAACCATTGTTGTTAAGGTATACCATACTTGATATATTGAAATGTTATTGAAGTTGACCGAATGAATACTAAGAATTTTATTTGTTGTGAAAAATCAGTTTTTAACAATGATTTAAATTTTAAAATTTAAAAATAAAATGTGTCTGATGAATGATTGGGATCTTTCATTATTATATTTTAAATGACAAACTTGACTAATATTGACGCCACTAGTTATAGCCCGAGAGAAATTTCTTCCAACATGAGAGGTCTGATGCTCTATCATCTACACTGGGGGGTGGGTGGGAGGGAATACATTTCGAAAAGGAAACAAGAATGGAAGCTCGGGTGAGAAATAGAATTTTGAAGGTCATCTGAGATACAAGGAAGTTGAAAAAGCAATTCAATTTAAAGTGGATATCATTTAATTTGAAGGGTAGGTCCTGTATCTTCCAGCAACAGGTAGGTATGACGTATGACACAAGTTTATTCTGCTCCCCAAGTATCGTAAAAATTATTAAATCCTTGAAAAATGGATGCGTTTTATTGAAAAAAAAACTTGAGTTTCTATTCGGCCACAAGTACCGTACAGAATTGATTGATTGTAAATAATACAGTATTGATTGTAAGCTTCAAAGTTCATCATTGAAATAGTCATAAAATTCATGTAAAATGTTTTTTAATAGTAAAAATTTCAAATACCATCTTATATCTTTCTTGCCATCATGTTCTCCGTCACTATACCATCAGGTCAACTTCAACTCTCAGTCTCGGTTCCCACGAGCGGAGCGGCGGCGGAGCGGCGGCGGCGCGGCTGTCTGCGGTTCCATGTGTGCGAGAAAGACAAAAAAACAGCTTGCATAATCTTGTCTCTCTCCCACACATGGAACCGCTCGTGGGAACCTTCTTGTTTCAGCACGAATTTGATTCAATTATTCAAGGTGAATCTTTTACCTTGATTCAATTAGCAGTACAGTATCTGTATCATGTGAGTACTGGGGTTTTTTTTCTAGATTTTTTAAAATATGAATATTATTCAATCTCATGTCAAATAGGAGTAAGATTTTGGAAAAACTTGAGTTTTTAATATTTTCTCTAAAGATAGAGAATAATATTGGGAAGCGGTGTCCCAGTGGTAGTAGGCAAGTCTAATCGGTGAGATTACCTAGATAAGAGAGCGCCTACCACTACCGTTCTAACGGTGACCGGCTCCTCTATAACCCATGCTGTAGGTCCATTCATCTCTCATCATAATCTTTATCATTTCTGTCAGAGCTTACGTGCATCATCATGTATACTTCTGATTTAATGTTAGTAAACGAGCGTACATCAATTAGCTGTTTTATGACAATTTAAAAGAATCCTGCTATAGCAAAAAAAGTGAGTGGTGAAAGGTTACATAGAGGAAGCTCCGTGAGATGTATCAGTATCCGTACATTGATACAATATGATAACAAGAGAAAAATTCAATTCATCATAATAAAGCTAGAAATCTATATATCATTCAATTACAAGACAAATGACAGTAAGATTGTGGAAAAACTTGAGTTTTTCCAATATTTTCTCTAAAGAATAAGTGAGAAAATGGAAAAAGGTTACAAGGAGGAAGCTCCGTGACATGTATCATTATCAAGATAATCATCGTCGTCGTCTTCTTTCAAGGATTCTTCTTTTAGGCAAAGGTACCTGTTCCAACTTCAAAATTTTTATATCAATTTCTTAAATCAGTTTCATATCAATAATTGTCAGTATTTTTATCTTATCGTGTATTCTCATGACATTGACTATCGGCCGTCTGTCAAATGTCAAACCGATCAGCTGTTCGTGTATCGGTTCTCTTCTGCAGTTCTGCTGTAGAACACGTCATGCAAACAAACAGCAAACACACTAGCAGGCGCAAAACGGTTTTGTGGAGCCAAACAGTGGAAAGTAAAGTTTGTAAACAGCTCAGTTTTAATTAAGTTAGTGGTTACTATGTTTTTCTGATGAAAGTTTGTTCAGAATAAGTTCAGATTCTGTTTCATAAATCATTCCATCCAATTATGATTGACGGTTAGTTCTCGACGATGTTTTGCCGTCTCTTCTTCAAATGTCTGATCGCAGTGTTTCTTGTGTCAATTTCAATTGTCAGCATAGAAAGTGATGATCAAATCGAGAGCTTACCGTTCTGTGGACCGTCTTCTGGATCAAACTATAAATCCAAAAAGTAAGTTATTCATATTTTCTGTGTTTTAATGTACTCAATATGAATTGACTTACTATCCCTTCAAGGCCGAAAGCGAAAGTGAATATTGAGGTTAGGAACATCAATCGAGAAAATTGTTGGTTACAAAGTTGAATCAATTTATTCACTATGAATCTTTGAATAAATTAGACATGTTTTATTTTTCTAATAATTTGATGGAATAGGTAGCATTCTTACATTCATTATAACCTACACTTTTGATGTGTTTTTGATTCAAACTACGGTACTGTAGCCAGCCTTCCTACGAAACGACTTCGGTAATCGATGGTAAAATGTTTAATAATAATAATGAGCAATCTATCATTCTATGCTGCTTGAGAAATTTGATTTATTATGTTCAGTAAAGGTTTGATTTTGCAAATGAATCATCTTTAGCTTGACTAAAGAAAATAAAAACAAACGTAATCTTTGGCGTTAATCTATAGCCTAATAATTTCAAATTTGAAAGCAGGCAAACCTCGTTATAACAAGGTATTATCAGAAATGGTTTTATTAAATCTTTACAATTCATCAGATTTTTTTAATAAGAATAAAAATTGAAAAATTTCAGGGTTAGCCTATAAAACTTATTACTAAACAGTATCAATATAGTTGTAATACCCTGATACAGTAATACCATTTATTATGAAATTTATAATGCAGTAGTCTACCATTGTTGAATCTATTACATTTCTCTAAAAAAATCTTAAACTTTCCGTTTCAGTTAGGTAGCCTAATACATTTCTCTCTAAAAGACAGCTCAGTCTTAAAAGAATGAAACTTGAGCTTTTTGATGATTGTTCTTTCTTTCTTCAAAAGATTTACAAAATTGAATAATATTGAACAACTGTTCTTTGAAGACGTCGGTTATTTTTAAATTTAGAACCGGTCATTTAATGATCAAACTAGCCTACTGTTAATTGAATTACTCCATTTTGTATTGATCTATTTTACATTAAAACACTCCAAATCTAATTTGACCATGGTACTAGAACCATATAATTCAAGGGCAATTGGGAATCTTAATGCCTTTTCCTCACTTGATTTAGAAATTATCTAGTTAGGCCTACATGGGTTTTCAATGCAAGATTTTATTTGGCTAATTTGCATTAAAATCAAATCTTGCTTGTCCCTGATATTCATGAACCATGTATCAAGGGGATGCAGAAAAAAATCAACAGCCAACTTGTTTCGTATAGTCATTATGGAACAGCACGGTTCGATCAATCTCGTCATAGCACTATCAGAATGCATTCTTAGCTGTTCTACAGTTGAGCTGATAAGCTTCTCTAATTGATTTCATGCTTTTAGTTCCCTGTCCATTTTTTACGTTATAAAGGAAACATGAAACTGTACCCGATCTTCTCTCAACAATTATTTTATCACTATTTATCATTTCTCTAGTTGAAAATTGTTACCTATAATTTCTCCTAAAAAATAATTTGTGAAACTTACTTGGATTTTTTTTATTGTATGACTTTTATTGGTGGTGAGACCCTTACGGGTAGGTTCCACCTCGCCTCATTGCACAATTTTTTGTGTATTTTTTTTTTTAATTGAAAACTTGGATTGAAAACCATAAATATCAACTGTTCAGTAAGGAATTACTCTTGGGGATCAACTGTAAAATGAAAATGTCCTTGCCTTATGATTACATTAACTGAGCTTAAACTTTTTATTGGTAAATGTACATACCAGAATACCCACTTCTTAAATTTAATTAACTATAGGTATTATGCTGGCGTCATTCCTATATTATGGCCACTATATATTTTATACTACAGTATAATATTGTGAATAGGCTAGGTATTTTCTAAATTTTAGTCTTATAATCTTGTGAAGATCTGGTGTCATGTAGCTAATATTGTGATATATTGCGTGAATATTTTCTGAGCCATATTCATCCTATTGAATTTGCTTCTTGTGTTGACGAACAATGTGTTGTTGTCGTCACCATGCATTCAGTGAGATAAATAATATCTTTAATAAGAACAAAACTAACCTAACCTAATATGTGCTCTACACAGTGTTCGAATAAATGAGTGCTATATTGGCAAGTGAAAATTGCATTCTACATAACTTCACGATTGTGAGTTTGATTTTAGAAAGCACAAATTCAAATATGACACTTGTCATACCATATTAATTTTACCCTTACCCGTAAGGGTCTCCCCACCGATAAAAAGCCATACGATAAAAAAAATTTACACTGCTTCAAAACATAAATTATTTTGAAAACATGATATTAAAACATAGGTAATACTCAAAAAATGAATTATCATAAGTTAACTAAAAACAGTTGAAAACCTTCATCATCATCATCCATCTCATTACCCAAGCACAAGCCTAGAACTCATCTGGGCATCAACCTCAGAAAAAAATTTGCCCAAATCGCCGAATAAACCAATGATTTATTCAAAATATTTCAGGTTCAAATGTGCTTAACACTTTTTCAATATTAAATTAATATTGATATATTAAATTAATTAATATCAAGTTGTGATTACCTTTTTTTGTGAAATATATTAGCATTAGCATTGTTACGTTGTATTATCAAGAGGTAAAATTTTTAGAAAATATTGTTCTGAATTCTATACAGAATTGAGTATTTTGCTTTTTGAAGGAGATTAACTTAACATCTTATTATGTTCGTCTTTTCAACATTTAAAACATTCAGTTTTTTTATTACACATTTAGTCTTAACATTACTAGTCATAAAAATATTAGGCTGCTAACATTTGGTCTTAAATGTAATTTCCTGCATTAATCTTTTGCAGACTGATGTTTGTCAGTACTTTGGATGGACAAGTGTCTATGCTGAATATTGCTGATGGGGGAACAAAAGAGTGGAGTGTCTCGACTGGGCCTGGACCCATGTTGGAGTCCAATATCCACAAACTGGAGGTTGGTAATTCTTTTCCAATTTGCCAATTTTCCAGACATTTCAATTAGCTCTAGGTATTAATTGCTAGTTAAGATAACACGAACTTATTTAATTTTGAGTATATTATGCAGTAGACAGTTGAATGTTTTATATCGAAGATAATTTGAATACACACATAAAACAAGCACATCTCATCAAATCATGGTCAAGACAGGTATAGAAATTTATTTTGTAAATAGTGCAAGGTACGCTAATTTCTAATGTCTGGACTACCGTACTTTGTACTATCCAAATAGTTGAAAAAATATTTACACTAGCATAATTATGCCTTTGCAAGAAGGTGCTAGCATAATGTTTAGTTTGTACTTCCATTCATACTAGGTTTATTCGAAATCTGTTTTTCTGAATGAAACGTTATTATTTAGGGCAATAAAAGTATTCATTCATTCATTGCTATTTCACGTTTTACTAACAGCGATTATCAAAAGAGATAACCAAGATTAGGTAACGTTTGTTCTTTGTGAATATCTTTATCATAATTTTGTAAATGATGGTAATTGATGATATTGAAAGATTATTTTTATTTCATTTTGCTGGTCGTTCACCTGCTTTTCTTGATTAGATAATAATTTTTTTCCGTTCTGAAAGAAAAAATGAAAGAAAGCTTTCTTCTCCACCAATAACTACTTATCTCCTTAAACAATATCTGATGAATAGTTTATTTGCTTGATTGAGTGAAAGTTTGAAGACTTCATTGAAGAAAGGTTCCAATCCACAATCACAAACACGTAAATGGTTTGGGATAC
This sequence comes from Laodelphax striatellus, assembly GCA_017141395.1. NCBI lineage: Eukaryota > Metazoa > Arthropoda > Insecta > Hemiptera > Delphacidae > Laodelphax > Laodelphax striatellus. Next base: position 37,784,997 of record CM029534.1, on the reverse strand, counting down.
CAAATTTCTCTAGTTGTGTCCATAATCTATCACTTTTAATACTGTCATATGCTTTTTGGAAGTCTATGAAGACTGCAAAGAATTCTTCAGCGAATGTCTAGTGTATAATGTCTAATACCTCTTATTTAATTACTGTATTAAATTTGGTTTGCTAATTTTTTCTATTAGTACCGTTGCTTAATTCATCTTTGAAATTGCTGAAAAATGGTGAATGTTGATTTTCAGTTGACCAACAATGGACAGTGGGTGCGGATGATTCCATCTTTGGCCGGAGGCTTGTACAAATTCAATGGCGAATACATTGAGGCGATTCCTGTTAACGCTGAACATCTCCTAAAGGCATCGTTTCGTTACTCCGATGATCTTGTCATTTCAGGTGATTCATGAATTAATTTTTTCCATTGACACACAATCTCCAAGAAAATTACAAAATTCAGGTACAATAATAGTACAGTACTTAGTAACAATAACGTTAGTGGGTGAATTCAGTAGTGGTAATTAATTCAATTGAATGTCATTGAAATTCAATCGAATTAATTCATTTATCATTCATAATAGGAAACACAAGAGCATAAGAAACATAAAAATTCATTTGAAATATCAAAAATTAAATAAGGTTAGAGTAGACTAATACTGAGTTGGTGTTTTGTATAAGAAGGAAGATCAAAGCCTACGGAACGAGTGTTATAGAACACCAAATAATAATCATAATAATGACATCCTAGGCTGTCATTACATTGGATAAGAGTTGCGAGCGAAAGTTACTGCCACACTAGACATTCACTGTTATAATGCTGCCAACTATGATATGTGAGTCTACTTTTCGCTCTCAACTCGTACCAAAACTCACCCCATTCAACCGCGGCCTAATTTTCGTCTCCTACACTTGATTCAAATCTATATCAATACGTACGGCCGATTGCACGAAAGCAAATTAAATTGGATTTAATGACTTCATCCAAGCCCCTGCGCCCACTAAGCAACTGCTATCTGATTTCAGTCAGCAACCCAGCGTTGCCAGATGACTTTGGCTGATGGGTTCGATTACCCGAAAAACAGCCAAATGTCATCTGGCAACATTGGGTTGCTGACTGAAATCAGATAGCAGTTGCGAAGTGGGCGCAGGGGCTAACGGAACTCAATAAGGAATAGCATTGTTAACGCCAAGTGACGTCATTTTAAATGTATTTAAATTAAAAGATTTTCCTAATTAATTTTAAATATAGTTGGCCGTTATTGTGTCTATGATGACAGTAATATACTTTGTTATTTTACAGTCTTTGCTACAATACGAGTTGGTAGTTTTAGTAGGCACTTTTTACTCTTTATTTTATCAGTCATGTTTATTGAAGCTCATACTTGTTCATTAGTGTTTCATTCTGTATGTAGGCCTACGTATAATTGTTAATTTGATGTAAATGTTGAGTAAGAATTAAATAATACTTGACTGTAAGAATTAAATGTTGAGTAATAATTAAATAATACTTGACTGTGCTGCTAATTTTTTTGTGGCATTGCTTTACAAATTTATATATTATTGTTTTATTGCAATAGAATAATTTGATTTTGAAGGAATTGCTTGTTCGTTCGATGATGTAGGCTAACTGTCTCGCAGCTAGCTTTGTTCTATTGAACACATGTGCGAAAGCGATACATTTTGATTGAATCAAGTTGAATTGATTTCTAATAATTGTTTTTGTTGAAAGGTGGCAAAGAGAGTCGCACCTATGGCGTTGAAGTTGACTCAGGGCGTGTGCTGTATGAGTGCACCATGGAGAGTTGTAACAACATAACTGACCAAGTTGATGATGAGATTGGTGACGTTGTTCTTGTACAAAGAATGACTCAAACTATAAGAGCCGTCGAACCTAGGACTGGCACGGAAAGGTACATTGTCAATGCCTTGAATATTTCAATACTGTATTTCTTACTTTCATAATTCTCCTCTTTATGCTATTCCGTTTTATTTGTACGTATGTTATTAATAACCTATCATCACTCTTGAAATGAAAGTTCCATGAGACTTATGCATACGATTATATTTGAAATAAAAAAGCTTGAATTTGTTCAAATATTTTAGAATGCTTTGTCTTGTCAAATCTCGGTCAAGATTTGAAGGGATTTAACGCAATTTTACTATACTTTGGAATACTGTTTTAATTGGACAAGGTTCTACAACACATCTAATGTTTTGATGTTTTGTCTAATAAATAAATAAATAATTTATTCGACAAATAAACAAACACTGTACAATCAAAGGTAATCCAAAGGTCATCCCCAAAGGTAATCCTGAGTGGGGATCCTTCATTAAAATTTAACTTAAAGTTAACTTAATGTTTTTGTTGTTTGTCTAATGTCTTCATGTCTTGAAGTTTTGTTCAATATTGGACAATACTTTCAATGTCTCCTAAAATCTTGACAAATATTGAAAACTATTTTAATCTACCTCAATTTATTGTTTGTAAAATTTGTTCATGTTGGAAAGCCGCTCATTTTTTCGAGAAAGCAATAATCTTCTCATATAAATTGTATTCTTCTTCTGTCTTAACTAGTGCTCAATAACTTTCGAATTTGACCTAATTCTTCTACTAGTAGGTATTTTAATAATACAGTATTCAATTATGATACTTTATAAATTATATGATTATGACCGCATTATTTACAATAATCGGCAGATTTCAAATTACAGTTTTAGAAGTATCTACATTCAGTATTATTCATCCTCAACAAAATATTTTTTTTCCTCATTCACAATATCAATTTCAATGCTGTTATTTATTCTGTGATAAGAACGATGTACTTTTCTTTGGTCAAACGCAATCTGTTTTCAGTGTTTTTGAAAACTACGCTTTTTTTTTGTACCGTAAACTTTGTCAGTGAGCAGAGCAATAATATGTATATTAAACTGGAAAAATCAATAAATAATCGTTCTCATCTTGAGTTTCATTTCTCTTTTTTTGAACAGAAATGAGACAATGTAACAATCCATGCGTTACGCTTCTCGTTAATTGCTTGTAGGTTAAAGCATAGAGAAAGCATTAAACTCACGTAATGGTTTCTCTATGGTTAAAGCAACCTTCCCAATATGCATAATTTGAAATGTTTTAACTAGCTCTCCTAAATTTTATTTTCCAAAATTATGGTCAAAATAAATTTCACAGTGATCTGAGGCTACTCACTCTATTCTGCGTATTTCAATATATTTCTTCCAATTACGAATCACTGTGAAAGTAAATCATGAATGTGATTGGATTGTTCAGTAAACGTTGTGTTTGATCTCTCCTAAACCTCAACTCGATAATCTTCACTTTTCGTTTAAATTTTTTATTTATATTTCATTTATAATGAGTAGGCCAATGTTTTCTGATTTAATACAGATGGAACTTCAGCGTTGCGCAGCACGATGTGAAATTCTCTCCGAATCCAAGTGCCGACTGTCACTATGTGAATGACCCTTCATCTGAAGTTATGCTCAAAGTTATTGTCCCAGAAGGACTTATTTGTGCTCTAAGTAAAAGTCAGCCGAACAAAGTTCTATGGACTCATAAGGTAAGTCCATAATTTGTTAGTGATTACCAATGAAATTTTTTAATAATTATGAGTGGTAATATTGATTCACCAGTTACATTGAGTTTTTGTGTAAAACTATAGAAATATATTTTCTATTTATTTTTTTGCTGTGTGATGCTCTTGGCTTGTGCTTTCGTAATGGAAAGGATGATGATGATGATGATGAGAGATGAATGGACCTACAGCTTTAGTTTATTATTATTACAGTATTTATATATTATATTTTCAAATAACAGTTAGAATATCAAGAGAGTATAGCGATTTTGTTCTTCACCAAGGCTGGGCCAATTTACCATTCCAATTGGTTATTGTTCAATAAATGTATTAATCTTTGAATAAAAAATTAAATAATACAATTTTCAAATAAATTTGAGTCTAAATCTAATGAATAAGAAACTGTTGATTGAATTGAAATGTAATTGTATGAATTCGTTTGCATTTGCATTTTTTTCAACTTTAAAAATGTTGAGAAGATGTTTTAATACTTAATGAAGTTTAACCTCATCAGTTACGTCCTTATTTTTGTTGAATATATTGACTTTGCTTTGGTGTTCAATTTCATTTTTATTAATTATAATTTGAGTAACCTTGAGGTAATTCAAGAAATCCCATTAAACCTCATTGCGTCTTTATTTTCTGGATTTACAGACTTTGCTCTGGTGTTCATTTTGATTTAATTAATTTAGGCTATAATTCGACCTTATAGACGACTTTAATGTAATTTGAAAAGTTCCATTCTCCCAATATTTATCACTCACTGTTTCATTCATACTATTCATATTTATATTTATTTTTTTCGTACTATCTATATATATATATATATATATATATATATATATATATATACCATTGTGTATTCCATTGCTACCACATACTATTGTGTATTGTATATTGCAAAAGTAAACAAATGATACAAAACAATAATAATATTATAAAACAATGATTTTTGGCGTGGCTGGATTGAACAATTACATAAAATTGTGATATGTAATTGGATGTAGTACTTCCATTTTATTTTCTTTAAGGCAGTGAATGAATTGAATGTAAAAAATGTATGTTGCAGTTTGAATCGCCAGTGGTGAGCGCTTGGCGCTTGGACGAGGGTCAGCTGATCTGGGTCGATCTGTTCGGAGGCAAGACGCCGCCTCTCTTGCAGTCGGCGGCTGGAGATGACTCTGTGCCCGACTCACCCGCTCTCTATGTCGGAATGCACAAGAAACAGGTGCGTCAACTTTTATTAATAATCATGGTGCCCCAACTACTGTTTGCTTTTTGTATTTTATCTACGATATGTCTTTTATTCATTCTTGTATTGTTCTCTGGAAATGGTATGTAAATAAATGAAATGAATTGAAATATTACCATTAACAAACAGGTGAATCAAAGTTTGTCAACAAAAACTACTTATCATATTCCATATAGGGACAAAGACTTGAGATACTGGCGCTCAAGTGAGGAAAGCTTGGTTATCATTAACTCAAATACGAAAATGTCTGTTTTTAACGAATCAAATTTTTAAAATGTTCATCCAAAATATTCCTGTCACTTTTAATAACAAAACTTGGGTAACTTCAGTAGTCATTATAAAAGAGAAGAGACAATGGGTCTATTTTATCTTTGTATTTTTGAGTGGCTTCATCAAATGCCACTAGTTATAGAATAGTTTACTAATATTGAGTGAAAATATTTGAAATATCGTAAATATAAAGATAGATAGATAGATAGATTCCATTTTCTTGCCATCGGACACTACGGTCATCAGCAACGTCAATAAAACATAAATAAGCCTGGCAATTAAAATGTATGAGTAAAAAACTCCTCTAACGAATAAAACGGACTGTCACACAGGGTCTTAAAAAGAGATTTCTTGAACAAAGTGGCGGGAAGATTCCTTATCGACTCAGGCAACTTATTAAAGACCCTAGTTCCAATGACCAGATGGGACCTCTGTATCTTAGTCAACCTTGTATGTTGAGTCTCAAGTAGTTGTCTCTGGCGGGTGCCGTATGCATGAATCATACCTCTCGTTCTCCTCATGGACTTATTCTTATGAATATGCTGGGCCACAACATAAATATATTGGTTGTAAACCGTTAAGATCCCGAGAGCAACAAAATATGGTTTACAATGTTCCCTAAAAGTGGCGCCCATAATTATCCTCACAACCTTTTTCTGGAGTAGAAGAACACCTGAAACATGACTACTCCCACCCCAGTGCAGGATACCATAAGACAGAAGGCTATGAAACAAGCTAAAATATGCCACACGCAAATAATTATTAGGTAGATGGCCCTTTAGACATCTTATCAGGTAGATAGACTTTGAGAGCTTACTGCAAAGATGCCTACAATGAGTCTCCCATGTCAACTTCCTGTCAATGTAGACACCAAGGAACTTCGTTGAATTCTCAAAGTCAGACTGAGATTCTACTCTGTGCTTCAAGCCACAAATAAGTGTTTGAGTCTTTCCATCATTAATAGAGAAACCATTGGCTTCAAGCCACTCCTGGGCCTCCTTCCTGCAACCCTCCATCCTAATCCTCAACTCATCCAAATTTCCACTACTAGACATCAATGAAGTGTCGTCCGCATACAAAATGGAGTCAGTGGAAACACCACAGGGGAGGTCGTTAATCATTAATAAGAAAAGCAGGGGACCCAGAATTGACCCCTGAGGGACACCAAACTTCACCGCTGCTTCTCCCGATCTATTAGAGCCAATGCAAACAATCTGTGACCTATCAGATAGATATGATTGGAAAAAACCCAACTCACAATCCTCAATACCATAATGGGCCAACTTCCCCAACAACACTGCATGATCCACACTCTCGAACGCCTTGCTGATGTCACAAAGGGTTATACCTGCAAATTGTCTGGATTCAAAGGCATTATAGACATAATTTGTAAGCCTCTCAATTGCATCATCTGTTGAAAATCCCCTTCTGAATCCAAATTGTGAAACATTCAATAACTTGTGATGTTCTAGATGTGAATACAACTGCTTGGCAACAACGGCCTCAACCACCTTTGAGAAAATGGGTACAATCGTGATTGGTCTACAATTTGAAAATTCTATACCCTTCTTTCGATTTTTTGGGATAGGGACAACTTTGGATCTTTTTAGAGCATTTGGGAACAATCCCAGGCTGAAAGACTCATTAATACAAACTGCCAGAGGTTCTGCAATGGTGTTGACAACTTTTTTCAACAAGTCAGATGACATACCATAAAAGTCAGCAGTATTGGAACACTTCAACCCTGCAACAATTCCAGAAACCTCCTCACAACTTGTTCTTTTGAACTTGAACTTACTTGGTGAGGCTATTGAAGAAATAAATGATTCCGCCTGGAGTGTTGACCTTGCACAATTTTGCTTCAAAGATAGAACAGATTGGATAAAATACTGGTTAATACTGTCTGGGTCCAGCTTAGCATCTTTGTTAACATTATTGTTGCCTTTTCTTGAAGAATTTATAATTTTCCACGCTACCTTACTTTGATTAGTAGATGCCTCAATAGTTTGAGAATTGAAATTTTTCCTAGCATCCTCTAGTGCCTTCTTATATTGCACCTTATATGTTTTGTAACGTTCTCCAAAGACTGCTGAACCACATTCTCTCATTTGAGTGTATAACATTAACAGATGATCCCTCATTACCAGAAGTTGGGGAGAGAACCAGGGCTTTTTATGAGATTTCAAGCTGTCCTTAACATAAATTGAACATTCAGGCAAACACCGCTCAAAAAGAGAAAAATAATGATTGAGGAAGGCATCAAATCTAGTAACTGGAGTAGTTACTCTCATAAAAATGGAATTCCAATCAGTTTCGGTCAGAGCATTCAATAGATTGTAAATTCTATCCGAAGTAATTGGCCTTGTTGTAATTCTTCTCTTTGATGGAATGCGCTTGGTCAAACTTCTACCCTGCAATTTGATAAGCACACAGTCATGATCAGACAACCCATATTCAATCACCTCAGTAGAGAGGACACGTTCCTGAACATTGATCAAAATGTTATCCAAGCAGGCAGCTCCTCGTGTTGGTGAACTATTCTGATACGTGAAACCATACTGAGCAAGGACATCCAGAAAACTGTCAACATATCTATCACTGTTGTTGACGTTAAAGTGAGAGTTGAAATCACCACCCATCACTATAGTATAATCGTTCCAAGTACACAAATATTGCATAAGGGCTTCCATCTTATCCAAAAAAGTCTCAGCAGAACCAAGTGGTGACCTATACAAACTTACAACTGCCAACTTCAAACTATCAATCAAAATTGCTGCTGCCTCAAAGTTAAGTTCATCACAAAACCTGCTGACATCAATCTGTCTATATATTGTATTTTGTTCCAAAAAAATAGCCACTCCACCTCTACCACGAACCTCACGACAATAAAAACTAGCCAACTGGAAATTGTCAATTCTCAAGAACTCAATTTCATCCTTCTTACACCAGTGCTCACTGACACAGAAAACCTTCAATTCGTATTTCCTCAAAAAGAAACTGAGATCGTTTAATTTGTTATGAAGGCCCTGTACATTAAGGTAAGCTATAGAGTCAAAGCCGCCTCCATTTCCAACGCCAGCAGATACGGGTGTGTTATGTATCGGTTCCCTTATACCATTTTCATGGGTAATTTCTAAATCTACATTGGCATGTATGCATCCTATGTACTCTCTATGCATTGTGTCTAAACTATGCGGATTTGTTTCAAGTGCATCCTGAGAAAAGGAGACATTGAATTCATCCTTGTCCTTGACTAACAGTTTAAATTGTTATTGAGACAATCCACAGCAACACAATCATTAGATTGTTGGCATTCTCTCTGAAAATAAAATAGATAGAGTATATTCACCAAATTAGCCTTACCTGAACGATTCAAATGCAAACCATGCCTTGTGAAGTATCTTCTCAAGAAAATCATTTGTGTCAAGGAAATAGAAATTTGAGAAATTCACTACCTCTTTATGGAAATTATTAATAGAGTTGAACATGAAGTGATTAGCAATAGGGATATCAGCATTACAGGAGGTCAAATGATGCTGTGGAATGGATAAGACAACAACATTTGTTTTAGAAGTCAATGGCAGAATCTTTACTAAGGCTCTATCAATTGTTAATTGATATGGGGCATGCAAGGCAACATCATTCGTACCTCCCATCACAACAACAAAATCATCATTATTAAAATCTTTTGTCAAATTTCCAATATCCTCAACCACTTGAGCTAGCTTAGCTCCTGGTTTACAAAAAAGAGAAACATGGTACTTATCTCCTACCTTGTCTTGAAGTAGCCTCTGTAGTCCTCTACCATTACTATCTGTCAAGAGCAGAATCCTTCCACCAGTCGCAACAGTATCCGAGGAGCAGGAAGTCTCCCTTGTATGTTTATTACTCACTCTGTTCACTGCAACAGGTGGTCTGCCAGTATTTCCACCAAATCGGGACTCAACAATTACATCCTGGCCTACAGAAGCATTCCCACATTTCCTTGAAATAAGATTTCCAGGTTTGAGATTTCTTGGCTTTGATTTATGAGAAACCTTTTCAGAATTAATTGATAGCTCCTGGTTACTAGACTCTTCCGAGTGGGTACGGTCCATTCCTTCATCTAGCGCTTGAAATGAATTTACATGAATCAAACTATTACTATCGTTGATTATATCCACATCAACATGTTCTACCCGACCAGGGGAATAGAAACTTGCATATTCTTCCAGTTTAGCTTGTAATGCCAGATTTTCATTCCTGATTACCTTATTATCAGCCTCCAATACCTCGATAGTGGTCCTCATCCTGGCCAATAACTCGGTAGCTGTAGTTTTGAACTCCATTAATTTATCCAATTCATTACAATTGCTTCCCAAGGCTCTAAGAGCCCCACTCCCATTACCCTGGTTCACAGTGTCAAGATAACTATCGTTACTATTGCTGGTTTCAGTGGCTTGGCCCACATCACCATTATAAGTGTAGAAAAGTGTAGATATAATGGGTTAATTAATAAAATATTATTTGTGTATTGAATGTATTCAGAATAATCATATTATTTCTGTTGCCAATGGCCGCAAGCTGTTTAAAATGCTTTTTTAAATTCTTTCAATTTCATTAACAATACAATCATTAAAACACTGATAACCTCTCCCTATTTTCAGGTGGAGCACAACAAGCCATCTAACAATTTGTTTTTAAATGTTATTAGTTCAGGCTCTGTTGCCAATGGCCGCAAGCTGTTTAAAATGCTTTTTTAAATTCTTTCAATTTCATTAACAATACAATCATTAAAACACTGATAACCTCTCCCTATTTTCAGGTGGAGCACAACAAGCCATCTAACAATTTGTTTTTAAATGTTATTAGTTCAGGCTCTGAACTTTTAAATCTTATTAGTAATTCAGGCTCTTTGTTGAAAAATTTAGAACTAACTGTATTCGATCTTGGAACCTTTGGATTATCAGACAGGCGCTTATCGCCCTCGGCTACTTTCTAAGCAAAGATTTTGTAAACTGTAAGTACGGTAGCCTTAGAAGTTTGTTAGTTGCACTTCTTGTGTCGTCATTATTTTTAATCTTGAAAACATAAATTATTCCAGCTGTACATACAAGAAAGTGTGACAATGCAGACAATGCTGCAAACGGTCTCCAGCCAGTACAAGCAGCATCTGATAGGCGCTGATAAGGCGTTCCCGCGCATTCCGTGGCAGCCTATTCCAGCCATAGCCAGCGCATTGGAACTGCAACGGCTTCTGCCCGGCCAAAAAGACTTGCTGCAGATCACTGACGAATCGTCGTCACAGGCCCTGGCCACCACCACTGCTAACTCGGTTCTCTATGGATCCGAGTATGTTAACGGTGAGTCATCTCATTTTTCAAAAAATATTTAATGTGGTTAGAGCGAATGACTGTATAATAACCATGGAGGTAAAGAAGAAACGTGAAGATTCAGATAGCAGCTATTTATATGGTCATTGAGCTAAATAATAAATTTATTTATTAGTTAATAAATTAACTAATAAATAGTTAATTTATAGAGATAGTAGTATCTGGGAGATAGTAGTAGTAGTAGATACTGGAGATAGTAGTATCGTAGTATAGTAGTATAGTAGTAATATACGATAGTAGTAGTATAGTAGTATCTGGAGATAGTAGTAGCTTGGGCTGCTATACAAGACCAGTGTTCTGTCTAATTTCGTTAGGTGGCAATAAGATGAGGATGACATTTTTTAGAACAGTATGAGGTAACAAAAAAAAATTAGGTTGGCAATAACATGAGGATTGAATTTTTTTCAACAGTATGCTTTATAACTAGGCGGAACCTGGCTTGTTCAATCAGTGGTGTCTCCAGATAGATATTCAGCTCAATGATCTTAAGGGCCGGTTTCTCCAACGACAGTTAAACCAATTTTTAGTTTAAACTTGGGTTTTACCCAGCGACCACATAATACAAATAGACGGAGCATTCCTATTACTCCAACATTACGGGTGATGAAGCCAATTCTGGCGCCTACCTGCAGATGGCGGCGGTTTACAGAGTGGGAGAGAGACAAAGATTATGCCAGCTGTTTTTCTGTCTCTCCCACTCATGTAAACCGCCGCCATCTTAGTCTAGGTCTAGGGCGTCAGAATTGGCTTCAATATCTGAGCCCTGAGTGCTCCGTCTAGGTATTATGTGGTCGCTTTAATTCTTAAACTATTTTGTCAGAAAGTTCGATCATCGGACTTTCTGACAAAAAGTTTCTAGTTAGTGGTAAAACCTAAGTTTAAACTAAAATTTTTTAAACTGTCGTTGGAGCAACCGGCCCTAAACGGCCCAATTCAATCGATTTTGTGTTCCTATTCCAACTGTTATTTGAAATCAGAGAATCACCTGATTAGTGTCCATGTTCAATCATGCGCGCTGAATTGGGTAGTAGAAGATGGAGGATCGCTCTACATTTAAATATACAGGATAGATAGGTAACTTTTATTCTCTACCCCATCCAGTGTGGCCATTTGTTTGTAAATGTCCATAACAATGTGTAGGAACATTTGACCCTATCACCATCGAGCTAGATACTAGAACTGGAGATAGCGCAGTAGCTAGGGCTACTATACAAGACCAGTGTTCCGTCTGATTTCGTTAGGTTGCCAAGAATATGAGAATGCAATTTTTTAGAACAGTATGCTATAAAAAAATGGGTTTGCAATGAGATAAGGATTGAAACATTTATTTCATGAACAGTGAAATGATACAAAAACAAGTTAGGCGGAACCCAGCTTGTTCAATCAATGCTGTCTCCAGTTAGATATTTAGCTCAATGCCTGCCATCGTCATACTTTTGCCAATATTTTGAATTCTGATTCTGGTCTAACAGGGAAAGTTGAACTCATTTATATTGGAATTTATTATTTTAATTCTATCAATATTGTAGGAATCATACAGTGAAAGTACATGTCTTGTAATTTTCTATGTGGAAAATAAAAAATTGAATTGACTCATTGAACGATATTGACAATCACTGGAGTATTGGTATGAATTTTCCAAGTTGATTACAAATTTCAACATGTTTTTCAGGAAATGGATTTTATCTTTATACGCCGGAAACAGCTAAGAAGATTCGGACTGGTCTCTGTCATCCAGAAGATGAACAAAACATCACCATTACAACACCAACGCCTGAGGAAGAATTCAATAAGGAATTCGAAGAGGCCGATACCTCTGTTCAAGTTATCATGGTATCATTGTCGTACTATTGGTAAGTTCATATTATAGTAGACTCACTTCCCTTTCCACTATCGATTCCTAGAAAGCACTTTCTAGTCCAAACTCCGCCTAATAAAGAATATTTTCATCTCATTCGCATATATTTTCTCAAGTAATCGCTCATCAGAAAATAAAAATAAAAATGGAAAGTGAATAATAAATATTCGATATGATTAAAACATTATAACAGATACCTTTACTTTAAGCGAAGCCCTCAATGTATGGTCATCATTTTAGATTATGAAAACGTTGCAGAATAGTTGAAATCATGAGAACTACTGAATTTCAATCTGCGTTATGTAGATATATTGTACTCAATATTAATATATTGTTCTATGTTCTATGAATTTTTATGTTCATTTGAGGAAATTTCAAAAGATATTATTATTCTACTGGCAACACATTTGTGTCTAAATGTTTGCATGTATATTCGTTTACTGATCTGTGTATTGACTTTCAATTGTCCAGAAATCACAAAGATAATTAATTCAAATTATCTCATTATTTAATTATTGTTTTTTCAGGAGGGAAGTTTGTGTGATAAGCATTTCGACAGCGATTGTGTTGAATCTACTCATCCATCATAGGGCCCTAGCACCGTTCCTCAGGACAATAAAGGTAGTGTTTCATTTGTTTGAATATTTAAAGTAGATTTATTCTTAAATCGAGTAGTAGGTATTTAGTGTGTCAACGTTTTTCCTCAGAAATCAGTTGAAAATTTCAGCCTAGTAGCTAAATAATTAATATACTTTGTAAACATAAATTGTAAATCAACAACAGGAGCCTGAAATTTAGAATTCCTGTGATAAAGAAAAAGGGCGTTCATACACTTTCCGTACACTGTCTTTTGCCTGTATTAGAGCTTAGAGGACTTCTAAATTTTATGAAAAACGTTCTTGGATCATGAATTTACTATGGAAAACGCTATTAATATTTGAAGCTCCAAGATTACCGTGGAATTGAATTGAAAATATCTTGATTCATCAATATAATTGTTATTATATTTATTTCTTGTTATTCTGATATTGTTTGTAGTAATTATTTTTTTCCTTTCAGCTCTAGTAACATTTTTTTATGTTGTAGCGTTCAGATGTTTATCTTTGCGGATGCTCTCTTTTACATACAGTTATATTATATTGGTAGTAAATGCTATAATAAGCTACCACAGGCTCTAAAGAGTTACGACAGTATAAAGACTTTCCATAACTATTTGAAAAAATATCTAGTTGACAGAGCTTATTATAGCATAGAGGAATTTCTTACAGACCTATAAATTAGGCCTCACTGACTTATCTTATAACTCCATAACTGGAGTCTCCAAGTGTAATAAATATTACATTATTTATGTAATCTAAAAAAATATATGTATGATTGTTCTACCATTCAGATGTATTATTACTGAATGAAAATAAATGTGTAGTTGTGATTCTTATATCTAAATATTTTAATCCATTGATGTACTGTAATATTATTTAACTCAATTACAGGAGATAGTTTATGCACTGAAGGCGCTTGTTCTGTATTCAATATTTGGTGTGAGGAATTTGAGAGAGTTCCAAACAAAAGTATTGGAAGTGGAAATCTCGCAAGACGGCGATTCGACGAGCAGCAGCAAACAGCAGCCAATGCCAGCAGCTGACTACACGTCGCGCTATCTCACCGATTTCGATCCGGTGCACTGTCTTGGCAAAGGCGGCTTCGGAGTCGTATTTGAGGCGAAAAATAAAATCGACGACTGTCATTACGCTGTCAAAAGGATCCCGTTGCCTAGCAGGTATTTACGATTTGTTACTGGGGCCGGTTCAATTAAAATCTATTCATACAAAAAAGGATGCTTAGTAATTTTTTTTGTTTGTACACCCTAGCACCTAGTCTGAGATTATTATTTCGCCAAAATACAAACGATATGAAATTCACAATAATGTATAACAAAGATTTGGCTCAGCCAGCAAAGTATATTATCTTATCTTCATAGATCAAGTAAGAAGCCTATCGATTTTGAACATTGAAGATTGAATTAAAAAAAAAGGTTACAACCAAAAAATTGGATAGGCCTATCTAACTTGAAATGCACAAAATGTGCTATGCATGCTATAGAGTACAAGGACCGGGGCTCGAATCTCGGTCACGGCAACTATTTTTTCCAACTGATATTGATATTAACTAATTACTCTTGAAAAGTAATGTCCTGTTATTTTTTGTACACTACTATGTTGGGTCCGTTGTATCGGGTTGTTACTCTTTCAATTTGCATTGCCCACCTTTTCTATTTTTATAAGTAACAAAATATTTTTTCCACATGCGAGACAAATTAAATAAGAAGTTCTAATGTTTTTAATGATAGGCTATAATCTACTGTACCTGTATGCTTCTTTTAAAATAAATTCGTTTTTATCAATGTGTATGCTTCTTTTAATGTGTATGCTTCTATTTTATCATTATGCACTAACAAGTCGACGATAAAATGAAACTATGAATATTTGTTACTTCTTTAGGGAAGACGCAAGAGAGCGTGTGATGCGCGAAGTGAAAGCACTGGCCAAACTGGATCACAAAAATATTGTGCGCTATTTCAATGCATGGCAGGAATGTCCTCCGCCAGGCTGGCAGGAGGCCCAGGACAAGTATTGGAAGGAGAAATCTTCAAGGTAATCCCGAATTCATTTCCTATTCTATCTTACAATGTAGTTGCTACTAAGCAACTATCAAGCTTAATGTAGTCTTGTCAGTGGCTAACTTCAAGAAGATTTATTAACCCTTTATTAATGCAATCCATTAGATACAACAGAACCGTTCGAAGTTAACCTCCTGTTCAAACTTACCCGCTCCTACCGGTCTACATGTATCATTCATTTGATGAACGTTCTAAACATAAATTATACAGTACTAAATAATCGTTTCAAATTTCGCAAGTACAGAAAATGAAATCTTTATTTACTCAATATCATCTGAAATATAAAAAAAAAAATGAAGAAATTATTAAACGTTGCAATTTAATCAACTGCTATGAATAGGCCACGTATTATTACAGAAACAAAATTCCAAAAGATTTTCAGCAATAGGATCCTTGACAACAGATCGAAATAGCAAGAATGTTGTCAGTTTTGTTGTTTTGCAGAAGTCTTCAGAACTATTCATAGCTTTCTTTAGATTAAATAAATAGCTTTTCTTTTCTCTAATATTGTCTGACATTCTGTTCAAAACATATTATATTTCATGTTGTTCCTCTCTTTGCCGCTAGAAATTTATCACAGTCTGGATCTCTTTTCATTTACAGCAAGAATAAGAATGCATTTGAAGATGTGATAACCATTGATCCGTTAACGCCAGACGAGCCACCTTCAACTGCCGAACTACTGTCGAAGAACATGAATAGCAGTCTACACTCCAATTGCAAGCTAAACCAGTGGGGAAAATCGGCCAATAATGCTGACATAAGCGATTCGTACATTGTGTTCGAAGCGTCGCATCCTAGCGGCACTAAGGACAGCGCTGCAGATCAGTTAAGGAGTGTGGACAGTCGCCAGGACAGTGTTATACCTATCAGTGACTATTCCGACCAGTCTTATTCGAACTATGACGAAAAATCATCGAAATCCCAAGCGAAAGCTAAAAGACCTAACTCGCTCCTGTTGAAAAGCGAAGACAGTGCTACCGATAACTCGAAACAAGTCAACCTGCGAATGTTCCTATTCATCCAGATGCAGCTTTGCCGTAAAGACAGTCTAAGGGAGTGGCTGAGAGATATAAAAAGGCCGAGAGATGATGCCATCAAAATTTTCGAACAGATCGTCCAGGCTGTTGAGTATGTTCATCTGAAAGGGCTAATACACAGAGATCTCAAGGTAATCAATTGTTTCGTGGATTTAAGATTGGGCTCTATTTGGACACTTGTCAATCAATTTGCATGTTGCTTCCAACTATGTTGATTTTTAGATCATTCATGCCCGGTTGCTCAGTCGCTAGATCAATTTTTTAATGTATCTGTTTGCTACATTTATGTGGATGCTGGGGTTTCAAGTTTTGTGTATTAATTTTCATAATTGATTTTAATTAATTAATTTAAATTGATTAAATTTAATAATTAATTTTCATAATTAATTATTGATTCATTTTCATAATTAATTTTAATAATTTAATTTTGATTCTTTCAGCCGTCGAACATTTTCTTTTCATTGGACGGACAGATAAAAGTTGGTGACTTTGGTCTTGTGACAGCTATGGTTGAAAGTGGCGAGCAGTTTGTTCCTCAGGACAAAAGTCCTAGCAATTCAAACTCGAACGCCAGCCTCGCGTCACGAGAGAAGCACACCGCCAGAGTCGGTACCCATCTCTACATGAGTCCAGAACAGGTTAGCATTCATTTCTAGAACAAGATTATATTCACTTTTTATTTCCCTCATAATGAACTTGATTCCTTAAAAAAAACATACAAAAATCAGTTTAATTATTGGAATTAAAGTTGACCATGTTATTCAGTATTTGTTGTAAACTTGGAAAATGATAACTTGAATAATTTTTGCAAATCAAAATACTATTTCATTTTTTTATTTATGTTTGAAAGATTTTGATCTAGTTGAACAGAAGTAGTATAAATGAAACATATAGTTATGATGCCAGTGTAGCAATCCTACCGTTTTTAAATAGCGAAATAAAATTTATACAGTGTCTTAGAACTTTTGGGAATACTTCTAGGTTCTAGTTATTGTTTAGTTTTTCATAAGAGAGAAAAAAGCCTGAAAAAAATTAGGAAATGCTACCGAGTTGAGGATAGCACAAAGAAAGCTAATTTGTCAAATTGTTTTACTATTTCAAAGATTTTAGTGGCTGATTTGGGTTTGAAAATTGTCTAGTATTATTAGGATTTGCTCAGAAATCCAATGAGACCATTAAGGAGTTTGTAACAATAGCCAAAATGTAATAGACATAATAACAGAAGAAATAATATATTAAAACCGTGAAAAATATTAATAAAAATAGACAAAATATGCTAAAACGGATATAACATGATTATTTTGTAAAGCGATCAATATTTATATACTTTCATTGTAGAGATTTTATATTTATAGAAAGTTGAGGAGGATCTAATTCTGAATATAGTGCTTCTGTTGTTGTCTAAAATGTTTAATAAGTCCGAATGTTTGTAATACTCATCAGATTTGAGTTAGAATATCATTATTGATATAAATACGCACCGTATCAATGGGGAAACAGAATAAATTAATTTTGTACTCGTAATATTATGATTATTGTGTTTTTGCAGGTGCTAGGTAAACCGTATAGCTACAAGGTGGATATCTATTCGTTGGGACTGATTCTTTTCGAACTTCTTGTGCCTTTTTCAACTGAAATGGAACGTGCACAAACACTGCAGGATCTCAGGAAGAATAAATTCCCATCGCATTTTCAGACTAACTTCTACCAAGAGGTAAGATAGTAACACCATTAAAATTACAGATCGTAAGCTAGCAACATAATGTTCAGAACAGATGTTCTATGTTCTATAGATATTCCATCATAATTATGTAACCATCCAGGAGTGCGACCTCAGCTTTCATAAGTTGAATAGGTCATTTTTATGAACTATAAATAAAATTTATTCATTTTTATTAACTATAAATATAGTTTTCATATATGAACATGATCAGGATGATGTGCATCGGCAGTAGCGTCTTCATCCTCTCACTGCTTATTATAGTATTACAATTCCTTGCCTATTTCTACAATCTAACCAAAAGCCTGTGTCACGTTAGGCTACTTAATAGCCACTTTTAGTAAAACCTAATGAAACCATATTGAATTTGCATGGTCTCGAAAGTGGTAACCGTTACAACTTGAGTAGCAGGTGCAGCGATTGGATGTCAGCACGGCTATGAAGCCAATATTTTCCCAAACACTGTTAAGAGGCTTTAATATCATTGGAAAAAGCATAAAACCCGTCACTGCACAGTTTTCTCATCGGTTACTAATTTTAAGGCTATAAATGTGTGGATGATCTTACATTGAATATAAACATTTCTAGAACTGTTGTACCATAATATTATATGACTCACAATAAGCTTCGGTTGACGTGTGAGGATCTTTGGATCTTAGAACCGTCCCTTCAGAAACATAGTATTATTATCATAAATGTTTTTAATTGAAGGTTAAAATGAGTGAAATTCACTCCATGTTCATCGACTTATACTGCCATTTTAAAGTTAAAAAACGAATTTTTAAGATTATACACCAACTCTACAGATCTTTCTGAAAAAGTAGGTAGGTACCATTTTCATGGTTATCGGTTGGAAAATAGCATCCGAAAGAGAAAACTCGTTTTGACTTCTCTTCACCCGCGCATTGCAAAACTCACGTCGTTTGTAGAAATTTAGTTAATATTATGAAGAGCTCTCAATGCTCATTTAATCATCTAAAACTTCTCGTATTCTGGTAATCCACAAATTCTAATCTAGTATCATGAAAGATGCAGATTGTAGAAGTTTTGTTGTAAATAGTGAGTGACTTGCATGATGTCTTGTTGACAGTACCAACTGCTTTCGCTGATGCTGTCGCATAGACCCGAGGAGAGGCCGACCACCTACGGCATCCGCGCCAAGCCTCCGCTGCAAAAGGCGCCACCCACCATTGATGACGACGTCACCTGGCACTTTGACCTGCCGTTGCGGCGCAAAACCTCTTCAAACAACTCCAACAGCTTCGACTCTTGACACTTGGAAAAGTGGAGCACATTCCATTAGCTCAAACATTCCCTAATGCTCATTCCCAATATCTAGTGTCAACACTAAGGAAGCTGTTATTCCCTATGTCCACACTTGGTTGATTTTGTGTCCTGCGGCCAATGCTAGAGCATGTTTTAGTCGCATACAGAATCGACCAAGAGTGTGGACCTAGGGATTGACAGTGTATTATGTTATTAGGATAGTTGGATCGATTTCGTCATTGATTTTTGATGTCGAGGTTGATTTTTGTGTCAAGATGGTATAAGCAATTCATTGGTTGGTTGTTGAAATCAATATCGTGATATCTGACAATGTAATAGAATCGTGATGGATTCTTGATACAGTATGATAGTAGAATTAATTTCGTAATTGATATTTTCTGTCAAGTTGGAAGGTGGTATTATCAATTTCATATTGTTGTTAATATCAATATCGTAATTGATAGCTGTTGCCAAGACAGTTGAATTAATGATCGATTCTTGATATCATGATAGTAGAATCAATTTTTGAAAGCTAGTTGTTTTAGCCGTAAGTTCTATCTCATGTGTGTCTGATCGTATTTCTAATGTCAATTTCGATGAGTTATAAGTCGAACCCGTTAAAAATTATTCAAGCTGTCTTTGGTATTATCAATGTTAAATGAAAAAACTTGGGGCTTAGAGAAGAATTAAGCTCTTAGATTATTATACGATGATAAATTACAAGGGCCTAAAGTAGTAGAAGAAAAATGTGTGAAATAAAACTCAAAGAATCTATTATAGGTCTCAAGGACAGGATTCAAAGTCTTACTGAGGTAATTCTGAGGATTGGGGTTTATAGATTCTGAATGGACAAAATTATTGAAACCTTTCAATAAAATCCATTAGTTATTCTATGTTTAAGCGTCGTGAAAACTACAGTATTTTATTGTTTCATGCATACTCTACATTTCCTCCTTTTGATAAAATATCTCCTTAAATTAATTGGTGTAATAAATTAGTAAATTACACCACAATTTTTACACACCACGTTTCTCAGTTTTGAATTACTGATGCGTTTGCAATATCTTGCAAATTGACTATTTTCAACTTAGAAAACTCTCGTAGATTATGGTCTTTACTTTTGCCTCTTGAAAAAGATAGTGGATTAAAATGATCCCCCTATAATTGTTGAATTTTAACTAAAATATATTTATTTTTTTCAATTACCATTATATTAACTAAGATTATTTGTTATTTCTTGAAAAAAGCCATCTTCTATTATAAATATTTAGTGAATAAACTAAGTCAAATTATTTTCAACGAAGATAAAATAATTATTGTGATTGTGAGGTCCCACAATCTTTATTTTTGGCAAAATAATCAAGTATTTATCGAAAATATTGTAGTTTATAGAAAGTAGATCGTGTTTTAGGATGTATTGATGGAAGGCTGTGCTGCGAATCATTTATTCATTTGTTTTCATTTTTCATTCGTTTCATTTTCATTTGTGTGATCATCTTTAATCAAATTAAGTATGCTATAAATTATGAAAATCCATCAAACGTTTATGTGCATCCTGTTTGAAACACCCGTTACTAGAAACTCATATTAATTTATTTTATACCTAATTCTATTTATCATATCATGTAAAATCAAGGAAAGGATAGAGAAACAGTATGTTCATTTCAATAACATTTATATCTACGTTTATTATATCGTATTCAAACCGACATACGATTTTATAATTCATTTTGAATTAAATTAAAAGTGATTTGTAGGATATCATTATGAGTTTTCTAAGATTGTAAATATTTGTTGTATAATTCAAATTAACCAATTGGAAAATGATATTTCAATAAGGGTTGATTTGTTTAGAGTGATCCTTTACAATACCTGTACTTATGTTTTATGGAATGGAGTGCCTTTAACCACAAATAATAATGACTGTAGTATGTTGCCTAAGATAATAAGAGTAAATTATTCTATCAGTGCTAAATCATACCCATTTTTTATGGAATTGTTATCAAATGGAAAGAGTTGATTGACTGTTGTTGTTTGGAATAGTGTGTAATCTATTCAATATTATGTTTAAATAATTTTTTTATTATTTTAATCCTCACGAAATTTTGTTTGCAAATTCTACATGCGTAGTGCATACTTATTATGACCATTGATGTGCTGTTTGATCTAATTCACACAATTTCAATCATTTATATAAACTCTTTTATTGTAAAAAGCAATGATTGTAAAGCAATGACTCTTTTTGTTTCAAATTACTTGTATCAATGATAGAAAAACGTTTTTGACATGCATCTATAGTGACTATTGAATTTTATTACTGAAATCTATTATCCAAATAACGTATACAATATCCATGTATACCAGCTTAGGTCTGAATATAATAGGTCTAAAATAGTTTCATGTTTTATTGAATGTTTAGTGCAAAATGGAAGTAGATCGTTCCATCATTACATATTTTGAGTTTCTTTCACTTAGGTACTGAATAGAATATTTTCACCAATTACTTGTTATTTTAAATCAATATTAGATATTATTTTAGTTCTTTGCATTGAACATTGTAAAGACTTTTGTACTAAATTTCGTTCTCTGCATTAATAATTATGTTCTATTAATTTTATTCTTTTTCGAATAAGAATATTTTTCAAGCATCACAACTTACTGCTTTAATGTAACAGTTATACTCATCAATATCATTGATAGCCAAGTTTGTACATTTTTTTAGTAATCTCAATAACTATTGTAAATTTTTATGAGAATAAAGTTTTTGAAACAACAACTTTCCAGTTATATTCAAATAGTGGTGTATTACCAGGTTATCTTTTTCAGGGCACACTTGCATAAATAATTTTGTTCTTAAGGCCGTTACAGCTAGTAAAATAACTAGATTACAGCTAGATTAAAATAACTTCATCATAAATAATATTGAATATATTTATTAAATGTTATTAAATTAGGCTAATCGTAACTACATTCCTCATCCTCATTTGTGTTGAAAGTTCCTATCATATGAACCAACAAGTCCTGCGAAACTTCTGATCCCCGAAGTTTTATCATGTGACAAGCATTTTCTACCTTCAACAACGACTGTAACATCACATTAAGTTTCTTGAAAAACTCTCGGTTGTGTACTTGAGTCAAAGTTAATAAACTGGTGTAAAGATTTCTAATGAAATCACAGGCCTTAAAAGTTTCTTCAATCCTTCCAGACGACACACATTTTATAGAGTGCCGCATGAGTTCACCGGACAAGTCTTCTAATCCAAGAATGAAGTCCCAGTCTGGTATGAAGAGCGACACTTTTCTCTCTTCCCCTATTGGCTCAACTGATTGATTCATTTCTTCTTTATTTTCACTCTCAGACAACTTATCATCACTCATGTCATCACTTTTAACTGTGTCGCTCTCCTCATTTTGAACACTATCTTTTCTTCCAGAACTGACGTGGTACGTCATTTGACTCAGTATATCATTCCATGAACAGATTGTACCCGACTCCAAATAATGGTAGAACGTGATAGCTTCTACAAACTCTTGAACACCTGAAACACAAATAAAAGAACATCATTAATGTGCAACATAAAGTACAATAGAGAAAATGTCAGTAAAATCGAGAATGAGTACAAAATATGTCGTTGAATTGTATGTTTTTTTCACTGACAACTTAGTTACATCACTGGTGATATTTTTTTTTAAATTCTACAATCAAAGCTAATTTGGTCAGCAATAATTATTAAATGTTTTAATAATTTATAATTAATATTAAAATTAATTAATAATTTAATATTAATAATTATTAAACAATTATTCATTCACAAGCATTGATTGATTTTAGATCACGTTCAACCATATCCTGCATTCAATAAATAATCTATTCCAACTTACTGCTCTATATCTAAATGAAGAATTGATTTCCTCTTTAGACACAAGTAAATAAAATATAATTATAACTAAGTTTAAAAGAGGTATTCCACATTTCAGACTATTAGACTACTGGACCTTGTATATTCAGAATCGAATTCCCTCAAAGCCTATTAATGAAGATACTGGTTTGCGTATCAAATAATCGAGTTATTCCTTTAAACTTCGAAAATCTAGTTTTTTTTTTAGAATATTTCGTCTATACTGTATTATCTTTAAAATTTCTAATTAACTCGTTTCATTGGCTTTCTCAGCGAATTTGACACATTTGAATAAAAGATATATTCCATGGAAATGATGATTGTATGATTTCCATGATGAATTGTCTCATGTACAACCGCTCATTCAAAAATAAATTAAATAATGGCTAATACAAAAGACAGGCTGTGTCAAGTTCTCTTAGGCCTTGCTAAAAATACCAGATAAAACACCTTTGCTTGAAAAAAATAAAATTACCTGAAGTATATGCTCTGACATACTGATAACGAGAATGTCCTTCCAGTTCTTTTGCTAAGTCAGCGAAATTGTACTTTATTAATTTATCAAGCCTTGTTTTCGCTTCTTCCAATATTTTTTCTTTTGAGGCATCACTAGAATGGAATGAAAAGAACATAACATTATATTCGAAACAAACAAAATTCAAGTTCAAAGTAATCAGATAGTTCCTGGTGAATTTTCAAGTACTGGTTACGTAAAGTGCACACATTTTTATTTGATGCGGATTATTCGATTATTTTTATGGGATGCGGATAGCAATGTACGTCATCAATTTCAACATGGATTGATAGAGCACATGCTACGGAAAATATCTATAGTATGCATGAAACAAAACTCAAACAAAAATTTATGGAAATATTCAACTCTTCGTGAGTGTTGGTAGAAAGGCATTGTCTGATACATAATTTCAACAATCTTTATTTTCAAATTCAACTCTATCTTGTCTGTATAATCATAGGGCTATGTCTTACAGGGGCGTCATTTGGGGAGGGCAGGGGGGGGCATCTGCCCCCCCCTGATTCCTGGGTTACAGAAAATATTCTGTAGTAGCTCATGTACAAATAAGCATTTTATCCGGTCAAATGTTAAAAACTTAGCAGCAGAGTAGTCCTTGTATTCTTGTAATTTAAAAAAATATTAATTTATTACACTACTGTTAACACTCTTCAAACACGTAATATTCAATAGTACTTATTAGTAGGTCTGAATAATAACAGCAGAGCCAATGTATTATTTTTAGTACGAACGTATTGATCACGTTTATCGTTTTCATCTAAGAAGATGACCAACTTACCAGATTATTACTATTTAATTCTTTCTGTTGTCAATAATAATTGTCGTTTTGCATTAATTTTCTGCGTATATTTAAGGAAATTTTACTCATAATTTTGTTATAATTCAAAGTACATTTGACATTTAAAAAAAAACTTAAAACCCTCTTTTTGGTTTCAAGAGTGCTCAATTTTCCGGGGGAGGACCCCCGCACCCCCCTCTTTGGTGGAGGGTATTCCATACCCCCCATAACCCCCCCCCCAGGTGTTTGACCCCCCCAAGGTTTTGGTGAAATGACGCCACTGATGTCTTATATTGGTGAAGTGGAAAAACCCTAATCGGGTCTCCCTATTTTTCCCCCTACTAATTATTTAGCGTATGGCGTTTAATAGTGGGGACACCCGAGTAGGGTTGTTCCACTAATAAAAGCCATACACTAAATAAATATTTAGTCAAACTTGAACTTTATAAAAATAGTCAAAAATGCGCATTAAAAAACCATCATTTCTACTATAAAAACTATTTGTAGTAGTATCTGTTTCAAATAGTAGTCCATAATTATATTTTTTTATAATTTTTATAGTTTTAAGTAATTTACAGTATCGTTTTTATGCTTACGTGGAGACCAAATGCAGCTGAAAAATAATTCTTTTACTTTCAATGGTTATATCTCTGCTGATTTTGTACAAGCGCTCATATCTGTCGTAATTATCATTGAGTTCATCTCTATATGAAATGAATGCTCTTATCAGCGGAGAGTCTTCAACAATATCGTCCGACTTTTTGACAACTTTTGAATGAGATTTGTCAAACCTTCTGTTATTTCCTCCTCTCCCACCACCTCCTCTCTTTTTACGGTCTGAAAAATAATTACCATATTGTGATACCATAACATATTCGCTAACTTGTACATAAACCGTCCTCGTTAACTTGATAAAAGTGCTCAAGGTTACTGTAAGATATAAGATATCCATACCCCCCAGACCCCTCGGTGTTGCCCCCCCCCCCCTAGAATTTTTGAGATAGTGCAACAATTTTTGGAAGCTACTAGCAACAGGTGTTGCATTAGAATGTGTCTCATACGCACAATATACTAATAGAATAGTAAATATTCCATTCCAACTAGAATAAAAACTTTATGGGCTACTAAGTTACTTATTTTAATTCATGTGTAATCGACTATTTTAGTAGCTACTATTTACGACACATTTGACAATATACTTAATTTTTATAAAGGCCTACCGGTAATTATTTGATTTTTTTTTTTTTTTTTTGCTAAGGATGATGCACACATAAGCTTGTGCGTGGATAATGGGAAGGATGATGATGAGAGATGAATGGACCTCCAGCTTTTAGGTGGGTTTCGAACCACCGGGAAGCGATTTTGTAGCTCATAATTTTTTTTATTTAGAGGAGCCGGTCACCGATACAACGGGAGTGGTGGGCGGCGCTGTCTCTTATCTAATCTCACCGATTAGCCGCCTCGCCTCTGCCACTAGGAAAAAGGTAATCAGATTAACATTACAAGCATTTCAAATGAATATCAGTATTATCACAATGAAGAATAAACTTCATATTATTTCAGTATAAAATATTACCACCAACCTGCCATTCTATGATCCTGATACTTTACTGCTTCTAAATCTTTCAATTTCAGTACATAATTATTACTTCTTTTATATTGTCTGATTTCAGTCACCTTTGATTGTTTAATTCATGCAGTAATGAAATAAATTCAAGATATGCCAGTAATTGATTATAGAAAATTGGAAATAGCCAACAAACCAAGTTCGAATGACACAAAGATTAATAACCTGAAATGAACAAAAAATCATAAACAAACTATTCATCGATTACGACTATCGATTATTATGATAAATTCGACTTTGCTTTCTCATTACTTTGAAAAAATAATTAAAAACTCACGTTTTATACTATTTACTATGATACTATTTTCATTTAACATGAGATGGATTCATATATCAATTTCTAGATTTAAATGATGAAATAAATAATTCTAGACTTTGCCTATTTATATTACTGTATGTACAATAATATCAACATCTCGATCGAAAGTCGACCTATCATGATCGACTGAAATCAAGCTGTGCAATTTTTGAGGTTAGGTAAACATTAATATAGTTGTAGGTTAGAAAAGCGTGTCTCCTTGTTCGGTACTTAGTGTCTCAATCCTTAAAAATGGCTAGCCTAATGTTGAGTGAAGGTGAAAAAATGTTGATATTGCATGGTGTAGAGGTAAATATACATGTTTCAATATTTTTTTAGATTCTATGTCATGGCTAGTTTAATTTTTCTTACAAGCCCAGAGCTGCATGTAGCACAGCTAGGCTATATAACTCTGCTATAAGTTCTAAAAGTGACACTTTAGCTTTATATATGCTGTATAGTTATGTAACACAGCTATATAGCTACTCTAAAAGTTCAAAAAGTTACACCGGACATTGGCTAAATAGCTTAGCTATATTGCAAATAATGAAGCCTATTTTCTCCACTATGTTGCAGAAAAAGTGCTATCCAATTTTTTTGAATGTAAGACACTGAAACCAGGAACTTCAAATACATCATAAGAGAACACTTGATAGAACGGCCCGTCTACTCACTGGCAGAACTGGAGGATGAGCCATTGTTTTCCACTACAATTTACTGCCGTCCCAGAGTCTAAGGGGAAGTACCCCAGGACTCGTTTGACACCAACGAGCTAGAATATAGTAAACTATATTCTAGCTCGTTGTTTGACACAGTCTATCTAGTCTTCTCAGGTAACGACAAAGAAATCAAGTATCATGTAAGTAAGTTTGGTAAATATCAAAGGGAATCCGAGCAATATGTAGCTGCCCCCTTCCTAGAGGCCTCCGGGGCACCTTCCATGTCGCATTTGTGTTTAATGTGGTCTACTCAGTATTGAAAAATGAGGTGAGTAGCATCAGCGGCTGCTGTAAGAACTACCTTCTTCTTCGGCATCTAATTGGGAACTGAACACTCAACTTTCTGTCAAGCTATATGTGGCTCTGCTAAACGAAATTAGCATCAAATTTACTTATAGCCGAGCTATATAAACTCATTTTTTATATAGCTCTCCAGCTATACTGTATAGTGTAAACCCAGCTTATCTCTAATGCTATGAAGTGGAAAAAATTTCCTTTCATGAGGTACAGAATAATAAATTTATTCATTTCAGTATTTTGGGTAATTTTTAAAAGCTCTTCCGCTTCAATATAGAAGAAGGTAGAAGTTATAAGGCTTATTGGGAGCTTAGTTATCAGTTCTTTCCTGTTAACAGGAAAGAACCCGTTATTTTCATATGAAGTTATTATTTTATTATGAAGTTTTCTGTATACTATGGAGATTCCAATATACTAGGTTTGTAAAATTGAATTCTTTTTCAGGATGACATGCGCAATGATGGCCGCACGCGAAGAAAATATCGACCAATGGAATTGGAAACGAATGTGGTCAGTCATGCCAATGGATCAGCGCGACTTCGTCTTGCAAACACCGATATTCTAGTTGGCATCAAAACAGAAATCGACTGTCCTTTTCCAGAAACTCCCAATCTAGGAAAAATTGAATTCTTTGTTGATTGGTGAGAATCAATAATTATTGTTTAACTTCAATCTGTGAATCGAACATTGGGATCAATTTATTATCGTAAGAAAAATCTTACAGGCTTCAGCTGTGTCTCTTATAACATTTTTAATTAACTCCGGTGTTAATTAAAATCTACTAATAGAGCTCTAGATTTAAGCTGCGTTTACACCGAGTTAATTACATTTGGCTGTTTTTCGGGTAATCTAACATCTAACCTATCAGCCAATGTCATCTGGCAACGCTGGGTTTCTGACTGAAGTCAGATAGCAGTTGCTCCTTGGGCACACGGCCTCTTATAACTTTTGTTATTAACTCCGGTGTAAACGCAGCTTAAGAAGATTATCTGCACTGAATGTTTAACCTTCCAATTTACCGCTAGTGTTGGATTGAAATTGAGGTTTTGAAAATCACGGTATAGAATAACTCAACAAAAACGTCATCTTCACACATTTGTCTAATATTCCGGTTAGCATCAAACCCGTAATTAAAATTTTTTTTCCAGAAGCGAAACAAAACAAAATCAATAGGTTATTTCTAAACTAGACAAATTTAATTCTTTGGATCACCTTAATGTATGATATGAAAATCGAACATAATCTATTACAATATGAGGCAGTTGTAGCAATTTCTATTCTTATTTTGCTAAACTGATTCATGTGCTCGGAATGATACGAAATAGTATTAATTATTGTTGTTCTTATGTTGGGTTGCACCTAGCAAGATCAATTTTGATCCAGGATCAGTACAACGCTATTCAATTGGGATCAGCTGATATCAATATAGTTGATCCTGGTTGGTACACCCCAACATTAGATGAGTTTCTCTTGCGGTAGATGAACCAAGATTATTTTATTCATTTATTGTTACAAACATATACATTTCAAATAAAATAACGAACATTTGATTACCTGTCAGGCTAGAAGTTAGCTTTAGTTCGATTTTTTACAACGGATTTTATCATCCCCAATCGTTTTCTCTTATAACTTTTTTCTTAAATTATTGTTTTCCTGATTTTTCCAGTTCAGCGAATGCGACACCCGCTTTTGAAGGTAGGGGAGGAGAGGATCTGGCCATGGAAATCAGCAATAGTCTAGCATGCGCCTACAATTCTTTTCCACTCGATCAGCTGTGCATCACAAAAGGAGAGCAGTGCTGGAAGTTATACGCCGATATACTGATATTGGAGTGTGGAGGTAATCTGTACGACGCCGTCTCAATAGCAGTCAAAGCAGCTCTTTCGTCAACCGAAGTGCCCAAAGTAGTGGGAACTGTGCTTGATGGAGGAACAGTTGACCTTGTCTTGTCAGATGATCCATTCGACTGTCAGAAGTTGGATGTGAGAAGGGCGCCACTTCTAGTCACCCTATGCAAGGTATTATTGCTATCGATAAATATGTTATATTATGTTATATATTTTCGGTTTGTGTTTTTTCAAGTGAAAATCGTTGATGTGAACCAAACTATTGTACATAACATTAATTTGAACAATTTATCAGACCGAATTTTGCAACAGAAGTTTTGGGTTAACACCTGCTTTTCTTTCCTATTTGAATTATTGTATTTTCCTTTTTCTCAACCTTCTTGTATTTTGTATATTTTGTTATAGGAATTTTAATGTGAAGGAGACAGATTTGGGCTGACCTCAATTTATGATTAAATAAATGACTAAGTAAATAAATTATCTTTTCAGATTGGCGATTTCTGTGTGGTCGATCCAACTGCCGAAGAAGAAATGTGCAGTGTTGCCAGTATGGTGGTGTCGGTTCTAGAGAATGGAACAGTCTCCAGTTCATTTAAATGCGGGGCGGGAAGCTTACACTCCGAGACTGTAAAGGAAGCGCTGAAGGTAAACATTTTACATAATCTGCTGTTAGCCTATTCATTCAAATGCTTTTCAATTCAACTCTGACAAAACTGCTGTTTATTTGTCTTAGGGCCGCTTTCCCCAACGCTGCTCAAGCAATACATCTTGCTTAAGCCTCATTCGGAGAATAGGAAAAGTATAGAAAAAAATTGAGCGTCAGCTGTTATTACTTGAGCAGCGTTGGGGAAAGCGGCCCTTAATATTTTTATTAATACCTAATGAATTTTAGAATCAATTGAATTCGACTATATTTCAAAATTGGAATACCTTGAGTTTGTTTAGAGAGCAATACTCTCCTCAAGAAGAGCAATATGGAAAGGACAGCAAAACAGATTGCAGAGTTGGTTGTAATTTAGATCTTGTCAGGAATAATGTGATATGCTTCGTCTGCTGGATCATCTTCAGGGCTGGATTTCCTCGCTATTAGATCTCTTGAAGTCAGTAGCTGAGCACGGTGACCTTGTAGTTAGTTTACTTAACGTGTATAGGTATATATTCATTTAATTTGGCGGATGTCGAATAACTTTAATTTAACATTTCCATGGTAGCGGGTGATATATGGTAACGGTTGAATATTTTTCACATAAATACTGTATATAACATGCTAAAAACATATTTAAAAAAACAGAACATCACCCGTTACCATAGAAATGTTGAATGAAAGTTATTCCCATCCGCTAAATTGAATGAATATACCTTTACTCAGTTTACTCAACTTTTACGTCTTTAATATGATTGTACTCATTCTTGCTCAAAAATCATGGAGTTCAATAATTTTGAAGTGGTTGAACATTGAGAAGAACGTTATTCTATCAAATATAACGTTGGTGTAATTGAATAATAATTACCATTACTTTATCAATATCATAGGCACGACATATCGTGTATCTCGAATCAAAAATAGTTTAGTGAATAATGAATTCTGTTTTTTTATTTTGTTTTCTGATTTTTTAGATTGGGAAAGAGGTCGGCCAGTCTTTGAATCAAGAACTTGAAGAAATACTACTCGAAGAACAGAATCTTGGTCCAAAACGAGAATTATTCGGTTTTCTAAAATAATATTGACTATTATACAATTTAATTTATGTTTATCGCTGTCTCCTTATAAATATATTTTTATGTACAACAATAATTTTGATTCATAACTTACACAATAAGAAAACGTTATGTAAAATTATGCTAATGAAGTTTTAGCAACAACATTTTATATAATTTGCAATATAAACATTAGATTTATGGTCAGCGGGAAGAAAATTGAATTCAACCGCCTTAAAATGATGTCATCTAAACGGAACCAGTGCAACAAGAAGCAATGAACGAATCGGACGTTAATGAAAAACTGGCCGAAATATTTTTGTGTTGGTGATTTCAGAGTGACACAACAATAAATTAATACTATATAATGAACGTATCTGATATTTATAGTAATAGTGAAATTGCTGATTATAGTAAAATACCTATGATAAGGAACAGCAGAATCTTCTGCATATTCATAAATGTAACGTGACAATATTTCATTGGTTGTATTACAAGAATAATTGGAAGTTCTAAATTCTCAATCAACTAAGATGGTAACTTAGCTTCCTACGTAAAATTTATATGTACTGTTATTAAAAAGTAAGAAAGTCTAGAAACTTTGAAGTTTCAACTAACAAAGACGCCCAGAAGGAAGCTTTTACTTGAATATACTAGTAACAGAAAATAGACTGTTTCTGAATTTGACTATGATATGTCAAATAAGGAACTTATTCTATTCTAAGCTTTGCTAGGTATTAGCACGGTATATAGAAGAAGACGGTAAGAGTCTATATTCTTCTATATACCGTGGGTATCAGCACAGACGTGAGAGATGAAAGATAGTGTACTGTACTTAGTTTGTGGTATTACGTAGGGAAACCAGGAACTCACATGAAGCCATAGCAAAGTTCAGTCTCCTGTTGGATAATATACCATCAATCAACTTCTTTCAGCAGTGAGTCTACTAGCAAATTTATTTAAGACAGATTGCATGAGAACATCGTCTATCACATGTAATGATGTACTAGTAAAATCAATCAAATAACTTTATTTAGCAATAATTCACTTCTACTACAAGGTACCATCAATTAACTTCATTCTTTATTTAGTCTACTACAAATTTATACAGCCATTCAGCAGTGTGTCAACTACAAATTTATACAGAACAGATTGCATGAGAACATCATCTATCCCACGTAATAATGTACCAGTAATATCAATCAAATAACTTTATTTGGCAATAATTCACTTCTACTACAAGGTACCGTCAATTAACTTCATTCTTTATTTAGTCTACTAAAAATTTATACAGTTATTCAGCAGAGAGTCAACTACAAATTTATACAGGACAGATTGCTTGAAAACATCGTCCAGCCCGTTCAGTAAAGTAACTTAATTTGGCAGTGATTCATTAACAGAGATGGTAAGCTAACTAGAAATTGTCGGGTCGAGTGCAGCCAATGTATCCGACAATTTCGATTGGGTTATCGCCGGTAGCCATTCGGGAGAACTGTTGCGCGTCGACCGAGTAGCCGCGACCGGCAGCGACTGCCGCCTCCTCAGCCAGGCCGTTGGGGGCGGCCATGGCAGCCAGCTCTGCCGCCCGCACCGCCCCCTGGAACTGACACGCCGCCTCCGCCTTCAGCAGCTTCTCCAAATGCTCCATCATCTGTGTGCCTTGTATGCCGATGTTCCTCAATTCCTGTTCCAGCTCAATTGCGATGTCCACCTGGTGGTAGTTGAGCGAAGACGCTTTACACTTGTGCAGTCCTCTGAAGTGCGGCATTGTTAGTTTGGGAAAATCCTCTTCATCTTCCGCCTTCTTTCGCAAAACTCTCGTCGCGAAACTATCGAACGTTTTCAGCGGTGATTTCCAGTTGGGTTGATATTGTTTGGACTTGCTCATACTCTGCTGTTCAGGCGCGTTAAACGCTGACACATCGCCTTCAAAAGCGTCGGCAGCAGCGGGCGACGAGAAACCACTCTTATCCTGACCAGCGGCAGATGAAAAACTGCTTTTAAACTGACTCTGACTATCACCGCCAAAGCTACCCGTGAAATTAGCCTTAACCTGACTGCCACCACCGCCAAACCCACTCGTGGGCGATATGAAGCCACGTGACTGTGGAATGTTCATTGGCTGGCTGCTGGGTGGTGGAGCCGCGCAACCGCATCCTGGCATTTTGATTGGTTGTTCGTGTGGTATTCACACACCAACTAAAACAGAAATAATTACATGAAAACAGCGCAACGTATACAATAACCAAGGTAATTACAGTACAATACAAAGTATTGTTTATGAGAATCTTAGTTTATTCTAAGCTCTAATCCAGCTGATTGTGTGACGTGACTGGAGATTTAGAGTTAAATTTCTGTTAAGTTAACTGGAGATAAGAGTTAGATTTCCTAATAATTAATTGAACGAAATTCATAATATTAATAATCCAATAAAACACTCTGGAGACTTCCGCTACTGTGAATATTGACAACAGAATAATAGCTAGTAAGGAAATTTAATAAACCAATATTGGATATGCAAAGTTTGATTCTATCTTCTACATGTTAAATTAAAAAAAAAATTATATGTATTTTTCTTAGAAACTGCATGTTTATAAAACCACCGCAACGTCTTATGGGTTCTACTGTACATTCATTTACAACTCTTTGTAGTTTCGTTTCAATACTATTAATTAATTCAGATCATTCAATTACCGGTACTTTACTTAATGGCATGCATACACTATTTGAAAATCACTTTGCATAATTGAATGCTCTGAAATGAATCTATCGCATTTATTTTGGTTACAATACAAAATTAAAGTCTTTCAGAGGATTTGAAACAGTTGGTCCCAGCAGCCTGAAAAGAAGTCGTTGAATTCATCTCTCAAAATTACCATATCATCTGCTTGGTAAGATGATTTGAAAATTATTATTTTCGTGTTTGTATCAATGAATGAAAAATATAAAACCCAAATTTTATTGAATTTGATAGTTTCAGCCAAATTCGATCTTCTTTGAATCAATTGGAATGATTTACAGTGTATCAGGGTTGTAAGTGTCAATTTCAATTTTTTATTTGATTGTAGCCTATAATATCATGTAGCAACCCCACTATCAGAGTTTATAATTGGTTTATTATAATGTATCACACAATTTGTGTGATTAAAAATAAACATAATTGATTACAAAAGCTAAAAACGAACAATAAACTACTGATAAACTAAAAGTAAATTATTTACGAAAACTTACATTAAAACTGGAAAATTTTGGGAAGCTTCAAAATTGATTTCCTACTTAATGATCTCCTTTCATGAATAAACAACCTTCATGCTGGGTTAACAAATCAAGTCAGCTGTTTCAATTGAAAGATCAGTGAAAATCTTGATCATGGATGATTAGTGATTCCAAAATAGATTTGATTACCGTAACCAACTTTGTTCAATAAAGAACTCATACGCCTATGGTTTCAGACCAAGTTTACTATACTAGGCCTATACATCGTGCTTCATTTTGGTGAAAAATAAAAAAATCGCTCAAACTCGGGTGGATGATAGTCCTTGAAGAGAGGAACAAGAATATGCAACTAGATTCACGAAATTCGCCCCCGTTCAGGAGATAAACAAAATTCAAGTAGCAATGAAAAATGCCTGATCTAGAGGTGCAGAATGCAATCTTTAATTGCTAATATCTCCTGAACGGGAGCGAATTTTCAAAATCTGAGCACATATTCTTGTTCCCCTCTTCAAGTACTATAAGATTGCAAATTTTGAGCAATTTCTATTTTTTGAAAAATTTCGCTAAAAACCAAAATGGTGAAAAATAAAAAAATCGCTCAAACTCGGGTGGATGATAGTCCTTGAAGAGAGGAACAAGAATATGCAACTAGATTCACGAAATTCGCCCCCGTTCAGGAGATAAACAAAATTCAAGTAGCAATGAAAAATGCCTGATCTAGAGGTGAGAATGCAATCTTCAATTGCTAATATCTCCTGAACGGGAGCGAATTTTCAAAATCTGAGCACATATTCTTGTTCCCCTCTTCAAGTACTATAAGATTGCAAATTTTGAGCAATTTCTATTTTTTGAGAAATTTCGCTAAAAACCATGATGTATACATCGTGCTTCATTTTGGTGAAAAATAAAAAAATCGCTTAAACTCGGGTGGATGATAGTCCTTGAAGAGAGGAACAAGAATATGCAACTAGATTCACGAAATTCGCCCCCGTTCAGGAGATAAACAAAATTCAAGTAGCGATGAAAAATGCCTGATCTAGAGGTGCAGAATGCAATCTTCAATTGCTAATATCACCTGAACGGGAGCGAATTTTCAAAATCTGAGCACATATTCTTGTTCCCCTCTTCAAGTACTATAAGATTGCAAATTTTGAGCAATTTCTATTTTTTGAAAAATTTCGCTAAAAACCATGATGCTTCATTTTGGTGAAAAATAAAAAATCGCTCAAACTCGGGTGGATGATAGTCCTTGAAGAGAGGAACAAGAATATGCAACTAGATTCACGAAATTCGCCCCCGTTCAGGAGATAAACAAATGATCAAATTAATAATTCTTGAATACGC
Organism: Laodelphax striatellus; assembly: GCA_017141395.1. Taxonomy (NCBI): domain Eukaryota; kingdom Metazoa; phylum Arthropoda; class Insecta; order Hemiptera; family Delphacidae; genus Laodelphax; species Laodelphax striatellus. The sequence continues at coordinate 37,749,723 of CM029534.1, read as the reverse complement.
AGTCCTGGATTTCAGGTTCCTTTTTACAAGAAACTGAAATTATAAATGACATTGAGGTAGCAATGAGAAAACAATTTAAGTTCAACTTTTTAATTTTTAACATGAAAATATTTACAAATCAGTTAATTCGAAATAATAAATGACTATTTGTTAATATAGTATGTACATGGAACCAAAGCTAATCATTGAATACGATTAAATTGATGAATCAATTTCAAAAAATTAATAATTATTACGAGTAATGACTATAGCAGATGACTAAAGTCACTATAGTTCTTTACACAATTTCAAAACGAATCAACATTGTCAAATAGTTATGATTAACATCATATAAATTGAAACGGTTACTAATAACTATGTTAGTCTGTACATATTTATATATAATGAATTATATAATTTTGTTGAACTATCTGTAGAAGAATGATTATAAGGCCAGGTTAGACTCCCTACATGACTTAAAGAATAATGCCAATAATAAAAATATGTTTGAAACAGCTATTTCTTAGATTCATGCCTGCATTTCGGATTCAAAAAATAGGGTTTCAAGCCTATATAACGATATTCAATAAAAATAGCAAGACAATAATAGAAACACGGATTGAATAGAATTGTGAACATAATATAAAAATGAATTAAACAGAAAAATTCTATGTGAAACAAGAAAGATACCCAATAACAATCAGTTAAATAATTGAGTGATATTCAACCTTTTAAAATGCAATAAAACATTTTCCAGATGAAAATCAATTCTTTTTTATATCCTCCATTTTAAAATAATTTCCCGTAATCACTTGAATGGATAAGATCTTTTGCAACGATTATTTAAATAGTTGAGTTGATTGTTGTTTTATTGATGGATAAATAATAATTAGCAAACTATCTATAGGCTATGAAATACAGTAGAATCAATAAATATAAATCACTAATTAATCATCAGAATTAGATAATCTATTTCTTGTTTGAATGGAAATATTTGGCCGGAGGTAGAATCTCTTCAATTTTTTAATATAGCCTAGAAATTTCAATTCATGTTCACTACAACTGAATCAGCAATGAATAAATAGAATATTATTGCAACTTTAAATGATAATTGTGGATTCATAAGAATGTTGTGAAATTCATATAAGAATTTGTCAAAAGAAAAATCATTAGATTTTCGCATAAAAATTTGATTAATTCAGTAGGATTGAATAAGAATAAGCTACATTTTTTCTAAAACAATTCTCAATTCAGTTACTAAACAAACGAACTTTCTTGTTTAATATACAATTATGTACGGCAGTTGTACATTTTCAGTCCAGTGGTGTATGTAAAATTTGTACAAGTGTATCAGTTTCGCAGGAGTGAAGTAATTATTAATGGAACTTATTCATTAGGACTAGACATTCAAAATGGGAATACATGAACAATAAAAATTAATTTATAACTAATTCATCAGAAGCATAATAATTCATAGTTTCGGATGAGCATGGATTAAACAATTTTTCTAAAATCTAATTCTGTAAATACAACTTTATCATACAATTCTTCAATATAAAAATAATATTACATTCTTGTAAAATTGTAAATCTACAATAGAAATAGCAAGGAAGAACTAAGGGCAACTTAGTTAAAAATAATAATGTGGTTCAATAAAATAATTTTAAAATCGCAAGAAGTTATTTGAAAAATGAACATGAATGATTTTGTGGATAAAAAAAGATAGATCAAGTAAATAAGCCTCATAAGAAACATGTAATACCATAATGTAACTGTGACATGTAACAACACATGTAACTTATGATGCAAACCCCAAGGGAAATGCTGACAGAATACAATATCTCCAGACAAAAAAAATCTTCATTTATTACAGTTAAAAGGATTTGGCAGTCTACTAAAGGGTATTTGCTAAAGTACTGAAAAATAAGAAGGGAACCTAAAGAACGTCTCTTACTAAAAATATTAAAGCTGATTTAAACTTCTATACAAACTGGAAGCAACAAGAAATTTGATGGCAATTGAAAGTTTTAGATAATACGATTGTTCAGTGATTAGTAAACAAGTGTTGAATTATAAACACATAGGCTAAAATTATAGTTATCCCTAGCTTCGATTGGAAGGTTTTATACTGTACATAGGAATTGTGTAATTTGATTTATAAGATTAAGAAGAAACTCTTGGAAGAATAGGGGGAAGATGTGATCTTTCAAAGAAGAAAATAATAATGATGGAAGACAGTTTGAATTGATTACAGATTAAGCCTGATATATAAAATGAATAGAACAATGTTCTATTTTCAAATGACATACCCAAAACGCGAATGGGAGGATGGACGTTTCCAAAAGCTTTCTGTTATTGAGTTCAACTTTCATTTCAGTTCACTTAGAAATAAAATACTTCATGGAACATAAAATGTTTATTGCAAATCATGTGAAATAACTACCCATTAATTGGTCATAGAATTGTTAAGAATAACAACAAGTGAGACTTCGAATAAAGTTAATGCAATAACTCTCACATAAAGTTCACCAAATGAATTATTACTTCAATTACAAGAGTTTATCATAATAATTAATAACAAAAAGAGAGGAGGCAATTGATGACACCAAGTGAATAAACACTTTTCGTATAGAAGTAATACTACTTTGACACTCTTCAAAATCTGAATCTTATCCAGAAATTTATTCAATGCAACTTCTGTAAAAGGAACTTTCAAATAACAATTTCAAACAAACAGTTTTCATAATACATCATTCGCATACCTACTTCTCATGAAGGTATATACACTTTGCATATTTGCAAATGCGTAAACCATTTGAATGGCACGGCAGATTCCGTCCACACTATGCATTTATGCATGCAAATATACATTATGTGTTCACAACCTAACGATTTGATTCGTTGCCGATACAAATTACCGAGATACATTAGTGACTCCAAAGTAAAGTTTCAACACATATCTTCAACAATAATTCTTCAAAATGGATTATCAATACAGAAGTTAACCAACTGTAATTCCACCTTCATTCAAGTAAAACGATTTACAACATGATTATCTCGACAGCAAAAATTCTTCCAATACAGTTACATTAATTTTATTGAAACAGATTGCAGAACTTTTCTCATATATAAAACTCTCTTAAATATTGATTGGGTTATGAGCTAATCATAAGGTTACGAGCTTAGTTCATTAGATAACAAGTGTTGTGAGGGTCACAAACATATTGGACTTTGAACGTCCTTATAGCGTAAAGCATTAGAAAAGGTCCTTGCCTTAACAATGTTCAAGTAACTTTTTACTTATGAAAATGATCGTAACGCGTTTATTAACAATAGGAGCGGTCTTGCCTTAACAAAGTTCAAGTTACTTTTTACTTGAGAAAATGATTTTAACGCGTATATTAACAATAGGAGCGGTCTTGCTTAGGAAAGGTTCTTGCCTTAACAAAGTTCAAGTTACGTTTTACTTAAGCAAATAATCGTAACGCGTTTTATTAACAATAGGATCGGTCTTGTCTTAACAAAGTTCAAGTTATGAAAATGTTCGTAGTTATATTTTGGTATGGTTATTGTTTTTAGAGTAGATATTAGTGCTAGTTAGGACGACACAATTAGTCGGCTGAAACGGAGGACAGTGAACTGCGCGTGGAGCTGTGATGATGGTGATGATGGAGGTGATGATGATGCGGAGAAAGATCAGGCAGGTCGAGAGGAAGCGTCTGCGAGGGACCAAAGATGGCGGCCTGTTCCTCAATCTGGCGCGCAAATTGTTCCTCCAGTTTCTGAAACAGACAGCGACGATCACTCTAATCACCGACAATTTGTTTTTGCAAGGATAGCTTCACATAGTATTTGTTAATGCAATTCATTGGATTAGTTTGATGGATTTGACTGGATTTTTACAGTGCCCTAGAATAAACGGCTGTACAGATCAATGCGATAAGAATTCGAGCTAATATTCAAATTTAATCCAAAAACCGGCCACTTGCAGCAACCCAAAACATGGCCGCCATTGCTGTCAATGCTACAAAATCTGACTTGCCGCAGCCGCAACAGCGAAAACCTACCTTCAGAATCAACAGTTATTGTGTAGAACGTGAAATTGAATCTCAAGTATAATGACATTGAATAGACAGTCAATTAATGAGGAAAAGATCGGTGGCCAATCACTAGAATGGCAGATTTATTCAAGTACATATATACTGATAAACACTAAAAGCAAGTTCCAAAACCACTTTCATGTTGAATCTGTAATGATATCTACACTGAGCAAATAAATTCAGTAAAAATAAGAGTGATAACATAATATACACGATCAATCGATAATAAAATGTCATTTTAAGCGTTTAGTCTATAAAATTAACTCCTAGTAGTTATGAAGTTCAGTTAGTAATCTACAAGTTTGTGAAACAGAAATGAATAAGCATGAATAATAATTATAATTTTCGAAATATTAATATTGATAACATATAAAATAATGTACAATAGTTCCACTCACATTTCTATGTCATCTACGATGATCTTCTAATCAATAAGTGGTCAACGGGAAAGGTTAATTTGGTTCAACAGAAAATGAGCGCACACAAAACAAACATGCACCAACTTGTTTGCTATGAGAGTTTTTGTGATGTTATTATGCTCTTAATTTTAGCTGGAATGACGTGACAGTATTATAATTATGATGGAAATTTCAAGACAAGGTTAATGGGAAATACTAACATAAATGATTGAAACCATTGATCTCAAGTTACCGCACTGTTAATGCATGGCCAATCCAAATGATGTCGGGATAAAAAGCAACATAAAGCATGAAATAGAACACATGAAAGTATAATATGCACTGCATTAAGTGAATTTTCCAAAAAAAAATATATAACAAAAAAACCACCAGCTTATTTATGAAAGTGGAGAAGTTGGAAAGCAAGGGGTTTTAGTTAAGTCTTTAACCTAAAAAAGACAGTTCAAATATATTCTAGTTCAAATTCTAATATATAGTATCAATAAGTGGAAATACAAGATGAATATTACGCTTATACTATCAACAATAAAACTCTATTATGAAAATTTGATCAACAGATCTGTGATGGCATTGCATTGGAATAAAAGTGAGTATACATTAAAAATAAACTAATACTACTTATTTTATTGTTGATCTTCGATTATAAAGCATAAACTATATGGGGAAAAGTAAATTGCATTTATTTATTCCTTGCAATACCTTGCTTGGTTGCCGGTTTGAGGAAAGAAAGTCAATTGACATTCTGAGAAATTAAAATTCGAAATTGGTTAGTATCACGTGTAAGGTATTTGATATTTTAGAAATGTGAGAGATTAAATTCAACACCAGATAAATAATAAAAGATAAGAAAATAAAATTCACAAACACATATAGAAGACCGTCACCACAGAATAATCAGTTAAGGTTAATATTTTTATCCGTTAAGGTTTGTACTGGAAAATATATAATACTAGAAAATAAATGAGCTTATTCACTTGCTATAGCAAAGCTGTAAAACATAGTAACTGATTCCACCAACAAAGACAAACACTTCAAATAATACCTAATTATACGACATACACACAATATAAAATATTAATTCACCTAATTACTGAACCTTAATAAATAAGCATCAAGAGTAAAACAATAAAGCAGTGGCCAAACCCATCAGTTTTGTTCAGTTGCTAAAATTTATATTAAATTTTGAAATTTTGTGAATATTTTTGATAATTGACTGAAGTTATCGATGATAAAAGCGTGATTTCAATGTATGTTATGCAGCAAGAGCACATCTTCATTATTCCAACTACTTTGAAGAATAATTCTTAATTTCTTAATTCCATAACGTGCAGTTAGAAGTTCAACACGATGCTAATAACAATAGAAGATTGTCACCATTCTAGAAGGATGAAATAAAACTGTTCATAGTTTGGGACTAGGATACAACTTTACTAAATAAAATACTACTGTACTGATGTGAATACATGTCAGTGCAAACTAATAAACCTTTATTCACGAGAAAATATCCCAGGAACCAATTTCTATCTATCTGGAAGGATGTATCCATTTCCGCTGTAGTTTAAAAAACAATATAAAAACAGTAGCAATATTCATTCATAATCTACAAATTTAGATGTTTTATGTTCTTAAATGAGTTTCAAATGTTTAAAACAAGCTTTATTCTACTTTATTTATGTCTCATGTTTTAGGGATTGAAATGTATTTATAATTTTATTATAATATTTTGTTTTTCATGTTTTCATCTTGTTGAAATATGATAATAACAGATTATCTTGTTGAAACATGATAATAACAAAATAAATTTGGAACACGTTCAAACTTGATAATATCAAGATTTATCATCTTATTCCCCAAAAACCATCTGCCTAGCTAAATTCCCTTGAATATCTATAATTTTTTATGAAGGATTATTATTGTTATATTCATAATACAATGATAACAATGAAAAAGCAGCCCAGCCAAAACGCACACAAACCGGAGACTGAAACATCCAATGGAATATTATTAGTGTGCCATTAGCTAGATGAGAGACCGTACATAGATTAAAAGACATCACAACTTTAGCAAGCACTGCTGCCATTAATAGTATGGAGCAAATCACAATGCTGTTCCCGGAATCAATGGCTGCAACACAGTAAACACAAATTCCACCAGACAGATTCGCTCATCAGACAGGATTCGATCTCAGATTTGACAGACTTGATCTCAACAACTGTGCAATTCTCATAATTATGAAAATAAATTTAAAACGAGTTTCATCCATAGTTAGTCAAGATAAGACAAGACGAGATTAGTCACGTTCAGTCACAATAATCGATTAGTCATTGCATCGGTGTGTGTTGCTTCATAAGCAATTATGTGAAGTACTGTGACTACACGTGACTAATCTCGTCTTGTCTTGTCTTGACTAACCGGTGTACGCCTAGCCTTAGGCTTTACAACACTCAATTCTCTAGCATTTTAAATATTACAAAAAACCGTGAAATATTATATTCGTGAGAGGAATGAGTAAGTAAATATTCTATATATTCACAATGATGAAATTTTAGGATAAGAGACGCATAAATAGTTGGGTTTGATAATACTCATCTACTCTACAATATTAATATAATAGAAAAAAGAGGTTATATTAATATAAAAGGGTAAAATTATAAGGGTAAATAAGTAGAATAAGTAAATGTATCTACTCTCAACTATAACACTTGAGTAAATACACAATATATATTAATAACTATAACATTGAAAAAATATAACTTTTATCATAAAAATCTGTATTCTAGAAATTAAAAGCATTTTAAAAATGACTATTTTCTGACGTAGACCACATTACATAATATAATATGGTGCAATACTATAAATTCAATATTGAATATAGTAAAACTATAGCAGTGGATGAGTGATAGGGTATGTCCACACTTGTTCTATTTTTGTGTGCTGCACAGCATGCGGCCAATGCTTAAGCATACGCAGCTTGCTTGAGTCGCAAACAAAATGGACCAAGTGTGGACAGAGGGATTTAGTAAGTAACAGATTCAAACTGCTTGAAGTATACAATGAAGCAAGTTAAATTATTTGAATGAAATACGTGTAAAGTTATTCTTTCGTGGGGTTGAACGGCAAACATGAAAATGATCAATAGCTATCACAGTTGTTGGTATCAAGCCGGAGCTGAGCTCTGGGTATGGTGAACCGGGACTTGGGTGAGTTGGGAACGGAAGTGGTGCGGGAACGGTAGTATTTGGGCGAGTTGGGAACGGACTTGCTTTGCAAGCTGTTGTAGTAAGGCAGATGTACAGAATGTCGATTCAATTCGATGCCGGTCCGCTCTTCCAGCTTTTGAAACTCATCGGCCATTTCCATTTCAAGCAGCTAGAACACAATACAACGCTCAGCCGGCCGCACTCTACTTAAACGAACTAATGCTTCTTTGTAAGTATTCAAGCAACAACATAATAATTAAAATGTAAAAAATATTTCGATTAGTATTTCACAACAATTCAAGCAGATATTTCATCAGTCAACTTGAAGTTATCAGCAGAACATTATTTCCAACATCGAAAAAATGAAAATAGATTGTTCATCTAATAATATTGAAGCTTCATAGAATACTTACAGTAGTATCATTTATTATAGGGATTAAATGCACAATATGAAAAGAATAATTTTGCAATAAGAACTAATTTAGAATAAATAAAAATGTAGAACTGAAGAAAGTTGCTTTGAGTTCAGCATTAAAAACGCAGTAAATTTACGATACACAAATGTAATGTCAAAATACTGTACTAAGTTCCCCACCAGTTGCCAATTACAATTGGTTTCTTATGCCACGTTCACATATTGCCAGTAAGATAACTATGCCACCTAGGTAATCGATAGCTAGTTGAATTATTTATAAAAAAATTGGAAGAATATCTAATGTATATTAGATAAAGAATGACACATAGGATGTCATGTATGTGCTAATTACCTAGAACAACTTCAATCAAAAATTTAGAAAAAAAAATTCAATCAATTTTATGTACTTGAAAGTATATAATAGCAGCCACTGACTCGAATTGCAGGAGCCAACTTAAACCCAAGATAAAATGAAATAAAAATTGACTATTTATTCGGTATTATTCAGAGTTGGTGAGTCATTTAAATATTTAAAATTCAACTTGGCTGAGGGTCGTTAGTCTATTATTGTCTTATAAAATCAAAAAGCAAGAACAGTTTAAGAAATTTCTACACAGCCTATACCTACATATGAGAGCATAAAAAATACAAGCCAAAACATTAAAGCAGGATGTTGTGCTTACCTGTTTCCTTGGCTTCAGCTGAGCCTTCCACTCTTTCAGTTCCTTGCTGGAAGCTTCCTCTTGCTCCTTGAGCTTCATCGTCTCATGCTCCATCAACATCTTCCCTGAACAAAAATTAATAGCAACATTCATTTCTATCTCAAACAATACTAACACAAGAGATAGAACTGATCATTTACAAGAAAATAGAGCTTCACACTATACAAATACATTCAAAAAATAGAAAAATCATTGATATACGATGATACAATACAAAATAAGACTTGCAACAAGGCTTGCATACTGTAAATATTCATGTGAATTCAAGTACTCATGACAATTCTCAAGTTTTGTCAATTTTCTTGTTCTTGAATATTGTATTTGTTTAAATTATTTAATAAGTGAATAGGCCATGCTCAATGGCTGTAGTTCCTTTCTAACTATTGTAATACAGTATGTGAATCTAATAATATCAAGTCACCAAGGATGTGCTTACAGGTTAATGGTACGAATACACTATGCATAATTGCATCGTGTGGACGACGTCGTTGACACATTCACCTGCAAATACCCAGCAGACTGGCGCCAGTCGACTATGCATGCAAATATGCATTGTGTATTCACACCCTTATATCAGTTTTTGACGTCTGGTGTAGTTTGCAATATGTAAATACAATTTACCGGTTGAATTCGGCGTCATTGCAGCTCCATATAACTTGGCCTCAACCGATTTGCAAGCCTGGACAGAGACTTGTATCACAATTAATAAAACTAAACAATACTTATGAAATGGAACTTACTCTTTTCATTCTGGAGTTGCTCCAGCTCTTTGATGGTAGTTTCTGCAGCCGCTCTCAGCTCTTCCAACTGGCGTTGGTGTTTCAGTTCGAAGCGCAGCGTCTCAGCTTTGTAACGCTTCTTCTCGGTTTCTTGAAACTGAAAAGCAAATAAGATTAGTATGAATAAACTACAAGTAATCAAATGAAATCGAAATCCCAACACACATTAAGTTAGCTATAATAATAATTAATTGAACGAAATTCCTAATTAATAATGCTATATAATAATGATGCCTTTATTGATCTTGAATACATTACAAACGAAAAATAAAATGCAGTACACGATTATATTATTGACTATTTACACCATGGATTGAAACCGTATGGAAAAGTAAGAACATAGATGCTATTATTATTGACATCAATGCAAAGTGAACAGAAAATAATTATTAAGGATGTAAGTGGATGAAAGCCTGACATGACATGGAATACTTATTTATAAAAAGACATAATAATAAACACATTACTGTACATTACTGAATAAATAAATAAATAATTATATTGTGAAAATATGGAAATTGTAAACACACGTACACACAGAGATTTTTAAAATCAATATTAACAAACGATAGTTGATACTAATCTTGGTATAAAATGTGTATGTTTATCCACAGCCTAAACTAAAAAAAAAAAAATACCTTTTCTAGTTTGGATTGTGGATCTACAGTTTATACCAAGATTTACAGTTTACAGTAACAGTAACAGTTTACCAAGTAACAGTTTATCAACTATCTTTTGTTAATCTTGATTTCAACAAATTCTGTGCGTAAGGGCCTTATACTTTTAAAACAGATAAGACAAGAATTTGGACATTTGTTTGCAACATTGCAGGGATGATTGTAATTATTAATTAGTTCATACGGGTCATAGAGTAAAGTAATACGGGTCAAAATTGGTTATTCAAAGTGACATGAAATAAGAGTTTTTGAAAATAGGAATGTGAACATGGGTGGATGCAACATTTCCCAGGGAAATTACCTTTTTCAGCTTGCTCCTCTCCATGTCTGGATCTCCATGATTGCTGATTCGCAGCGACTCCCTGTACATCATTTCTCGCGCCTTCATCTCGGACCGAATGCGCTTCGGCAACGCCCTCTTCTCCACCGTTTGCCGTTTGATCAACTCCTCTTCCTTCCTCTGATTCATCCTCTTCATCTGCTCCAATTCTTTTTCGTGCCTTATCAGCATCTGAAAAAGGGGAAATCATTGAGCAAAAAGAGAATTCAATTCAAATTGCAAAGCAACTACAACAACTCAAGTCATAATTCTCCAGTCTAAATCAACGCGTCATTAGATAGGATTGTTAATTACCTATGCTTGATGATAGCTTCACAGTATCAATAATAGAATCAATGTATTTGAAAATTGTCTACATTTTATACCAGGAGGCGAAGTTAGAATGCATTAGAATGCGATATTTTCCTATTAACCAACAGGAACAAGTATCCGGTTCATGAAGAGCTCAATGAGAAATCAATGAAAAGTTACAAAACTTTTACAAAACAATTCCAAGTACACGATTGATTGATTGATTGATTTATTTATTAGTTGTACTAGGTCTGAGGAGACCCATTGCACAAAAAAAATACAAAATACATATTGAAATAATTTAATACAAGATAAACAAAAATACCCAATAGAATGATACAATAGCAGCATATCAGTCGAAAATTTTAAAGTACAAGAGGATGGTAAATTATGATATTTGCTATTACAAGCCTTTACATACATTTTACTAATAAGGTATGTTATCTATAGTGGTTAGAAAAAATGTATAGTAAAGTATGTAAAACGAGTAATAAAGTAATGCTAGTACTAGCAATACTAATACGAGTACTAGCAATAGTATTTGTTTGCCTTAGAAGGAGGGAAGACCCTCGATGTCATAAAGTCAAAGTGTTACATGATAGGAGAAACCGAGCATCATCGAAATAGATATCACTACCAATAAATTTAACCAAACAATTTATCTGATGACAAAAACCTTTCTGACAGGACCTCACTTATACTTTCAATAAATTACGCCTAATTTCTTAATTCAGTTCGTCTCACACAATAATTATTTTCTACATTATATATTATTATTTGTGCTGGGTGAGCAATTCGATTAACTTATCAATAATTCATGGACAGAAAATATTCTCACCTGATGCCTCTGTAGGAAGAATCCATCTTTCAATAGTCTCTTGGCTAACTGTTGTTTTTCGTGTATTTGCTTCTCTTCCAGCTCCCACAGAGAAGCTTCACGAGCTCTCATTAGCTGCACAAAAAATTACAAATTTAATAGTAATTAGAAATAAATGTAATGAAAACAATGTTGAACATGTAAGTCTACTCTCAACCATCAGCTCTAATGAAAGTACATCAATAAACTGAACGAACATCAAAGAAACATATTTTCAAGTCAAACCAATATTATAATGCTACGTGGGAATAATCTAACTGTTGTTAGATTAATCTAACAACACTGAATAATACTCTAATACTGACTGAATAATCTAACAATAATTCTGAGCTGATTATAGTACAAGAAAAACTTGAATACCTGTTGTTTCGATGATAAGAATTGCTGCTCCATCAAGGCTATGCTTTCTCTGTGAGAATCACTCAGCCGCCGTAAAGAGCTTTCGTGATTTTCGTTCAATTTTTCTAAAAACAATTTCTCCTGAAACAACATAAGCAGTATAATTTTATTATTTTGAACAAATGTGGATGAATAATCATCAATCATTGAAAATAGAAAAGTAGGTTGAATAATACAAAATGCAATAATCTTAAAAGGGTTAATAATCTGAAATACTTCTGAATTTACAGTATTGTGCAATGTACTCTTTCACAGACACAATGGAACACTTGAGACAGCCATTTACTTGTTCTACACATAAAATACGTTCTTAGTCGTCCAGTAACTATTTGTTCTAATATTTTGATACATAAAATACAAAGTAATGACCAAGCTCTTAGTTATAACAAAGAGTGTAATTATTTTCTCAGTGAAAACTTGAAACTGATCAAGTTATCTTCTTCCGCTTATCAAAGTAACAATACAATATCTTGATACAATTGAATCTTCAAGGAAAAGTATAACATAATGTGAGCAAATGATACGATACTATAAATATATTGCCTAATTATATAAATCGAAGAAGATAATATAGTATTCTAGTAGATAGCTCTTATTATTTATAAAACCTTGAAAAGAAAAGTACACTCACCCTCTCTTCATGTTCAGTTTCCAATTTTTCTTTCCGCGTTTTGAAAACACTTTTTCTTTTATCCTTGGGCATTAGGTCAACTTCTTGTTTGAGAAGTCTAAGCTCCTGTTTTTGACTTTCTCTGAACTCTTTCAGTTCTCTCTCCTGAAAAAATTATAGAAATTTGATGTTCAACAGAATTTAAGGTATAAGGTACAAGTCGATAATTTTATAGAAGATAATTTTCAATATATTGAAATGTGAGGGAAACTCGAACAGATAAGTAATAAGAAGACATAGAAATTATTCTCTATTCAACAGAAAATAGTGACCTATTCAATTATTAATTGAAGTTTTTGTTGTTCAAAGAAATTGATGAGAGACATGATTCTAAGGGCTGTTTCATAGCGAATCACAATAAAGTTTAACCCCAAGTTAGATTATGTAAAACACATATACAACAATTTACACTCGTATAAGCTAATAACTGAATTTCTCAGCTTTATGAAATAGGCCCATGGCCTTCAGACTTGGAAAGTATTAAGCTGCACTTCATACCTATTACTTTCAAGGAAAGAAGAAAGAAAATAGATAAATGAATGAAAAAATATTGACCTGTTCAGCTCGAATTTTCTTGGAGGTGAGTCGAAGGTCGGCCTCCTGTTGCATTTCAGTCTTTTCGATTTGTTGCCGCTGTTGGCGTATCATTGTGTCCAAGTCGGCCTCGTACGATCTCAACAAATTCACTCGCTCCTGCTCAAACCTTTTGTCCTGTAAATTAGACAGAAACATTTACGAAAATTAGCCAAATAACTTCTACGTGATCATAAATGAAAATGTGCAATACATTGCGTTTTATAAGTAGGCCTACACAAATATTTCATCATACAACCCCTGAGTTGAAACATTTTGGGGTCGATCATGTTCCACTAAGCATGTATTGTAAGCTCTAACACAGTATTTATTTATTGTCTTACAAAATATAAGGCGAAGTTAGGACTCGCAGGTCCTCTCTTACACTTAACCTTAAAAGTATGGACACAGTTGCATTACAAATCTGTTTATTAAACAACAATAATGCAGCAGAGTTCCGCATTGATGAGCAATCTAAACACAAGAAAATCATAGTAAATACTGCATTTAAATTGAAATGTAAATATTATGTTATAGATAGTAAAATGTTTTGATTGAAGTACGTAAATAATAATAATAATACAGTTTTATAAAGATGGAAGGTAATGAGACATTGCAACTATACAGATGCTGTTTATTATAATACAGTTTTGTTTCCATCTACATCATAAATATAACAATAGCTTATCAATAGCCTGTATTTACGAGTAGTTTTAAATGAGTGATACTTCTCTATAATTAATTTATTAAAGTACAGTGATTGGAATGAATAAGTTCATAAATAAATTCAAAATAATCATTTTCTCGAATTAAGAAACTATTGTTGGTAATGTTTCATACTTATATTTTTATACTTATATTTTTTAGACAAACCTGTTGTTCTTTTGCCGACTGAGCTTTGGATGACAGTTCTTGGAATTGCTTTTGTTCTTGTTTTTGAAGCATTTTCAGTTCTCGAAGTTCTTGTTTCCTGCAAATAAAAAAACAATTTTACAATTGAAGAAATACCTACACACTGTTTTACAGTAGACTCCCGTTTATACGAGGTAATTGGGACCGGGACTACCTCGGATACGGGAAAACTCGGATAATACGAAGGTTAAGTTCAATTATGGTTTAAAAAAAAGAAGTAAAACCATGTGAAAGGTTACAAAACTGGTTTATTGGAACCAAAAACATATAATAATTATTATTACAGACCTGTAAGCAAGTAGAGACATAGATTTTTTTCAAAAAAGTCTTTAATCGTCTTCTGAGATAACCTTTCCCTCGCTTGGACGAGCTTGTCTGGCTATTAAGACCTTTATTTATGTTTGCTATTTTTGAATGACAAGCTCGGTTAACCCGGCTCTGTTAGCCGAGACTCGGATAACCGGGAGTTTTCGGTATTATGTTCTAAGAAAGTGGTAGAAGTTATTTTCAGCCAAAATAATTTTATCTCCAATCGAAATATTAAATTATTTTCTAATATTTACCTGAAAATGTGATCGTCGTATATCTGTCCATTCTCATCATCGCCATAAATAACCTTGCTCGTCGTGGTGGTAACAACTACTCCGTCTATTTCAAACTTTCGAGTTCGTTTTCTAGTTTTCTTCTTCAAATTACGTAATTCTAATTCCTCTTTTGATCGACTGTGGCGATTTGTATCCTGCAAAAAAAATTAGAATTATTAATACATATTTGAAATGAATCACTTACAAAAAAATGCAAAGCAAACCGATTTTCAAAAATCCCGTTATTATTCTTTAAACTATTATTCATCAATCTATTAAAAATTTATCACAGTCCTAAATGACTATAGCTGGAAGTAGACATCTACTTGTAGAAAATTTCCTCACCAATGAGATGTAAATTTTGGTTGGTTACTTCGTGATAATACTAACTGGCATCTATATTGGTCTTTTTATATTTATTTATCCAACGGTGTCTTACTTTAATAACCAAAAATTCAGGTTCATTAGTATACATTTATCCATGAGAAAAATCATTCAAGTTTGAAAAATAATTTATCTGTCCCCCGAACAATGGTATAGTTAATGATATACAGAGTGATTCAAAAAGAATACCACAACTTTAAAACTTTGTATTTAATGAAAGAAATATTATAGAACCTTCTGTTATACATCATTTCAAAGAGTAATTAAAGAAGTTTTTTTCACTCACAAAGAAATTCAGAGATGTTCAATATGACCCCTCCAGACACTCGAGCAATATCAACCCAAAACCTCCCTCAAACTCTTTCCACTCTCACCGTAGCATATCAGGCGTAACAGTTTGATAAGCTGCTGTTATTTCTTGTTTCAAATCATCAATATCCATCCACCATTGATGATTTGAAACAAGAAATAACAGCAGCCATCCAAACTGTTACGCCTGACATGCTACAGATAGTGTGGAACAAGTTTGAGGGAGGTTTTGGATTGATATTGCTCGAGTGTCTGGAGGGGTCATATAGAACATCTCTGAACTTGTTTGTGAGTGAAAAAAACTTCTTTAAATACTCTTTGTGAAGATGTATAACAGTAGGTTCTATGATGTTTCATTCATAACATACAAATTTTTAAAAGTGTGGTATTCTTTTTGAATCACCCAGTTTTTTAGTACTAACCCTATTGTATTCAGTCTTTTTTCTCATGACGACTTGAGTGGTTGCAGGGGGCGGTTGGCTGTTGTCGGAATGAGGAGCGGAGGCGGCAGAGGAGGAGGCGGAGGCGGGGGCGGTGGCAAGCGGCCGATTCTCCTTGTTGCTGCTGCCGCGGCTGTCCTGGCTGATGGTGGTGGAGACCGACTCGGCGTCCGACCGGTCGTAGGCCCGCGTGCTGGCCGCCGACGGGCCGCTGCGGGTCGAACCGCCTCCGTCCGACTCGGCACCGCCTCCGCCGCGGCCCCCCCGCTCGCCGCCCACCGGGCTGCTGCCGCTGCTGCTGCCTCCCGATGTCTGCACAGATACAACAAATCAAAACAAATAATACTTCTATTCAATTGAAACGAAAAAATATTACACGTTGAATCAGCTTGGATGCTGAGAAAACACATATACATCAAATCAAATATGATCATTCACCTCTGCTAATTCAGTCAAGTGGATGTGAAACTGGCAACCAGCTGGTAGGCCTAAGCCCACATAGGGCTGTTGCGCCATTGGCATACATACATCAAATCAAAATTTAAAATTTTCGTGCGATTGAAACACAAATACATTATAAATTGAATCAGTACTGATGCTAGAAGGGCCAAAGTCACATCAACTACTTTTCGAGGTTAATTGAAATTGATAAACTTCATTCTCCAAAATAAACATAAGAAATAGCTCATCAAAATCATAAAGTGTTTTTAAAATTGAATCATATTTTCAACATCAAATCAAAATCAAATAATTTTATACAATTGAAATATAAAGATATTATTCAAACTAAAGTATATTACATAATATAGAATTAGCACCGATGCTAGAACGGCCTGACTAACATCAACTACTTTTTGAGGTGAATTGAAATTCAAATACAGGTAGTTTATCCTCAAGAATAAACACAGGAAATTACAAATGAAAATATAATAATTGAGGGATCCCTGTTATGGGCAGAAGACTATGAGAGAGGAGCGAGTTGTATTATAACTCAACTAACTTAAAATGTTAATGGCTAATAAATAACTATATACAGTATGATTATTAAAGTAAAATTAATATACAGTATAATAAGTTGATTTGTGTATTTATATGTATGAGGAATAAAGGGAAAAGATAAATAAGTGAAAAGAGGAGAAAATATGAAAGAAATATTCTGATAAAAAGACGAAAGTGAAGGAAAACTGTTGATAGTGTGCCAATTGTTTTTTGAATTCATCTGCTGTTGTTGTATTTTTGTTTTGTATGTTTTATGTGCGTTCTGAATAAATTGAATAGTTTCAATTTAGCTAATAAATCATAGAAAGAATAATTATTATTCATTCATTAATCAATAAAGACAACGCATAGACCAAGTTACCCATTCTTCATCCATTTCAAAATGTAGTTGATATGATTGTTTTGAGATTGATAATGATGTGACCACCAAAACCAGAATCACGATATTTTAATAAATTCGAGGTTTTGACAATCCCGAGTTTTTTATTAGCACAATATCACCTTCACAACTACACAATAAAAAAACCAACAGAATTTACAAGGGAAGAAATAACAACAGGACTGACCTTCCTGTACATTAGTGGTCTTTTTGACAATTACTATTTTCCAATTAGAAATAAAAATTGAAGAAAGAATAGCAACATTACTGACCTTCCTGTGTACATTGGTGGTCTTGTTGACAATGATGTAGACCTCTTCGGGATCAGCGGTGTCGGCAGATGCAGAGATGAGCGCAGGCGGCTGCCCGTTCAGCTTGCTGTGAACTGGCTTCGACTTGGAGGCTGGCTTCGACACAGGCGTTGACTTGGTGCTTTCAACAACAATCGACGTTGTCGAATTGTTCGGCCCTACCACCATCAGGGAATCTGCTTCAATGCCTGCGGAAAGAGATTACCGTGAGTTTGGTGAAATTTGAATATTCAAGTCTAAAAATCATTTCATAAAAATTAATGTATCCAAATAAACATTAAAATGGAAATAATGAAATTTTCAATACAAAAATGAAATCTCAATGTCTCAAAAACTCAATCTAAAATCTAAATCTATTAATCTTGAATTTTTCATGTATTTTTTTGAATGCAACAGGCATAGCCCAATCGAAATCATGAAATTAACTCTACTATAGCTACTGCAGTATACTATTATTAATCAAGTGTACTATAGTGTTACTCTTAGGGCCGGTTCATGAGCTCGGGATTTAGCCAAGTCCTAGACTAAAACGGGTGGCTACCGTAGCATCAACAAACGTTTGTCTAGAAAGGTTAGTGGGTTAGCAGCATAGAGAGCCCTTAGAACATAGTGTCGAGGCTAACGTTTGTCGATGCTACTGTGGCCACCCGTTTAAGTCTAGGACTTGGCTAAATCCCGAGCTCATGAACCGGCCCTTACTATATCAACTATACTACAGTTCGTTCAATTTTTAGAATGCAAAACAGAGTATTTAATGGCAATCCCATTCTATGCGGGAATATAATCGCACTGTTGCCATATTTTCGTTTGTTGCCATAAACCATCGAGGTTTTGTGCTAGAAAACAACAATTGTGCTCAGAAGCACAAGACCAGCACAAAACATATTTTATACTTAACATTTTTGAATAGAATATTAACTGGATGAATTGATATTATTTACTGAAAAACATCAGTATGATACAATGTCAGTCTATCAAGTCTATACAATGTCAGTCTATACAATGATGCAGTAAAAACATTAGTAGATGTTCAACATTGATCTTTCAAGCGAGAAGCATTTATTGGATGAGCTAAAAGATTTCAATACTTTGAGACTGACATCAATTTTTATATTAAAATTCATCTCTGTCTAGCATCGTTGTTTTGGAATCGATGTTTTTCTACCACAGATGTTTACTGATTGATCTATCATCGATCAAAAATCGATGTTTCTGTACTCCCGATGTTTACTGATCGATCTATAGTTTCGAGAGATTCAGCCCTCATTAGAGATCAAGTAACGATTCACGATAGATTATAGAACAATGCAGAATATTTATTAAATAATTCAATTGAGATTTGATGCAGCTATTTTACCGTCGAGAGAATTCCAATTGCTATCAGAGTCCAGTCGCGAGTCTCTGACCTGCTCCGACTCCTCACCAACCGTGACTACCGAAACGTGAGTCATGTCGTGAACTGACTCATCGTAGTCGCTTGTAGCACTCTGATTGACAACCACCACATCATCTTCTTCTATTGAATCTTTCACCTGAAAATCAAACATTATAAGATCAGATATTATCAAGTACCGTGAGTTGATTGTAAAACAAATATTTTACAAGAGCTAGTAAAAAATTTAAAATCCTAATGAGAAAGTTTTCTGTACTGTGAATGAAAAGCCTACAACATAAAAATTGGGTCAACAATAAATTATGTCATATTCAAATTTAGAAATAAAAACAGATTTCAAAGTGGGATGAAAGGTCTGTATTCATAAATACTCATATTTCCCTGTGGGATAAAGACTCAATATTTCATAAGGTATTTCACATTAAGATTTAGAAATAAAATTAGATTTGAATGGTTACAAAGAAAGATTTGTGGAAAAGATATCAAGAACAAACAAGTAAGTGAGGTAACTGGATATATGAGAAACATGAATTGTAAATTATTGAAATATATACCGTATTTACTTCAAGTAACAGTGGGTTGTTCATTAAATTATGTTATGTGAGTGAGCTGACCTCAAAAGGTTGATGGAAAACTCTAAAAAGTGATTATTTAATTCAATTGATTTTATGACAAGAATATGTACAATAGAGCTTCGATAGCTCGTAGCTTACTGAACTACAGTGACTATAGAGAGTATAAGAGTAAGAGAGAGTGACTATAAGAGTTTATAGAGTCAATGTAACAGAACCAAGGATTTACTAAAAACCATACTAAATAACGAATGACAGAAGTTCCAAATTTCCCCTTCCAGTCTCTCACTTTGATATTTTTGTATTTCCATTTACTTTCATCCTTTTTTTTATTGCTTCTGCAATAAGTGTGAATAAATATCTAAATTGGAAAATAACCAATTAAAATATCTATGTTCTACTGTATTTAAAAGATAAAAAATGAGAAACAATACATACTGAAGAAATTCAACAGGTTTTCAATACCTTTATTGAAAAAAAATTACGATTGAATAGTAGAACACTTTTCCAATCAGTCTTCACAATAAGATAATTTCAATTGGCCATAATTACAGGATTTATTCATTCAAACATAACTCAGGTGCATTGTTCAATTTCAAGCAGTCTTCATAAATATAGTATAATTTCAGTGCGCAGTGGAGTACTCAAAGGAAGACCAAGTTGGAGAAGAACATCAGTCTTTACAATGGGATAATTTGAGTCAGCCTTCATTACAAGATTATTAATTCAGTCATATGGAGTCAGTCATTCCAGAGAGAATGGGGAGATTATTCGATTTCAATCAGTCTTCAAAACAGGATAATTCTAATTGGTCTTCATTACAGTCATAATTGGAGGATTATTTAATTTTAATTAGTCTTCACATTTGAGAGGATAATTTTAGTCAACAGTAGACTACTGCCAACAATTCCAGAGGAATTTGGGGAATTATTTGATTAGTTCAATCTTCACAATAGGATAATTTGAATCAGCCTTCATTTGTAATAATCGGAGGATTATTTCATTTCAAAAAAGCTTCATAATAAGAGGATTATTTCCGTCTAAAAACAACTCCAGAGGGAGTAAGGGGCGGATTTAATTCCAATCAGTCTTCATAACAGGGTAGTTTGAACCAGCCTTCATTACAGTCATAATTGTATGATTATTGAATTTCAGTCTTCATAATCGAGAGAGAGGTAAATCTCAGTGAACAGTCGAGTATTGCGAGCAATTCCACAGGGAGTAGCAACAGGTGACCAGAATGTGTTGAACGGTGGCCAGTGCAATTACCCGTGTCTTGTTGTTTTCGTTGGCAACAATGATGACCTGGCTCTTGAGTGGCGTGGATGCGTCGAGAGGCGGCGGAGGCGGGGGCGGCACGGGCGTGGGGGCGGCAGCCGGAGGCGGCGCGTGATGCTGTAGCACAGGCGGATGCGTTGTAGTCACCACGGTCACATTTGATTCCAGCACGTCTCGACTGCCGCTCACCGGGGGCGGCGGATCGTCCTTCAATATGCGCACTGTTGTGCCCGAGGTATTGGTGACGTCTTGCGAGCCTAGATAAGATATAAGATAATTTATTCAACTCTGCATATCATACAATAAACAGTTGGATATCGTCATAGGCCATTCTTTAAAGACTAAGGCTAGGCGTACACCGGTTAGTCAAGACAAGACAAGACAAGACGAGATTAGTCACGTTTAGTTACAGTAATTTGCATAGTTGCTTATGAAGCAGCACACACTGATGCAATGACTAATCGGTGTGTGTTTCTTCATAAGCAACTATGTGAAGTACTGTGACTAAACGTCACTAATTTCCTCTTGTCTTGTCTTGACTAACCGGTGTACGCCTAGCCTTAGGCCACACTATCAAGTGCTACGTTTCGCTTCGTGCTAAGAGCAAAGTTACTCGCATAGTATATGTGATACACTCTCAGCAATGAACATGAAATAAATACAGAGATGTATCGCATTCAATATGCATTCAATAACATTGTTATTATGTATTCAAAGCAACTCATTTCTGCGCTTAGGTTTTTAACTTTGCTGGAATATTTTTCTATACTTAAAAATAAGATTGTTTGCACATAAATTTATGCATATTTAATCAATAATTTGTCTTTTAATATTCAATCAATATTGCCTTTTAACATTTTGTCTGTTTCAATATTAATATTCAATAAATAAATAAATACTTAAGCAATATTATAAAATAACAAGTAACTCTGTAATGTGATGTAATTCTTAAAAATAAATGATTTTGATTTTTTGATTTCAAAGTTTTACTCTTGAAACGTTTAAAAATACAATGCTATGTTTCAACTTTATAGAAGAAACTTTTAGTTTCGGCTAAAACTCTCCCTTAGTAATCCTCTCAGATGAAACTCACCAGACAGTATGACAATCTCGGGTGCAGACGGCGGCAGCACAGGAGGCGGGACGAAGGTGGAGGCGGGGGCGGCGGAATGGGGCGGCATAAGCGGCGACTTGTTGGCGGCAAGTGCCGAGATGACCTCGTCGCTGAGGGGCGGCGGCGCGGGGCGGCGTCGGTTGCGATTGGACGCCGACGAGCTGCGAGCCCGCAACCCCTCCCCGCCCCCACTCTTCGAATCGTGCACTCCGTTCATCATTGACATTGGACGCGTATGCGCCTCCTTGCCTCTGCTCTCTCGCTTCTTCACCTGCCACACACACACACACACCAATCAATCAATATTTTATTGCCAAAAAGAAAAGAAAACAATACAAAAGTGAATCGGTACAACACTAGAATAAAATACAGAATAAATAATTACCTTGAGATTTGATAATGAGTTTTAAACCATCAACAATATCATTAACAATATGGCACTACCAAATCAAATCAAGTTGAATACAATCAAAACGTTTTCGCGGAGGGTGATGTCCACATGAGCTCTCAGCTTGTGCGTAGGTAAAGAGCCCCAAAGCAGAATATTTTTGGTCTTTCTGCGACAATCCCAAACTATGTCAAAATCTTTCTGAGAGATTGAAATTTCCTCACGGATTATTTGACGTTTTCCGCATAGTTGAAAGCAATTCTATTACAAACCATTCAAAGTTGTGATTAATATGAATACACTTGAATACAATTTTAAACGACATACCACTCAATAATATTTGTGAATATTATATAGTTAAAACTATATTATATAGTTAAAACTATTATTCGTGGTGTAGCGCTGGACTTTACGTCCATCATTAACATTCAACAGAGTGATAGTAATAGTTTCAACTATAATTCACAAATATTATATGTCGACGGAGTTATGTCGTTTAAAAATGTTTTCAAGTCAATCATCAATTAGCAGCTCGTGATGGAAAGTGGAATAGAAGAGTTTCTATAAATATTTTATTACAATACTTATAGTAAATATAAGTTATTTAAGTTAAGTATATGGATGGTTTAGAGGCCAGATGGAGAATCAATATTCAATATTCAATTTATCACAACGCCTTCTGACAATTATACTTCTATTGGATAAGAGAGTTATTAATTAGACTTCTACTATAAACTAAATCCCTTAAAACCAAACCCGACTGTCACTCACCTCAGCATGATTGGCGACAACAGGTGGTTGCGGGGGCGGCACTGGCACAGGGACGGGGGGCGGGGGAGGAGTGGTCGCCTCCTTGTCATCCACTGTTCTCCGCTTCGTTCTATCCTCCTGCTCCACCTCCTCCTCCTCCTCGAAACTCGACTGGCTCGGGGGCGGCGACGGAGTGGGGGCGGCAACGGCAGCGACCGGGGGCGGTGAAGGAGTCTTGGGGGCGGCTGGCGGCGGTTCAGGTGTTTCCGGAATAGACGGAGTGGAGGCGGCCGGTGTAGTGGGCTGGGAAGAGGGGGAGGTAGCCTGTGGCGGGGGCGGAGGGGCGGGACCTTTGTCGTGCGACAGCCGCCTCTCCAGACCATCCGGCTGCTTCTTCATAACCTTCATAAATAAAATAATCCAATAATACATGCATAAAATATCAACTAGAACATTTGAAAAACTACACAGATATCAAGCAAAAAATGATAGAAATGAACCCACTCAACTGTGATGCCCATGTACAAGTAGTATTCGGGTGGGAGTGCATATGTACAGGGTAAGTGAGCTCATATATATTATTTGAAATGATATTTTTTCAACTGGATAATTAGATAATATTTGGATGAATCAAGAAAGATTGTTTAGACTTGTCTGTTCCTCTATTTATCAAAACAATTGGACAAGGGTGATTTTCGGTAATGGTAACTTTCAATCATTGAACAAAGAAGAAGTTTCTTTAAAACTTCAAGTCAAATACTTACAAGTATTTTACAAGAAACATATTAATAGACAGAGGGTTGCAAAAGTAAGTATGCAGAGATGAAATATTTTATAGAAAAAGTAGGCTTTCAGATAAAAACTTAGCTTTTATAATCTAATCAACATTAAGAAACAGAAATGAACTCTTCAAAGTGTTGCACTTGACGAAATCACTCACTTCATTTTGTGTTCTATAAAATATTTCATCATCTTACACCCCTCTGTATAATAAAATAACTTACAGGTTTTTTCTCGACCTCTTCCTCGGCACCATCAGATATTCTCTGTTTCTTGCATTCCGTTGCTTCTTCTTCCGCTCCCCTCTTGACACCTTCCACTTCGTCCGTAACTGGAGGATAAAGAATAGAATTAAAAACTTATTTTCTATTTCAAAATAAAAAAGTACAGTAAAATCAATTGCATACAAGTTCAATAATACAAAGAAACATGAATGCGATGAACACAAATCCATTATACAATATTTTGAAAGAAAAAATAACAAACCCAACAGATTTGAAAAAAATCCATTAAATCATAGAAAATCCAAGAAAATCATAAATATACACAAAATACTGCAAATAACAAAATATTTAAAATAAAACAATGATTATTACCGCAGGAATGAATTCGAGAATATTTGAAGAAATGGAGCATTTCCAATTGTAATTTCAAGTTCTAAAACTTATGATCTTGGAGGGTCCAGTCTCACAAGCCATCAAATTATAATTTAATTACCAATTTATTCAGAAACAAGCTGTCCCGGCGAACTTCGTATCGCACTCTTCCCCCCCCCCCAAATGTCCCCCCTCTTCTCCCCACAAATGTCCCCCCTTCATGCCACCCCCAAAAAATGTCATCCCACAAATGCCCCCCTCCATTCCCCCCCAAATGTCACCCCCACATATCCCTCTTCATGTCAACCCCCTCTTTCCCATCAAATGTCACCCCCCTCCTCCCTCCAATTATTTTTTTTATATTTATTTATTTAATTCTTTCTTTTCAATTTTTTTTAATTTAGCCTATATTTTTTTAATTTTATTCCCGTTCTTCAATTTTTATCAGTCCTATTCTAATTAAAAGAATTTTTTCATATTTATTAATTTATTTTAAATTTTTTCATTTAATTGATTTTATTTTTATTTATTTTTTTTTTATTTCCGTTCTTCAATTTTTATCAGTCCTATTCTAATTGAAAATTTTTTCATATTTATTTCTTTCTTTTTAATTTTTTTATTTAATTTATTTTATTTATTTTTTAATTTTATTTCCGTTCTTCAATTTTATTATTAGAAACAATAAAACATGCATGATACGAACGATAACTCATTCTTAATTGATGATTGTAGCGTAAAAAATAATTAAGAGTAGAAAACCTAGAGCAAAAAAAAACGGTCCAGAGCGGGGTTTGAACCCGCAACCTCTAGGTTACCAAGCAGAGACTCTTGCACTGAGCCACGGAGACTTAGAATATGCTTGCTAATTTATCTATCTTGAATTGCGATCATCTTTCTGTTGTAGGTACACGTTCGTGCCGGCAAGTTTGAATGTAGCTCTGTGAAATATTTGATAGGTTATGTCATTAATGTAATAACTATTTATTAATTATAAAGGGATTTTCTTATATTTTAATACATATTATGTTAACCAGTGCTGTAAAAATTCAAACGAATCCAAAATCATCTAAATCGGTTCAGCCGTTCTCGAGTTATAAGCGAGCGTACAGACACCAACTCTCTTTTATTAATATAGATTAACAAATGATACTTAATGGAAGGATCAACAGGCTCACGCCCAAAACTGTCTCTTTTCCAATTTAGAAAACAGTACAAATCTAGGCTATGTAGCATATTTCACTAAAAAACCAAACACTTGAAAATTTTTGAATATTGTAGAAGATGACAATAAAATATACTCAATTATTGATACTATAGTAATGAAAATTCTCTGGTTTATGGACAAACATCCAGATGAGTTTATTGACAAAAGCTCAGACATTAATACAGTTCTCTCATCAGTTGACACCTTGTTGTAATTCATAATTTCTCACAAGTTCTATATTTATCGTTTAATCTTGTAATTTTCCATTATTGTTGATGTGGCTTAGGCTAGGCTTACACTGGTTAGTCAAGACAAGACAAGATGAGATTAGTCTATTTTAGTCACAGTACTTCACATAGATGCTTATGAAGCAACACACACCGATTAGTCATTGCATCGGTGTGTGCTGCCTCATAAGCAACTATGTGAATTACTGTGACTAAACGTGACTAATCTCGTCTTGTCTTGACTAACCGGTGCACACCTAGCCTTATTGTGCCAGCTTAACCATACAGTGATTAAAGAATAAGGAATTTTATATTTTCTTACATAATTTTATATTAAACAAACAAAACTGATCACCTACTGGTCATTAACCTATCGATTTAATCTAATTATTAAAATGTGTATTTATTTTCTTCTTGAGCTGTATTGAACTAATTTGGTGAATAGCAGATACTATTGGCCATAAACGTATTGATTCAATTAAATTATTGAAATGTGTTTAATTTTCGTCTTGGGATGTATTGCAACTACTTTGGTGACTGGCTGAAATTGTACTGTACTTACTTCTGAGGTCAGTGTCACTCTTGAGCGAAGTGGAATCATCTTCTCCATTGTCGAGATCCAGAGGAGGCAACTGGGACGTGCGGTGCTCCTGCAAACAAAATAAACAATCAATCAAACAAAAGTTAGAAATAAGCTATTAAAAAACCATAACAAAAAATGAAAAATGAAAAATATGATTCATTTCTCAACCATCCATAAGTATTGTAAAGTGATAAGACATGTGAAGTGAGAAAAATTTTGTTGTGATGTTTTTCAAAAAATAGTAGTTCTCGTTCGACACATACTTTGACTCATTCAACTGAATCTCGCTCAAACTGGACTCTAGCTTGCTGCTGGTTGGTAATCCTAAATTAAAATTGATTTTAACGGCTGGATTATTGTTTAACCAAGAAGTAACATGTGATAGAATCATTGATCACAACTCCATCAAATTGTCATTCGCAATGACAATGCGTCAATGTCATTGAAATTTTGAAAAACAACGCCAGAATAAAAACAAGATACTATTGAGAGTATAAAGGTACGAATACCCAGTCGACTAGTTTTCAGGTTATAGTTTTTCTAAAATTTCAGGTAGGCTACGAGAACGCTAAATTTTTTCTTGAAAACTGTGTTATGAGTAACAAGAGTATAATGGTATAATAACTGGCATTAATTTTCATTAATTATTCATATAATTTTTATAAAACAATCGACTAGTTGGTTTCCAGTTGACTAGCAACTGAAAGTACAGAATGTGATTATAATATTTGCTATTCTTCTTTCTTCCTTGGTCAACTAAAATCGGCTACGATTCAACAGGTCTTGGCTGTACTGATCAGTATTTGCTTTATTAGATATTCCTAAAAGCCTCGATTACTCTAAAGAAAATTTTGGGGATGAGATGTTTTTCAAAAAATAGTTTCCCGTTATATACATACTTTACTCATTCAACTGGAGAACTTGAAGAATTCTCAAGTTTTATAAGAGAATTTCAATTGAAAATCTGATTTGCAATCAAGATGGTCGCTTCATAAACTAAAAGATGGAGCTACTAAAGGAAGGGTGATTGATGAAGAATCAGACTTTACCTCTAGGGAGAGAAAACTCCCATAAATGGAAGGCTCATCAGAGCCGCATGCACAAGCAAACAGACAAACACATATAATCCTTTCAAATTATATTACAAGATGTAAACAAACAACACAAACAATTCACAAAAAATCATAGTACATGCAAAAAATTAATTTAGCTGAATTACAGTTCAATTTTCTAATGTGGCAGTCACATGAAATCAATATAACATTTCAAAAATAATGTGAGATTGGAATGGTGAATTAAGAATGTATAATATTGTTTGTAAATTTGGACATAATCTGAAATGAATTATGTAGCTCAATCATATGCAAACTATCTATTTCAAATTGTGAAGAGCAATAAGAATTGAAATAAATTTTACCCTCACGGGTTACAAAATCTTTCAAATACCT
This sequence comes from Laodelphax striatellus, assembly GCA_017141395.1. Classification (NCBI taxonomy): domain Eukaryota; kingdom Metazoa; phylum Arthropoda; class Insecta; order Hemiptera; family Delphacidae; genus Laodelphax; species Laodelphax striatellus. The sequence goes on along the minus strand of CM029534.1, from coordinate 37,721,631 downwards.
CTTGTTTGAAAGCTGAAGGGCAAGAATCGCATTCTATTTTATGAAGTTTCATTGCCTCATTACTTCCAATGATCAATTACTACTAAAATTCGTCACAAAAGAAATGAAACTTTCAAACCATTTCACTAGAATCATTCAGACTACCAAACCTTCTTATGGTACACTACCAAAAATAAAGTTGAAATAATTATGGAACAAACATAAACTCTACAAAACAAAATATTTGAGCAACACTAAATCTATCGCTACATTAAATGAAATTAACTTACCAGCTAAAATACTATTTTTTAAAATAATATTTCGAGTATACTGTAGGTAACCTTACTCATATTTCAAGAGGATAATGTAAAGACTTGGCTTTGACTCAAGTTTAAGAAACTTTAACAATTGGTGAACAGTTACTTAATTTGTAATTGGGATGTAGCGTGTATAATAAATTACTCAAATTTCACAAGGTTAATACAATGTTCTGCTTGAACTAAAAGTACAGGAACTGATAAAAATCAATTAGTTTTCTTGGAGATAAAGAGAATGCTCATATCGTGAGCAATTTTAACACAAGAATTCATGCATTCATAAGCTTGTGAAAATTATCAATTGAAATGTAAAAAACTTCTTAATAATAATACAAAATAATACACATAATTAATTTCAACATGCATGAGAATTGTAAAATAATGAAAGCCTTGAATAATTAACAAATTATTTGAGGAAAATGAGGTAAAATTGACAACTCGGAAGATTCCAAGTCTTTTACAGTAAATCAAAATTAAAACTAATTAACTGAATACATAAAGTAAGTAGTTCCAAACATACTAGTTACAAAAAGCAAAATAAAAATCAAGCATCTAAAAATTATTTAAAAGGAGTAGGAAGAATGAATAATAGTAATAGTAGAGAGTTAAAATGTAAATACTTATTTTATTAATCAACCGTATTCTGTACATTAATTTTCATACTTGAAGAGCCAACATTCATTTTCAAATATTAATGGACAATAAGCAATAGAAAAATGAGGAAACATGAGAATAGTTTTGTCAATACAAAAACACTCAACGGAAATGTTCAAATCAGCATTCAAAAATTCGATAGAAATTTGGAAAAAGAAATGAATTTTAAAAATGTACTTGAAAAACAGAAACATGTTCAAGTTGATAAAATTATTTATGAGTAATAAAATTAATTTCACAGTTCAATGTGAAGAGATAAATGTATTCCATAATGCTTAATACTTAAAAAACAGGAATTTCGTCATACTAACGGATCATAACCATCTTGAACCTAAAAGAGAATTTCCAGATTGACCGATCATTTATTGTGAAATAAACATTTAAACTGAATTGAAGCAATATTGAAATGGAATTCAGATTCAAAGATTGTTATAAAACTGATTGTCATCGATATCATATTAAAGCCATTATCTCTGAATTCGATAATAATTTTCAAATTGAAAAAAAATTCAAGTAAATTTTTAAAAAGTAAGTAACCATTTTAGTAAGTAATAAGTATTTCCAACAAAATACAAGCAAATGTTCAAGCAAAGTACTACACAAAGCTTCATAAAATCAAGCATTACTTAAACTTCAGCTAAATCGTACAGATAACAGATACATAGATATCAGATACTAGACTACTGACAACTTTCAAACCGACAATCTCATGATTAACCGAATTGGTATGAATTAAAAATTTTTAACACAAAGAACGAGTAAAATATAGTAATAATTGAACATGGATTACACACTTCGAGTTAAGCACATGACAATAATACGATACTCATTAAATGTACGACTTACATTCTCGAAAGTTCAGTATGAAAATAAATATATATGTAGGATATAAAATCACAGTATATTGAAATTACACCGCTGCTGCAAAAGTTACTTTTTGGAAGAGAAAATCTCCATGGCTTTGAATGAGAACAAATTTTCTCAATTGTCTTTTTGTGAAGTGGCATTAATTATTACTATAATTTCTTCATTGAAAGTCCGCAAAAAACCCCAGATTGAAGAAGGAAAGGCTCAGACCAATACGGTTATTTAATACTGTACAACATAAACATTTTTTTCTGCTAACGAATCACGCCTACTTACAAGAAGTTTCAAAATTATTTAAAGCTTGCAACGAGGTAGGTAGCCTACTAATTAAATCTTACAAGAAAATATTAGCTATTCGGTATAGCACAAAATGATGGAGCAAATTTCACAGACAAAAATACTGTTTCAAAATGAAAAAGTAATTTCTTATAAAACACAATACATCAATAAGTTTGTAGAATACATATTTTGATCAACGGGACGGATTAAAACAAATGTTGGTTGATTTAACAGGATGGGAGTAATTGAAATATGCGGCACGCAGACTTCGTTCATCATGATAAGTAAGATAAATAGATACAATGTCAATTATAATGTACACATAAAGTATATAATGTATTATATATTATGACCTACTTTCAATACATTACGATGAAGTAATTTAACGGACATAATTATTAGACCTAGGCCAATCATAAGTTATTCTTGGACAAGACCTAATACATTTTCAAGTAATTAGATCTGCAAGCTCATAAGGCAAGATAACATCTATTTCAAATTATAACAAATCTAATTCAGCAATGCAATTTTTCTATGTGCAGTCATGGATATGTTTTAATTCTTACAAATAAAGCATTTATTTCAATTCTCACCCTATTTTTTAAGGCAATAATATAAGATTGTCTAATGAGAAGAAAACATGACATATAATTGACCAAAATATCACAATACTATTATAGAAATATGCTTTCAAAAGAAAAATGAATCCCTGACAAATGGAAGATCGTTTATGTTATTTACAAATTCCACCTGAGAAACAGTTTTTAATAATTCGTTACAACAATTAAATATTAGTAATAATAATAAGTATCTATTAAAAAATATTGAAGTAAAGAGTGACTCTCAACATTTTGTTGGCATTTCAAACGGACATCATCAAGTAATAATAAGTATAATAATAATAAAATAAGTGACATTAATTTATAAATTATAAAAATCAATTCAGTAATAGTATTAAATATACTCAAGAACTGCATTAAACGTCTTTTTTCCATAGAATTGTCACTAGAATACTGTATAACCACTAATGTGAGCAAAAACTTTGAATATTTTTTGTACAGTAGTCTGCCACTATTTGCAAATGTAATCGATCCAAGGGGCATTTTATTCCTTGATATGTGAATTGTATTCATTTATATTTTCAATAACATTCAATTAGAAGACTCTTATTAAAATTCAACAGTTAATTCGATCAATGATATCTCGTAATAATAATCTCGATGTAGATCATAAACTTTTTCATAATTTTATAAAATATATCACAGTTTATTGATAGAAATCACCAATGACTTGCATAACTAGATTTCAAAAGTGCAGACTGGAGTAATAGGAGCTAATACAATTCACTGCAAGTGAATAATTAATTATGATTTTGTTGCGATCTTGTAACTAAATTATTACCACAAAATTTCATACCTATCCATCAAGAGATTTTATTGAGCAAACCACAGACTACTGTATACAAAGTAACTAATAATAATTGTAAAAATCAAAATAATCTTGAAATAATGAACTTTATTCCTTTGAACAAAGCATACAAAAAATTTATTTCAATTACAGGAACTAGAGTTGAACTCATTTTTCATTAAAAGTGGCAAGCGTTTTCAATTCTCAAGTTCAGAAAAATTTGACAGAAGATAATTCCAATTACTGTAATATGAAAATTAAATTATAAAATTGTACTCAAGGTGAAACTTAGAGATATTATTTTATAAAACGTTTTTTCAGTTGCGCCCTGTAATTGTGTACATACACAACAGTGGAAAAATGGTGGGTAACTCAAATTGATATTTTAGACTAAACCTAGGAAAACAACAATTCAATGTAAACGAACAATGGACAAAACAAAGAATGTTTTCTCGTGGCTTGTTTCCTTTGGTTTCAAAGTATCATTTTAAAAAAAAAATGAATTACATTTTCAAGGTTCAAAGTGGTGATTAAATACATGTAATGAATTTCACAAGCAATTGAAGTACGGTACTCAAAAATACTAAATAACATTTTTCAATCTTCGGACTGGAGAATCAGAAAACCTTACATTACAGTATTTTAGAGCTAATTTCAAAGGGAATTTTGGAGCCTTCAAAATATTCAATAAAGTTTAAGCGTAGATAGCATTTGAGATATATACAACAATTAAAGATAATGCTATTTTCAAGATAACAATTTTCACACATAATACAAATTTTCAAAACACACAGATGTATTTGATTAATTCACACAGATGTGACACTCATATTTTTTTCTAATGTGTCTACACTCATTCAAATAGAACAGACGTCATTAAAATATACGTCATTTAGCCTACCTCAGTTAAAATTATAAACTTTGACGTTTAACGTTAACTTTGACACTATTGTTTCAACACTAGTTAACTTAAACGACGTTAAAGTTAACTAGTTAACGACACTAGTTAATTTTATCAACACACGTTAACTTTGACGTAAACTTTGAGTTTTAACGTTTAAAAACTCTACAAATCCAATCTGCGAATGCGAAGCTAACTTAGAATTTAGAAGTAGATCGACAAAGAAAAAAATAATTCATTTTCCAATGCGAGTTATTTATTGAAACTATTTAGGCCTACCATAAAATTTAATTTCATTTCGAATGAATGTAAACACAGCTTTAGAGGATTTGAATAATTATTGTCAGACTAGTTATAAAACATCGAGATCAAATTACAACAACAGTGGTAACTTGTGTCAAAATCACAGCGACTGACATCAAAATACAATTTCTCAAAAGCAGGATTTGACAATCCTGTTGTTGAATGGTTTTAATATTAATAAGCATGCGTTAACATCAAAAGCGAGATCGTAGGTGCAACTATGCCTCAATGACAGGAGCAGAGCGCGTTCGAATGGAACTTACCTACACGCTGGTACTGTTCTCTGTGCTTTTTCTGTTTCCTAGCACGCTGTAATGTTAAATGGAAAGCATGGAACCAAGCAAACAGAGAACAGTGCACACGGCTATTAGACACATTCCAATGCATTCGGATCGAAAGTTAACCATCAAACATTAACGCAAAACCCTATTTCCAATCTAGAAAACCGCTTTTATTTAAAAGAGTTTGCGATGTATTGCTGATGTCAGCAATATTAGAATACTTATAATGGTTTTGTGGCAGACAAGTAGTTGATAATTTAATAATTGAAGTAAAATAAAATAATGTATATATAATGAAAGTACCAATAATGATTTTTTGTTATTAATGATGTGTATATTAATATAATTTATAATGTAAGTACTAATAATGATTTTTTAATGGAATTCAACTTCTACTGGCTTTTATAAATATGACGCCTAGTGAGATTGGACTCGTGGGTCATCAGTTTGACAAAATACAACAAAAACGGCTGTGTCTGTATTTAATAAATTTAATCTGATTCCCAACATATATTTGGATGTTTATTGATATCACTTGATTAAAAATATAGATGACTTCAAGTAATGGAGGTGATATTAGTCATCAAAAGTGAATTGAAGATTGGTCATCATTGGACGTGAATTTATTGGTCAAGCATGGAAATTCAGCAGAATAAAGTATCCTAAAATCTCAAAAATTGTTTTCCTATTAAAATAACTTCATTGAAATAAAGCAGGCTGCATAATTATAACAGCAGATATAGCAGCTAAAATTAGAAAAAAGTGGGACTCATGTATTCTCAATTAATAAGACAACCAGAAATTTAAAATTCAATTCGGTTCATAAAAACGAAAATAGATTGTATTGGAGATCTTACTTTTAAAAAATAACTAAAGTTTACAGTTTACAAAAGATTAATAATGGTGTAACAACTGAAACCGGTACCTCAATAATTTAATAAATTAGTGATTATGACAACTTTTATTTATTCAATCGAAAACGTATGCCCAACAACAAAAAGAGGGGAACACTCTGTTGTTCGCGACATTTATTTTTCAGGAAATTATGGAAATAAGTGCAAGGAACACTGAATATTATACACAATTCACAATCCACTGCCAGAGCAAATACCATGCGGATGGTGAGAAGATTTCTAATTACAAATGATTGAGCACAGGAGCATGATTCAAGTTATAAATATCGAGTGCTTCACAAAACAAGTACAACAGGTAATTACTGAAAGAGTTAGCGAACAAGCAATTGAAATGTTCGGCAACAATAACAATAAACTGGACAAGAAACTGGAATTATAGTGATAATTAGTAGTATCCTAAACAAGCATCTTATGAATAATACAAATTATTCAAGAATTGCATAATTTATAATTATGTTTATGATGTAGTTAAAGGACGAGAAGAACTAGATAAATATTTGTCGTTTTATATGATCATATTGATTTAGAATTATTTAATTTTTATTAGAATTATTCAATTATTATTTTTTTAGAATTATTCAATCGGATGGGAATTTGCTAAATCAACATCCTGAACCAAGTGATTCAATTCAATAATTCAAATAAGTTTTTGCAAATAAAAATTATTTAGGCTATTTCACGATTATTGAGCAGAAGCCGCATGTTTAGAGAACTAGGGACATTAGAATCGAAAGAGCAGTTGACCAAATCACTATTTATTCTTATCAAGTAAAAACTTATTTCAAAAACATTCTTTCAAAATAAACAATGCTAAAACCAATTACACAACAGAATAGAGAGACAGCAAAAATTAATTTGAATAATACTCTCGGCAAAGGATGCTCTCACTATTCAAGGTTGCTCAATTTCGATTAAAGAAACACGATTTGATCATAATATCATATGATAATGAAATTTTTTAACTATATTGAAATCATTACTCTAGTGATGATGAAAAAATAAATTTGGTTGTTTTGGGATTGGGATTAAACACTGATTACGAGACAAGGTCCATGAAAGTAAACTTGAATAAGATTCAGTCTCAAATCTTGGAATAAATCTGAAAGGATTATAATACAGTTTTTGCATGCTGAAAAACATGAAATAATTAATAAATAACTCACATCAGCCTCATCATCGAGCAGTTCTTCTTCAACATCAGCTTTATATTCTAGTAGTAGATCTCTAATGGGCTTTGGATCCAAATCTCCATTGACGAATGGAAGCTGAGAAAAAATATTCAAATTCGAAATTATTTTACCATTCATTCAAAAAAATGCATAACAAATCAATTACATTAATATTTGAACTCACAACAATTAACTACAACTCCCAATAACTGTTACCAAGTAAATGATAACTATGTTCCTATAGTAAAGTCATTATAGCTATAACTAACTTCATTACAGCTAGTTATAGGTTGTGATGACAAAATGTCAACATATTATTTCATGCTCTAAATTTTTAGTTCCAAATTCAATATTTTCCTGAATATTTCGTGTTTTTGTGATGTGTTACTGTTTTATAAACATTTAGAATTTCATATATCAGAAAATAACTTCAAAATTTCTATTGAAAAAAAGAAATACAGTAGTTCAAAAAGAACTATTGACTATTGTCTGATACCCTTCTGTCTTCAGTATTCGATCCGATTCCTACCATTGAATAATATTATAAATTATACATCTATGTTAAATATAGATAATAATCGTTATATTATTTCAACCAATAAATTTAACCAATTTGCTGTCTAGAAGAGTGATATCATACCTTGAGCAATTCTTCAGCAGTCGGTCTCTGAGCGGGGTCCTTGACCAGAGCCTTGAAAATGAACTCGTTGAATTCCTTGGACCATTTGGAAGGCTGTTCCAGTTTCGGAGGATCGGATTTCTGAATTTTCAACAGAACTCGCATCGGAGACATCTCGTGGTTCGGAGGCTCCATTTGCGCAAATTCAATTAACGTAATACCTAACGACCAGATATCCACCTGCAAAAGAGCACATCGGTTGACAAAAAAAATTCGTACTGACTTAAATTCACCTAAATAATAATTAAACATTGCAATTATTCAACTGCTAATAGTTTTGTTTTCTGGATCTTCACCACAGTCGATGGACCTGGGAATAGTAATGTATTAAATACATAACAACTATTTCAAATAAAATCCAGAAAATGTTATGAAGAACTCTAAAGACAGCACAATTTAGCATTAGCTTCGTTTTATTAATTATCTTGACCAACCTTAAGAATCACGACTCGCCGGTATTTCAATGTGCGATCCCAATTAATAAAATTCTAAGCTATTGCTGAGACGATCTTTTGCGTAGCATCGTTACAACTAAGTACTACCAGTCAAAAGGAAAACTCCGCCAATATACATAAGGTACAGTAGTTTTGATGATTAACCACAATTACGTTCAGTATCGTTGAGGAAAACAAAAAAATCACTTCAATTCAAGATCACACAGATTATTATAGCGGATATTTCCAGCTTATAGTATTGATATTTTTAAATTTCCCTGAAATATTTTATTAATGATACTGAAAATCAATAGAAGTGAACAAAATCATGCTTGCCTTAAAATCATAGGGATTATCACGAAACGTCTCGCAGAGGACCACTTCTGGAGCCATCCAGTAAGGAGTGCCAATGAAAGTATCGTGCTTCTGTAATGTCGATTTGTTCTTAGCGGATACGCCGAAATCAGCTGCAACACAAACAATATTTACAAACACTGATCAAAAGCAAAAATTCCATTACAAAGAAGTTCACAAGTGTGCGAGTGCAAATCATGTACAGAGCGTGCCATCCAAATTGGCGTCTCACTGGAGCATACGCGTTGATCGCTTTCTCCCACTACAGTACCTGCTGACTCGCGGTACAGTAAACTTCAAGAGTTCATTCAGCTGGCAAACTCAGCTTTATAAAAAAATTAATATTCGCTTTGGTTACCTAGCAGTACTATGATGTTATTTGATTCACTGACTGTACTAGCCTTAGCGGCTGGAGGGGAAGCGTGGTGGGAGAGGTTATCCATCTCTCTCGCACAGCCTCCCCTAGACGCCAATTTGGATGGCACGCTCTGTACTCTTGTTAGCCTAGTGGCTAGGCCACTTCTAGAAAAATTTTGTAGAATGGAGCATATATGAATAAATGTTGTTATTCACAAGATAAGTAATCCTAACTCATCTGAACACGAGGAACAGAATTTAAGATTTCTTACCGCAAGCACTCTATGGCAGTAGGTTATTAAATTTTTACTTCTTTCTAATTCCATACAATTGAACTCAATATTTCAAGAGATTTTTAATCGCAGGGTGTTTCACAAAATGTTTAGTCTTGTATTACAAGAAAAAGGCGAAAAAATAGGAATGCGTATGTTACAGTGAACTTAAAATCCTAATGTAGGTCCTCCCGGACATAATTTTCAATTCCGTGTTCTGGTACAATAAACATAACCTACAAAGTGTAAGTTAACAGGAATTAACAGAAAAAGGTAATTCTTTTTTTTTTTTGAGGGTGATGCCCACATGAGCTCTAGGCTTGTGCGTGGGTAATGAGAGGGGTGATGATGAGAGATGACGACTGTTTTTAGGCAGTCGGGACCGACGGCTTTTCGTCTCCTCCGAAAGACGGGAGTGGCCGTTTCTGTCAAAATCTGTTCCGACAACTGTATTCGATCTTGGAACCTTTGGATTATCAGACAGGCGCTTATCGCCCTCGGCTACGGACCACTCTGGGTGAGCGGGTGGTTGAATAACTATTACGCCAATTAGTAACCTGATCAGCGTTATCGCTTGTAAGTATCCTCTGTGCAACCAAATTCTCTCCATTAAATTCTATCTCCGTAAGAAAACTTCCTTACTTCCATAGCTCATGTGAATTGCAGTGAAGTATAGCTTTTCATTTCAAATTTCGAAACTATAAGCTACAGTAATTTGAAAACATCAATTTCTATTGATCTTCAAATTCATACTTTTGAATATTACAATAATTTTACAACGAATAAAGCTGAGTATTAACTAACCTATTTTGACACCGCCACTCATTGTTAATAGAACATTGCCGGCTTTCAGATCGCGATGAATGACTTTGTTCTTGTGCAGGAAACTGAGACCCCGACACATGTGACAGCAAACGTAGGCGATTTGAGGCTCTGTCAGCGGTTTCTCCAGCTCCACCATTATCGAGTCCAGGGCTCCACCGTCACAATACTCTATCAACATCTGAAAAGTAAACATTTTAGTCAATAATTGGGAAAAAACTACTATGAAACCATTTGGAGATCATTCTTTGAGTGGTTGTTGATAGGAAATTATGAATATCATCTAGAATAACTAATATAGTTCATATTAATACATTCTAATATTATCTCATCTATTTCTATCAATTTCAGAAAAAAATCAATCAAAACGTTCATTTTACAATTTCAAGATTTTTGATAGTCCTGACAAACCCGAAGGTTTGCTACTGAAATGGATTTCGATATCATTCACCAAGTTAACTGCCTAATGTCTACCAGGCACCATGATTACGTGGCTACGTATTGTAGATTCAACCTAATTATTCACAAAAATTTTAAACGAGAATTACCGATTAATCAATTGAAAAACTAAATCTTAAGTAAATAGTATGAATTTGTCATAAAAATTGAAGATAATAAGAGACAAGAGATAAGAACTAAGATAATGCGAGTAAGTAAATAATCTTCTATAACGTATGAAAAAATCATTCAACAGTAGCCTAAAACTTATTAATCTTTGTTGATAGTAGTTTGCTTCATAGGCCTACGGCTGAAACTTAAATAAATGCTAGACTGAATAAAAATTGAACCATCAACTGACATCGAGTCAAGGTTTTGAAGTTCCAACCAATTTACTTTGTCTATTTTACTTGTCTCTTTCTTCAATACAACCAAGAGATACAAAAATTCCAATTATATAAAAATATTGTAATGAATAATTATAGAACTTGAATCTACAATACTGTAATTTAATTAGGATAAGCCTATAACAGCAATAACACATTGCATATTTGTACATTTTCTGCGTTATCAATCAAGAAATCTACGGTGACTTAATGAAATAATTGCCTTAAATTCTGTTTACTGATAATAATGAACAGAGTTGTGCTGAAAGAGGAGCCACTCCTTCAATGTCAACAATAATAGTACTCCGTGGACTGATAGTGGAAATACACAGCAAATGCATTAGTAATGTAGACGCACATATCTGTAGTGTGAAGCGATAACTAAACAATCCTAAACAATCGTTCTTGATAACAGCTTTAAACAAAAATTTTCGCCAGACCAAATGTTTTGAGTAAGGCAATACAATAACAGGATATCAAATTCAATCATCAGTTTTGATTTCATTAAATTGAATCAATTCAATTTTTATATTGAATCATTAATTTTGTCTTTATTACTGCTGTTTACTATAAAATAGACGAAGATGTTCCATGAAATCAAAAAACCAATTCATCATCTTCATCACGATTATTGTGAGATAAGAGTTTCTTGTATTAAAGTTTTAGAATATCATTAAATTTAATCTTTCAATTTTTACCATTCTCTTTCTAAAAATCAATTTAAAAAGAAAATTGACTGGTTGTCGGTAATTTCAGAATTTTTAATGAATGAAAAATTAAATATACAGTATTTGCAAGTAAAACTTACCCAGAGTTTCCCATTGGTGAAGAAGGCTTCATGGAGCTGGACAATATTTTCGTGTTTGCATTCGGAAAGGATGTCGATTTCAATCATGAAGTCTGAAAGATCATCTTCACCCTCCAAGGCGCACATTTTTGCAGCAGCTAGATATTTGGTTGTTCGGTTTTGGGCCTGCAATAAAGAAGAATACATTTGTTAGAGGACGATGGATTGTTTCACTCCGCCAAGTATGAAATGTTTTTCCACTCGTTTTATTACAAATAGAGCATTTCCTCTTTTTTCTTTTATTGTAGCGTATTTTTACAGAATGCAACAAATATTATTATTCAATAGTTTAGTAGCCTACTTTACCATCCCACACACGCTCTTCGTAGCCTCGAGATTGATTATTATTGTTAATCTCAAGAAATTGTTGAGATGAGTATGTGAAAGATCAATAGAATTTTTTTTTAATCGCCTTTCAAGCTATTATAGCAATTGGTTCGTCAAAGTCAGCTTGTAGACTAACAATAACACAATATTTAAACAACGAAAACATAGATTTTCAGTATTTTTAGCAAGCCACTATTGCACAGTACAAAATATTTTGTAAAACCTGATGATAGTCAAATCAGGAACATTAAAGAATTCCTTCATGGTATAGGCCCTACAATAAAGTTTTTACCAGAAAATCACACGTGCATCGGACGAAATCCCGAGTAGGGTGATATCTAGCAACAGCATGGAGTCTCTTGAGTCCTTGTAAACTGGTGAACAAATTTATCAAGAATATTGAAAAATGTGAGATATGAATGCAGCCTTACCTTATAGACTTTTCCAAATGCTCCATCACCCAGCTCTCCTATCATCTCCCAGAACTCCTCTGGATCGCAATCCATTTTAATGTTGTTGAAGACTTTTTTCTTTTTGGAATCATTGTTTCCGATGTGCAGAACCTTTTTCAGGTTGCTGAGAAACGACATTTTCGCGGTTGCACTTTACAATTTTTGAGATGAAAATAAGAAAAATTTACTCTATGTCCTTACATAACTAAATAAAACCATTTGTCAGTTGTTCATAGTGCTAGTCACTTATAGGTTATTAGGTACCAGTACCCAATATTTCACACTGGTATGACAACATCATAACTAACACTACTCTGCCTAAACAATGAAGATTAATGTCAGTTTTCATTTTTCTATTGATAACTAGATTATTTCTACATTATGAATGAGTGACTTGATTAGAACGAAGCACAGCACTGATTATGACTGAAAGACACTGATAAGATGCATTTTCATTCTTGAAAGGAAGGTAAAAAATTGGAAGAATGGTGGAAACTATGCGGCGAGTGTGTTACTGTTGTACAGTATGAGACTGCTAATCTGAAAAAGAAAAACATGAATGAGAAAATTAAGATTCGAAACAATTTAGTATAGTATATTTGATTCAACAAACTGATTCAACAAGCACTCAAAAATAGCAGAAAATACATTATAAATTCCCAATCAAAACAAGGGCCAATAAAAACAAGAAACCCTGTAAAACAATAACAGCCTACTATGCGCACTAGACATGCATTACTTATTTTAAAGCACGTCATTTATACCTGACTAGTATGGAGGCAAACTTGTTATCAGCTGTTCCTGTTTACAGACATCCTCAATTTTCAACAGTCAACAGACCCCTGATCACATTCTTATACATGCGTTTGAGAATCAATCGAAGACAATAAATTAATCAACAGATACTTTTGGAGAAAATATTTTATATTTACTTCATGCTTGAGCTTAAAATTATCTTGAATTGGTAATTATCTTGCTACCGTCGTATAGCACCAGTTATATATAGAACCCGTTCGTATAGAAGTATCATTAAAATTGTATTAATCTAATCCTGTCAGATAAGGGTTATTGAAAATTATTTTAAGGTTGCTCAACGCCACAACTGTAAAATAATGGCCACCATATCAAAACTTGAGAACCCTATTTTGACACAAAACTGAGCAATATCACTAACAGTAAATTTAAATAAAAGTAAATTCTGCTTTCTGAGATATTAGATTGGTTTAACAATCTAATCAATTCCTAGTCACTGAAAGTTGCAATCGTTGCAATACTTTAATTGAAGTTGTTAGTGTATTAAAACATAGCTAATAGTAAAGCTGTAGAAATGCCAATTTGATTCCAAATAACGTTAAACAGGAATGTGAAAAAACAACCACCAGAAACTAGATATAGATATGATGATCATTAACTGTGTAAAAAGATACAAAATGTTTATCAAGAGAAAAAAGCATATGTAAGTATAAGCATGAGTTCAGAGAAAAGTGAAATGTTGTGATCACTCACGAAAAATCTGGATCTTTGTAACTTTAAAAGTAGGTACAGAGTGAAATGAGCTAAAATTCGGAGTATATGACCGATAAGTTGAGTGTCCAAGATATGAGTTAGCTCCAAGTTCGCGTTAAGCCATCATCATAGTCTATTAATAGACAATCTTTCACAGCTGATAAGCAAATCAAGTCACTCAACAAAGTACAGTACCAGGAAAAGAAAATAGTCATCCATGAGATGAGAGTTATTGCACCATTCGCATCATCTATTTTCCAAAGCTGATGACCTTCTAATTGATACTAGAATGCTATTGTATTTATATTGGTTTTCACTTGTATTACCTACATGCAATTTTACGCTTACTCTTACTCAAACGTTTCTTATGTAATAGACTCCCGATTATCCGAGGTGCTTGGGACACGGACGACCTCGGATAATACAAAGGTTAACTTCAGTTACGGTGAAAAGGACGCAAAAGGTTACAAAAAGGTGTATTGGAAGAAAAAAAAGTTAATAATAGGAACCATATAAGTTAAGTTACTGTACTACACAAAATATAATTTCAATTTTATTCAGCATAGCACCTTATATAAAATTAGAATTGATACTTGGAAAGCCTTGATATTACAAGGATCAAGCATAGAGCGACCTGAGATTTGAAATAACAACATAAAGACAGTGTATCACTTCTCCAGTTAACGGTTTTGGAAGGGGAAATAGATAGATAGTAGATTGAAAGACAATACTGATAACTTTACCTGGTTTTCAAACAAATTTTAAACCCCCATTAAATGTTACTCCTATATAATACATATATAATACGTATATTATATTATAAAACTTGATAACAAAATTAATGTGATGAAATAGCATGAATATATTCATGCCTAATAAATCTTGATTGACAAAAATTATTTGATAAAATAGTCAAAGTTGAATGATAATATAAAAGAGCATAGACCTATTCAGTTGATAGGATTAAACTTGAAAAGAATTATGCAGTTATACACCCACATTTATGATAGGCCTACTTGATAAGTTACTTGATTGTAATGGAGATGAAGTGATCAATATTATAGACTACTTATATTCTAAGAGAAGAATGGAATTCATCTCACCTCTCAGGACAAGTGCGGTATTAGGTGAACCAAATCAACCAATATAGCCTACTAACTTACCAAATAGGCAGCCTACGTTAGGCTAAATGGACATTTATGCATAACAAAAATTTCAATGTCATATTATAGATCATGCAATTGATGTTATTGGGTTGAGCATCAATTCACGACTCAGGTGATTGTTTTGAAAACACAACTTCGTACATTACATTTTCTCAACTGACATCACCTAGCCTAAATTCATGTTTCCGAACTAGCCTATCTATTAGAACACTGATCCTTGAAGATTTGAAAGTAAAGTCTATGGAATTGGTATTGAATATTAACTATATGTAGGATACACTTTATGAAATCCACTTTATGAAAGAGAATGCGATAAGGTAATCATATTCGACTTCGGTCATATTCCTAATCACTACTTCATACCGCTAAGTACATTTTCTAAAACAGGATTTACTGAATCTGTGACAAGTGTCAACGTTAACACACAAACTACAGGAATTTCACATAAAACAGGTGTAGACTGAGTAGACACAAACACGTACTGAAAGAACCAAATTATGTTATGTATACATCTGGACAAACTACTTCAAGAACATCTACGCCTAATGGCCTCAGGGTTCATTTTCATCAAAGGAATGCTACTTACTTTGGGAGTTATTCCAGACACTTTCAATGAATTTATTGGTTTACTTCAATTGTTAAATACAAATCACAAACACTTATTTACAATCAAACTTAATTCATTCATTGAAACACACCTGTTTCGGGCACTTCACCTTTGACAACAGACAACACAATTTCTAAACCCAATAGTATCCATTTTAATTCACCACGCCTGGAAATGACGTCAACTGAATATCTGTCTTGTTCTTCGGAATATATTAATTTTCACCTCTCTATTTTGAAGATAAGATTACTGCCGTTTATTCAGAATAAAATGTAAATATTATTTTGAATATTTTGTGGTAAATGTAATCTATAATAATGTTTTCTATTTTTCTTGATTAGAAGGTGGTAGATGAATGTGAAGTGTCCAACCAACAGCTTAGAAAAAGAGAGGGAAGTTTGAATTTTATTAAAGAAGTGAATGCGGCGTTTACAAGCGGCCGTGTTAAATTTAATAAATTGTAGTAAGTTGTGGGAGCGCTCATTTATTTTAATAAATGATAAAGGCTAAGTGATATATATCTATTATCACTCACTGTATATATTATCACCTCACTGTTATATATCTACTTACATACTGGAGACCATAATTTTAGCTAGGGTAGATACTGCTGGACAGAATCCTGCACTGAGAGGTGACCAGCACAATTTCAAGATATTAGAAGCCGTCAGGACATTCATCTTCCACACCATTATACTATCAGATGGCTGAATACATCAGTGAGAACACATTTTATCACCGAAGAAATACTCTCACTGGCGAGTGGCGACTTCCTAAAATTAACGATTCCCCGATCTCAGGACAGTGGCGAAGATGCCATTAAAGCAGGCCTATATATCATGATATTACTGTACCATGAATGACAGTTTTCTTATGAATGACTGGCAACCAAATTTGTATTAAAATATTATTTTTATAATGAGACGATAAGGCAAAACCAACTATTGTATGTTCAATGATAATTATTATCATGATAGAATAAACCGTAGAAATAACCCTGAAATGGGTAGCAGGCTCGCCTGATAGCGTTGGCAGCAACTACACCTGCAAACATTCATCCAATTAATCTGAGGACCCCCAAAAAATTTGGTTCAGTAGAATCTTAGTTCTGCTGATGAATGAGAGCCATTTCCCTTTCATTATTGTAACTGTGAAAAATCGACGTTCCTTAATTTCTGAAAAATGAAAACGTTCAAAGTGTGGAGGAAAAATAAAACTCACAACAGCTCAATATAATGAGAATAATTTACTTATAATAGATAATAAAAGATTTTAGAATCTGAATACAAAAATATGTTATCAATTGGAATTTAGCATTGTGAAATATAAACTAAGGTGACGATAAGTAAGTAGTATTACAAGAATGGGATGTAATCTGAAAGTTACTTTATTCAATGCTGATGTATTCAATTATTATACTTCAGTTAATTTGTTTTATTAAACTGTATTTTCAATTAGAAAATGATAACTTCTAAACTCATTTTAAATCTGCGACACAATTATGACAAGAAAAGAAAACATAAGGTAACCAGTTATCAAGCAATAATATTAATTCGATAATTCCCCTTCACACTTTGGCATGCCAATAAAGTAGGAAATACTGTTTTTAAAGACAATATGAATAATATACCAGATAATAAATAATAAGTATGAGAAGTTTATTGAATTCGAATTGTAAAACTATAACTCTGACGTGAATATAGATAATAATTATCAAAATGTTCTGTGCACTTTTTACTTGTACAGTATTATAATTATTATGTGTTACAAGGAATTGAATTTTGTAGTTTGACAAATCACTTATCCCATATTCAAATAGAATTTCCCCAGTAATAGAAACAAGAAAAATGAATTAATGGTGAGAAATCTATAATTTTTCTATTAAGACTTTCGAAATACGAGTACTATCTACTGCTATTTTTCTTTACTATCCGTAAAAGAAAATATCAATTGTATTTTTTACTAATTATGAAACTGAAGTGCTTATGAACTGCCTGCTTCGATATATAGTTAAGGAAGATAGGTTAGATGAGTTAAGGACAATTCTATAACCAATCAATCTAACCCTAATTTAAATTAAGGAGAAATGTAGGCCTATAAATGCTTAATCTAACCATCAATCTTGGTTATAAAAGAACATGTATACAATTTTTTTAGCTGTCTGGAGTCCAGAGCAATAATTATTTTTCAATTTAATAAAACGAACAATCCAGCTCATCATTCATGTAAGTTAATATCAATTATGAAAGCTTTTGTCTACATTTTAAAAATGTATTTATAAATAATTGAAAAATAATTTAGTAATAAATTAATTAAAATTTTTATTATCAATAATTTAAAAATAATTTTCAACCGAGTTATATCAGACCTATATCAAAAAACTTTCAAAACAGAATATTCGAAGAAAGTTAATCTAAAAAACCTCTATTGAAGCAGGCAGTCAATGTGTTAACATGTGCAATTCTTCTAATTTATTTATTACAACCTTTTATAATTGGAATCGTATAGGTTAAGATATTAAGTAGTGGGTTTCTATTACCTTACAAAAACTAAGTTCCTACATCCCAAAGACTTGCTATATTAGTGATTTTATCCGTTGAATTACAAAACTTCAAGTAGGAAATTTGTATTAGTTGAAAAGGTATACAGATTGCAGCATTCCCAAACTTTTGCAAAGTTGGTAGACATATTTTCACATCTATTTTTCACTGGGTTAAAACATTTCTCACTTTAGGAGAAATAATGTACCAATACAACAAATTAGACACGTAAACATTTGAGCCAAACACAAGAAATTAAAATCATTAACTGGAGGATATAAAACTAGCTTCTAAAGAAATAAAGTCGGAATCGCCAAGGAGGTATTAGAAAAAAGTAGGCCAGCTGTGATTATTTAGAGGCCAGAAGTGTAGAGAAGAGCCAAGTAACCACTTCCCTTGCAACCTATCAGTATAAACAGTAAAAAAGACTATTTTGGCACATCAATTTGAGGGGAAAATTAATAAAATATAATATTTTTCAACTTGAATAGCAATACTTTTCATATACATATCGTACTACAGTGCATGCATTTGTTAGAATGAAACAATCTTATTCCAATCAAATTTTGATAGACCACGAAGTTTTACACCATAAAACCAGATATTATAAAGAAATAATATTTCTGATTCTATTTCTAGTGGAATACTGGTAAAGCCAAAATTTATCACATCAAAATATTCCCAACAACTAATATTACCATTATTAAAACGGTTTGTGAGGAAATGATCGAGCTATGAACGTTGGATCGAACAACAAATTTTATACCTGTATTTGGTCCTTTGTACAACCAACTAATTCAACTGATTGAACAATAATAGATTATGCATTACAATATTTCAATTCTTGTGATATATTCCATTGAATATAATCGATTTAAATCAAGATTAAGCAATATTACAATATGGAATAAATGAAATAATGAACTTTATTCCTTTAAACAAAATCATACAAAGAATTGCATATTGGAAATATTCATTACCTGATTGAGTTTTTGTTATATTTAGAAAAGGAATAAGATATTGGAATAGGTAAAAACATAAACTCAAACTCTGTAAGACTTATGACACTTATGTTATACTGTTTTATATAGTATACTTTGGAACATTTATTGTACACTCATGTATTTTATATTCTTGGGAATAAAATTAGGAAAACATATGACACCAGACATATATCAGCACTGAGAATGGTCATCATGACCACAGAGAAGGAAGAACAGAAGATGCATCTAGTGTTGCGCTAAATGGGTTCCCAGCATTGAAAGTTGGGTCTCAAATTATTACTTTTTCGGCTAAGGAGAGGGAATTGTAAAACCTCCCTGTGGAATCACTTCCTTCTCTGTGACATGACCAAATAACAGGTCGGAAAACCAGGTCAAGCTAAGCCTCACAAACTATACAATAAATGCATGTTTTTTTATGAAATGAAAGTATGTTGGTCTTCCGAATATAAACGAAAATAGTTGCAATTTACAGCTTAGTTACTAATATTAGGAATGGCATTACAATTGGATTTAAATGGCACCAATATGAGTGAGCATGTTATCACATGTTGTGCTCTTGGGCAGCGCTTCCCTGTACTTGAGTCGGAGAAGTTTGGCGAGCAGTTCCGAGTTGGCACTGTCCAGCAGGGCCACTTTTTTCTGCACTATCGACAATTCTCTCGCGTCTTCTCGCTGTTGGTTCTCTGCTGTCAGCAATCTGCAATCAAATAGTTTGTTGCTTTCACAGTCTAATT